>JAHLGP010016219.1:64593-86890 GCA_020141445.1 Bruguiera sexangula | reverse complement strand
TTATTAGGGTCCATTGTATTTGCATTTTCTTAAGTAGGATGTTTGTGGACTGAAATTATAGAAATCATTACAAATGGCATTGTGGCAATGAAGATAATTAACAAATTTACAAAATTTATATTCAACTTATTATTAACAATGCATTTTTCCCTATAAAACTATAAAATTCTAAAAATTGAAAAAATGCAATGTTTTGATTTGTTTAATAAATTGTTAATGCCCTTTCATCTTAAATGGAGTGAAAAGCATAATATTTGAATATGTTAATTCAACAAAAATACAAGTAATGAACTCAATTGAATATAAAACATTTTAGTGGATGAATATTACAAATTGGAATCCTAAACTTCGGTGTTGGGTCATACATATATCTATATAGGGGAGTGGGAAAACTTCTTACTAGCGTCCATCCTATTTGCTTTTTCTTAAGAAAGATGTATGAAGACTAAAATTATAAAAATCATTGCAAATTGCATTGTGGCAACAAAGATAATTAAGAAATTTACAAAATCTAAATTCAACTGATTATTAACAACACATTTATCCTCATGAGACTGTAAAATTGTAAAAATTTAAAAAATGCAGTGCTTTGATTTTTTTTAATATATTGTTAATGCCCTTTCATCTTAAATGGAGTCAAAAGTATAATATTTGAATATCTTAATTCAATAAAAATACAAGTAATGGACTCAATTAAATAAAAAACAGTTTAGTGGATGAATATTTCAAATTAGAATCCTAAGTTTCATTGTTATGTCAAGCACATATCTCTAGAGAGGAGTGGAAAAACTTCTTATTAGAGTCTATTGTATTTGCTTGTTCTTAAGTAAGATATATATGGACTAAAAGTATAAAAATCATTACAAATTGCATTGTGGCAATGGAGATAATTAAGAAATTTACAAAATCTAAATTCAAATGATTATTAACAATGCATTTATCCTTATAAGAGTATAAAATTTTGAAAATTGAAAAAATGCAATGTTTTGATTTTTTTTTTAATATATTGTTAATGCCCTTTCATCTTAAATGGAGTGAAAAGCAAAATATTTGAAAATGTTAATTCAACAAAAAAACAAGAAATGGACTTAGTTGAATATAAAACACTTTAGTGGATGAATATTATAAATTGGAATCCTAAACTTCAGTGTTGTGTCAAGCATATATCTATATAGGTAAGTGGGAAAACTTCTTATTAGGGTCCATTGTATTTGCTTTTTCTTAAGTAAGATGTTTGTAGACTAACATTTTATAAATCATTACAAATTGCATTGTGGCAATGGAGATAGTTAACAAATTCACAAAATTTAAATTCACCTCTTAATTAACAACACATTTATCCTTATAAGACTATAAAATTCTAAAAATTGAAAAAATGCAATATTTTGATTTGTTTAATATATTGTTAGTCCCCTTTCATCTTAAATGGAGTGAAAAGCATAATATTTGAATATGTTAAATGAAAAAAAATATAAGTAATGGACTCAATTAAATATAAAATAGCTTAGTGGTTGAGTATTACAAATTGGAATCCTAGGCTTCAATGTTGGGGTAAACGTATATCTCTAGAGGGGAGTGGGAAAACTTCTTATTCAGGTCCATTGTATTTGCTTTTTCTTAAGTAAGATGTTTGTAGACTAACATTATAGAAATCATTACAAATTGCATTATAGTAATGGAGATAATTAAGAAATTTATAAAATCTAAATTCAACTGATTATTAACAACACATTTATCCTTTTAAGACTATAAAATTCTGAAAATTGAGAAAATGCAATGTTTTGATTTTTTAATATATTGTTAACGCCCTTTCATCTTAAATGGAGTGAAAAGCATAATATTTGAATATGTTAATTCAAGAAAAATACAAGTAATGGCCTCAATTGAAGAAAAAACAGTTTAGTGGATGAATATTACAAATTAGAAACCTAGGCTTCAATGTTGGGGTAAGCGTATATCTTTATAGGGGAGTGGGACAACTTCTTATTAGAGCCCATTGCATTTGCTTTTCCTTAAGTAATATGTTTGCAAACAAAAATTATACAAATTTTTAGAAATTGCATTGTGGCAAAGGAGATAATTATGAAATTTTAAAAATTTAAATTTAATTGAATATTACCATCACATTTAAGCCTATAAAACTATAAAATTCTGAAAGTTGAAAAAATGCAATTTTTTGATTTTTGTAATATATTGTTAATGGCTTTTCATTTTAAATGGAGTGAAAAGCATAATATGTGAATATGTTAATTCAACAAAAATACAAGTAATGGATTTAATTGAATAAGAAAAACTTTAGTGGATGAATATTTCAATTTGGAATCCTAAACTTCAATGTCAGGTCATGCATATATCTATATAGGGGAGTGGGAAAACTTCTTACTAAGGTCCATTTTATTTGCTTTTTCTTCAGTAAGATGTATGTGGGCTAAAATTATAGAAATCATTACAAATTGCATTGTGACAAAGGAGATAATTAAGAAATTTACAAAATCTAAATTCAACTAATTATTAACAACTTGTTTATCCTCATAAGACTGTAAAATTGTAAAAATTTAAAAATGCAATGCTCTGATTTTTTTAATATATTGTTAATGCCCTTTCTTCTTAAATGGAGTCAAAAGCGTAATATTTGAATATGTTAATTCAACAAAAAAACAAGTAATGGACTCAATTAAATAAAAAACACTTTCGTGGATGAATATTACAAATTGGAATGCTAAGCTTCAATGTTTGGTCAAGCATATATCTCTAGAGGGGAGTGGGAAAACTTCTTATTAGGGTCCATTGTATTTGCTTTTTCTTATGTAAGATGTATGTAGACTAACGTTATATAAATCATTGCAAATTGCATTGTGGCGATAGAGACAATTAAGAAATTTACAAAATCTAAATTCAATTGATTATTAACAACGTATTTATGATCATAAGACTAGAAAATTCCATAAATATAAAAAATGCAATGCTCTCATTTTTTTAATATATTGTTAATGCCCTTTCATCTTAAATGGAGTCAAAAGTATAATATTTTAATATGTTAATTCAAGAAAAATACAAGTAATGGACTCAATTGAATAAAAAACACTTTAGTGGATGAATATTACAAATTGGAATCCTAAGCTTCAATGTTAAGTCAAGCATACATCTCTAGGGGGAAGTGGGAAAACTTCGTCTCAGGGTCCATTGCATTTGCTTTTTCTTAAGTAAGATGTATGTAGACTAAAATTATATAAATCATTACAAATTGCATTCTGGCAATGGAGATAATTAAGAACTTTACAAAATCTAAATTTAATTGATTATTAACAACGTATTTATCCTTATCAGACTGGAAAATTCAATAAATGTAAAAAATGCAAAGCTCTAATTTTTTTAATATATTGTTAATGCCCTTTCATCTTAGATAGAGTCAAAAGTATAATACTTGAATATGTTAATTCAACAAAAATACAAGTAATGAACTCAATTGAATAAAAAACACTTTAGTTGATGAATATTACAAATTGGAAACCTAAGCTTCGATGTTGGGTCAAGCATATATGTCTAGAAGGGAGTGGGAAAAGTTCTTATTAGGGTCCATTGTATTTTATTTTTCTTAAGTAAGATGTATGTAGACTAACATTATATAAATCATTACAAATTGCATTGTGGCAATGGAGACAATTAAGAAATTTACAAAATCTAAATTCAACTAATTATTAACAACGTATTTATGCTCATAAGACTAGAAAATTCCATAAATGTAAAAAACGCAATGCTCTCATTTTTTTAATATATTGTTAATGCCCTTTCATCTTAAATGGAGTCAAAAGTATAATATTTCAATATGTTAATTCAACAAAAAAACAAGTAACGGACTCAATTGAATAAAAAACACTTTGGTGGATGAATATTACAAATTGGAATCCGAAGCTTCAATGTTGGGTCAAACATATATCTCTAGAGGGGAGTGGGAAAACTTCTTATTAGGGTCCGTTGTATTTGCTTTTTCTTATGTAAGATGTTTGTAGACTAAAATTATAGAAATCATTACAAATTGCTTTGTGGCAATAGAGATAATTAAGAAATTTACAAAATTTAAATTCAACTAATTATTAACAACGTATTTATCCTTATATAACTAGAAAATTCAATAAATGTAAAAAATGCAAAGCTCTAATTTTTTTAATATATTGTTAACGCCCTTTCATCTTAGATAGAGTCAAAAGTATAATATTTGAATATGTCAATTTAACAAAAAAACAAGTGATGGACTCAATTGAAGATAAAACACTTTAGTGGATGAATATTACAAATTGGTATCCTAAACATCAGTGTTAGGTCATGCATATATCTATATAGGGGAGTGGGAAAACTTCATATTAGAGTCCATAATATTTGCCTTTTCTTAAGTGAGATGTATGTAGACTAAAATTATAGAAATAATTACAAATTGCATTGTGGCAATCGAGATAATTAAGAAATTTACAAAATCTAAATTTAACTGATTATTAACAACGCATTTATCCTTATGAGACGATAAAATTCTGAAAATTGAAAAAAATACAATGTTTTGATTTTTTTTAATATATTGTTAATGTCCTTTCGTCTTAAATTGAGTAAAAAGCATAATATTTGAATATGTTAATTCAAAAAATATACAAGTAATGAACTTAATTGAATATAAAACACTTTAGTGGATGAATATTACAAATTGGAATCCTAAACATCAGTGTTGGGTCACGCATATATCTATATAGGGGAGTGGGAAAACTTCTTACTAGGGTCCATCATATTTTCTTTTTCTTAAGAAAGATGTCTGTAGACTAAAATTATAGAAATCATTACAAATTGTATTGTGACAATGGAGATAATTAATAAAATTTTAAAATCTAAATTTAACTGATTATTAACAGCTTCTTTATTCTCATAAGACTGTAAAATTGTAAAAATTTAAAAAATGCAATGCTTTGATTTTTTTAATATATTGTTAATGTCCTTTCATCTTAAATGGAGTAAAAAGCATGATATTTGAATATGTTAATTCAAAAAATATACAAGTAATGGACTCAATTGAATATAAAACACTTTAGTGGATGAATATTACAAATTGCATTGTGGCAATGGAAATAATTAAGAAATTTATAAAATCTAAATTCAACTAATTATTAAGAACGTACTTATCCTTATAAGACTATAAAATTCTGAAAATTGAAAAAATGCAATATTTTGTTTTTTTTTTCATATATTGTTAATGCCCTTTCATCTTAAATAGAGTAAAAAGTATAATATTTTAATAGGTTAATTCAACAAGAATATAAGTAATGGACTTAATTAAATAGAAAACACTTTAGTGGATAAATATTACAAATTGGAATCTTAAACTTCGGTGTTGGGTCATGCATTTACCTATTTAGGGGAGTGGGAAAACTTCTTATTAGGGTCCATTGTATTTGCTTTTTCTTAACTAAGATATTTGTAGGCTCAAATTATAGATATCATTACAAATTGCATTATGGTAATGGAGATAATTAAGAAATTTACAAAATTTAAATTCAACTGATTATTAACAAGACATTTATTCTTATAAGATGATAAAATTCTGAAAATTGAAAAAATGTAATGTTTTGTTCTTTTTAATATATTGTTAATGCCCTTTCATCTTAAATAGAGTAAAAAGCATAATATTTGAATAGGCTAATTCAACAAGCATACAAGTAATGGACTCAATTGAATATAAAACACTTTAGTGAATGAATATTACAAATTGGAATCCTAAACTTGGAGTTGGGTCTTGCATTTATCGATTTAGGGGAGTGGGAAAACTTCTTATTAGGGTCCATTGTATTTGCTTTTTCTTAACTAAGACATTTATAGACTCAAATATAGAAATCATTACAAATTGTATTGTGGCAATAGAGATAATTAAGAAATTTACAAAATCTAAATCCTACTGATTATTAACAATGCATTTATCCTTATAAGACTATAAAATTCTGAAAATTGAAAAAATGCAATGTTTTAATTTTTTTAATATATTGTTAATGCCGTTTCATCTTAAATAGAATCAAAAGTATAATATTTGAATATGTTAATTCAAGAAAAATACAAGTAATGAACTAAACTGAATAAAAAACAGTTTAATGGGTGAATATTACAAATTGGAATCCTAAACATTAATGTTGGGGCAAGCATATATCTCTAGAGGGGAGTGGGAAAATGTCTTATTAGAGTCCATTGCATTTGTTTTTTCATATGTAATATGTTTGCAGACAAAAATTATACAAATCTTTAGAAATTGCATTGTGGCAAAGGAGATAATTATGAAATTCTAAAAATTTTAATTTAACTGAATATTACCATCACATTTATTCCTATAAGACTATAAAATTCTTAATATTGAAAAAATGCAATCTTTTGATTTTTGTAATATATTTTTAATGCCTTTTCATTTTAAATGGAGTGAAAAGCATAATATTTGAATAAGTTAATTCAACAAAAATACAAATAATGGATTTAATTGAATAAAAAAGACTTTAGTGGATGAATATTTCAAATTGAAATCCTAAACTTCAATGTTGGGTCATGCATATATCTATATAGGGGAGTGGGAAAACTTCTTACTAGGGTCCATCGAGTTTGCTTTTTCTAAAGAAAGATGTATGCAGATTAAAATTATAAAAATCATTACAAATTGCATTGTGGCAAAAGAGATAATTAAGAAATTTACAAAATGTAAATTCAACTGATTATTAACAATCTATTTATCCTCATAAGACTGTAAAATTGTAACATTTAAAAAATGCAATGCTCTGATTTTTTTAATATATTGTTAATGCCCTTCCATCTTAAATGGAGTCAAAAGCCTAATATTTGAATTTGTTAATTTAACAAAAATGCAAGTAATGGACTCAATTGAATAAAAAACAGTTTAATAGATGAATATTATAAATTGGAATCCTAAGCTTCAATGTTGGGGCAAGCATATATCTCTAGAGGCGAGTGGGAAAACGTCTTATTAGAGTCCATTACATTTGTTTTTTCTTATGTAATATGTTTGTCGACAAAAATTATACAAATCTTTAGAAATTGCATTGTGGCAAAGGAGATAATTATAAAATTTTGAAAATTTAAATTTAATTGAATATTACCATCACATTTATTCCTATAAGACTATAAAATTCTGAAAATTGAAAAAATGCAATCTTTTGGTTTTTGTACTATATTGTTAATGCATTTTCTTTTTAAATGGAGTGAAAAGTATAGTATGTGAATATGTTAATTCAACAAAAATACAAGTAATGAATTTAATTGAATAAAAAAAAATTTAGTGGATGAATATTTCAAATTGGAATCCTAAACTTCAATGTTAGGTCATGCATATATCTATATAGAGGAGTGGGAAAACTTCTTACCAGAGTCCATTATACTTGCTTTTTCTTAAGAAAAATGTATATAGACTAAAATTATAGGAATCATTACAAATTGCATTGTGGCAATGGAGATAATTAAGAAATTTGCAAAATCTAAATTCAACCGATTATTAACAACGTATTTATCCTCATAACACTATAAAATTGTAAAAATTTAAAAAGTGCAATGCTCTGATTTTTTTAATATATTGTTAATGCCCTTTCGCCTTAAATAGAGTCAAAAGCATAATATTTGAATATGTTAATTCAACAAAAATACAAGTAATAGACTTAAATGAATAAAAAACACTTTAATGGATGAAAATTACAAATTGGAATCCTAAGCTTTAATATTGGGTCAAGCATATATCTCTAGATGGGAGTGGGAAAACTTCTGATTAGGGTCCATGGTATTCGCTTTTTCTTAAGTAAAATGTATGTAGACTAAAATTGTAGAAATCATTACAAATTGCTTTGTGGCAATAAAGATAATTAACAAATCTACAAACTCTAAATTTAACATATTATTAACAACGTATTTATCCCTGTAAGACTATAAAATTTTGAAAATTAAGAAAATGCAATATTTTGATTTTCTTAATATATTGTTAATACCTTTTCATCTAAAATGGAGTGAAAAGTATAATATTTAAATATGTTAATTCAACAAAAGTACAAGTAATGGGCTCAATTGAATATAAAACACTTTAGTCGATGAATATTACAAATTGGTGTCCTAAGCATCAGTGTTGGGTCATAGATATATCTATATAAGGGAGTGGGAAAACTTCTTATTAGGGTCCATTGTTTTGGCTTTTTCTTATGAACGATGTTTGTAGACTAAAATTACAAAAATCATTACAAATTGCATTGTGGCAATGGAGATAGTTAACAAATTTACAAAATTTAAATTGAACTGATTATAAACAACGCATTTTTCCCTATAAGACTATAAAATTCTGAAAATTGAAAAAAGCAATGTTTTGATTTTTTTTAACATATTGTTAATGCCCTTTCATCCTAAGTGGAGTGAAAAGCATAATATTTTAATATGTTAATTCGACAAAGATACAAGTAATGGACTTAATTGAATATAAAACACATTAGTGGATGAATATTACAAATTGGAATCCTAAATATCGGTGTTAGGTGAAGCATATATCTGTATATAGGAGTAGGAAAACCTCTTATTAGGGTCCACTGTATTTGCTTTTTCTTAAATAAGATGTTTGTAGACTAAAATTATAGAAATCATTACAAATTGCTTTGTCGCAATGGAGATGATTAAGAAATTTACAAAATCTAAATTCAACTGATTAATAACAATGCATTTATCCCTATAAGATTATAAAATTTTGAAAATTGAAACAATGCAATGTTTTTTATTTTTTCAATATATTGTTATTGCCCTTTCATCTTAAATGGAGTGAAAAATATAATATTTGAATATGTTAATTCAAGAAAAATACAAGTAATTGACTCAATTGAATAAAAAATAGTTTAATGGATGAATATAACAAATTGGAATCCTAAACTTCAATGTTAGACCATGCATATATCCATATAGGGAAGTGGGAAAACTTCTTACTAGGGTCTATTGTATTTGTTTTTTCGTAAGAAAGATATATGTAGACTAAAATGATAGAAATCATTACAAATTGCATTATGGCAATGGAGATAATTAAGAAATTTACAAAATCTAAATTCAACTGATTATTAACAATGTATTTATCCTCATAAGACTATAAAATTGTAAAAATTTAAAAAATGTAATGCTCTGATATTTTTACTATATTGTTAATGCCCTTTCATCTTAAATGGAGTCAAAAGCATAATATTTGAATATGTTAATTCAACAAAAATACAAGTAATGGACTCAATTGAATAAAAAACAGTTTAGTGGATGAATATTACAAATTGGAATCCTAAGCTTCAATGTTGGGACAAGCATATATCTCTAGAGGGGAGTGGGAAAATGCCTTATTAAAGTCCATTGCATTTGTCTTTTCTTATGTAGAATGTTTGCAGACAAAAATTATACAAATTTTTAGAAATTGCATTGTGGCAAAGGGGATAATTATGAAATTTTGAAAATTTAAATCTAACTAAATATTACTATCACATTTATCCCCATAAGATTATAAAATTCTAAAAATTGAAAAAATGCAATCTTTTGATTTTTGTAATATAATGTTAATGCCTTTTCATTTTAAATGGAGTGAAAAGCATATTATGTGAATATGTTAATTCACCAAAAATACAAGTAATGGATTTAATTGAATGAAAAAAAACTTTAGTGGATGAATATTACAAATTGGTATCCTAAACATCAATGTTGGGTCATGCATATATCTATATAGATGAGTGGGAAAACTTCTTATTATAGTCCATTGTATTTGCTCTTTCTTAAGTAAGATGTTTGTAGACTAAAATTATAGAAATCATTACAAATTGCATTGTGGCAATGGAGATAATTAAGAAATTTACAAAATTTAAATTCAACTGATTATTAACAATGCATATATCCCTATAAGACTATAAACTTCTGAAAATTGTAAAAATGCAATGTTTTTATTTTTTTAATATATTGTTAATACTCTTTCATTTTAAATGGAGTGAAAAACATAATATTTGAATATGTTAATTCAAGAAAAATACAAGTAATCGACTTAATTGAAAAAAAAAATAGTTTAGTGGATGAATATTACAAATTGGAATCCTAAGCTTCAATGTTAAGGCAAGCATGTATCTCTAGAGGGGAGTGGGAAAATGCCTTATTTGAGTCCATTGCATTTTTTTTTTCTTATGTAGTATGTTTGTAGACAAAAATTATACAAATTTTTAGAAATTACATTGTGGCAAAAGGGATAATTATGAAATTTTGAAAATTTAAATTTAACTGAATATTACTATCACATTTATCCCTATAAGATTATGAAATTCTGAAAATTGAAAAAATGCAATCTTTTGATTTTTGTAATATAATGTTAATGCCTTTTCATTTTAAATGGAGTGAAAAGTATATTATGTGAATATGTTAATTCAGCAAAAATACAAGTAATGGATTTAATTGAATGAAAAAAACTTTAGTGGATGAATATTTCAAATTGGAATCCTAAACATCAATGTCAGGTCATGCATATATCTATATAAGGGAGTGGGAAAATTTCTTATTAGGGTCTATTGTATTTGTTTTTTCTTAAGTAAGATGTTTGTAGACTAAAATTATAGAAATCATTACAAATTACATTGTGGAAATGGAGATAACTAAGAGATTTACAAAATTTGAATTCAACTGATTATTAACAATGCATTTATCCCTATAAGACAATAAAATTCTAAAAATTGAAAAAATGCAATGTCTTTATTTAATATATTGTTAATGCCTTTTCGTTTGAAATGGTGTAAAAAATATAATATTTGAATAGGTTAATTCAACAAAAATACAAGTGATGGACTCAATTGAATATAAAACACTTTAGTGGATGAATATTACAAATTGGTATCCTAAACATCAGTGTTGGGTCATGCATATATCTATATAGATGAGTGGGAAAACTTCTTATTAGAGTCCATTGTATTTGCTCTTTCTTAAGTAAGATGTTTGTAGACTAAAATTATAGAAATCATTACAAATTGCATTGTGGTAATGGAGATAATTAAGAAATTTACAAAATTTAAATTCAACTGATTATTAACAACGCATATATCCATATAAGACTATAAAATTCTGAAAATTGTAAAAATGGAATGTTTTTATTTTTTTAATATATTGTTAATACTCTTTCATTTTAAATGGAGTGAAAAGTATAATATTTGAATATGTTAATTCAAGAAAAATACAAGTAATCGACTTAATTGAAAAAAAAAAAAACAGTTTAGTGGATGAATATTACAAATTGGAATCCTAAGCTTCAATGTTAAGGCAAACATGTATCTCTAGAGGGGAGTGGGAAAACGCCTTATTAGAGTCCATTGCATTTGTTTTTTTTCTTATGTAGTATGTTTGTAGACAAAAATTATACAAATTTTTAGAAATTTTATTGTGGCAAAAGGGATAATTATGAAATTTTGAAAATTTAAATTTAACTGAATATTACTATCACATTTATCCCCATAAGACTATAAAATTTTGAAAATTGAAAAAATGCAATCTTTTGATTTTTGTAATATAATGTTAATGCCTTTTCATTTTAAATGGAGTGAAAAGCGTATTATGTGAATATGTTAATTCGGCAAAAATACAAGTAATGGATTTAATTGAATGAAAAAAACTTTAGTGGATGAATATTTTAATTTGAGATCCTAAACATTAATGTCAGGTCATGCATATATCTATATAAGGGAGTGGGAAATTTTCTTATTAGGGTCCATTGTATTTGCTTTTTCTTAAGTAAGATGTTTATAGACTAAAATTATAGAAATCATTACAAATTACATTGTAGCAATGGAGATAACTAAGAGATTTATAAAATTTAAATTCAACTAATTATTAATAACGCATTTATCCCTATAAGACTAATAAAATTCTGAAAATTGAAAAAATGGAATGTCTTTATTTTTTTAATATATTGTTAATGCCCTTTCGTCTTAAATGGTGTAAAAAGTATAACATTTGAACAGGTTAATTCAAACAAAAATACAAGTAATGGACTCAATTGAATATAAAACACATTAGTTGATGAATATTACAAATTGGAATCCCAAACTTCGGTGTTGGGTCATGTATATATCTATATAGAGGAGTGGGAAAACTTCTTACTAGAGTCCATTGTATTTGCTTTTTCTTAAGTAAGATGTATGTAGACTAAAATTATAGAAATTATTACAAATTCCATTATGGCAATGGAGATAATTATGAAATTTAAAAAATCTAAATTCAACTGATTATTAACAATGTATTTATCCTCATAAGACTGTAAAATTGTAAAAATTTAAAAAATGCAATGCTCTGATTTTTTTAATATATTGTTAATGCCCTTTCATCTTAAATGGAGTCAAACACATAATATTTGAATATGTTAATTCAACAAAAATACAAGTAATGGACTTAATTGAATAAAAAACACTTTATTGGATGAACATTACAAATTGGAATCCTAAACTTCAATGTTGGGTCAAGCATATATCCCTAGTGGCAAGTGGGAAAACTTCTTATTAGGGTCTATTGTATTTGGTTTTTCTTAAGTAAGATGTATATAGACTAAAATTATTGAAATCATTACCAATTGCACTGTGGTAATGGAGATAATTATGAAATTTACAAAATTTAAATTTAACTGATTATTAACATCGCATTTTATCTCTATAAGACTATAAAATTCTGAAAATTGAAAAAATGCGATCTTTTGATTTTTTTTTAATATATTGTTAATACCCTTTCATTTTAAATGGAGTGAAAAGTATAATATTTAAATATGTTAATTCAAGAAAAATACAAGTAATCGACTTAATTGAAAAAAAAAAAACAGTTTAGTGGATGAATATTACAAATTGGAATCCTAAACTTCAATGTTGGTGCGAGCATATATCACTAGAGAGGTGTGGGAAAACTTCTTATTAGTGTCCATTGCGTTTGTTTTTTCTTAAGTAATACGTTTGCAGACAAAAATTATACAAATCTTTAGAAATTGCACTATGGCAAAGGAGATAATTATGAAATTTTGAAAATTTAAATTTAACTGAATATTACCATCACATTTATCCCTATAAGACTATAAAATTCTAAAAATTGAAAAAATGCAATCTTTTGATTTTTATAATATATTGTTAATGCCCTTTCATCTGAAATGGAGTAAAAAGGATAATATTTGAAAAGGTTTATTCAACAAAAATACAAGTAATGGACTCAATTGAATATAAAATGCATTAGTGGATGAATATTACAAATTGGAATCCTAAACTTCGGTGTTAGGTCTTGCATATATCTGTATAGGGGAGTGGGAAAACTTCTTATTAGGGTCCATTGTATTTGCTTTTTCTTGAGTAAGATATTTGTAAACTAAAATTATAGAAATCATTACAAATTGCATTGTGACAATGGAGATAATTAAGAAATTTACAAAATTTAAATTCAACTGATTATAAACAATGTATTTAACCTCATAAGACTAAAATTGTAAAAATTTAAAAAATGCAATGCTATAATTTTTTTAATATATTGTTAATGCCCTTTCATCTTAAATGGAGTCAAAAGCATAATATTTGAATATGTTAATTCAACAAAAATACAAGTAATGGACTCAATTGAATAAAAAACACTTTAGTGGAAGAATATTACGAATTGGAATCCTAAACTTCAATGTTTGGTCAAGCATATATTCTAAAGGGAAGTGGGAAAACTTCTTATTAGAGTCCATTATATTTGTTTTTTCTTAATTAAGATGTATGTAGACTAAAATTATAAAAATCATTACAAATTACATTGTGACAAAGGAGATAATTATGAAATTTTGAAAATTTAAATTTAACTGAATATTACCATCACATTTATCCCTATAACACTATAAAATTGTTAAAATTGAATAAATGCAATCTTTTGATTTTTTTAATATATTGTTAATGCCTTTTCATTTTAAATGGAGTGAAAAGCGTAATATTTGAATATGTTAACTCAAGAAAAATACAAGTAATAGACTTAAGTGAATAAAAAACAGTTTAGTGGATGAATATTGCAAATTGGAATCCTAAGCATCAATGTTGGGGCAAGCATATATCTATATAGGAGAGTGGCAAAACTTCTTATTGGAGTTCATTGTATTTGCTTTTTCTTGAGTAAGATGTTCGCAGACTAAAATTATAGAACTCATTACAAAGTGCTTTATGGTAAGGAAGATAATTAAGAAATTTACAAAATTTAAATTTAACTCATTATTAACAACACATTTATCCTTATAAGACTATAAAATTCTGAAAATTGAAAAAATGCAATGTTTTGATTTTTTTAATATATTGTTAATGCCCTTTCATTTTAAATGAGTCAAAAGTGTAATATTTGAATACGTTAATTCAAGAAAAATAAAAGTAATGGACTCAATTGAATAAAAAACAGTTTAGTGGATGATTATTACATATTGGAGTTCTAAGCCTCAATGTTGGGGCAAGCATATATCTCTAGAGGGGAGTGAGAAAACTTCTTATTACAGTTCATTGTGTTTGTTTTTTCTTAAGTAATATGTTTGCAGACTAAAATTATACAAATCTTTACAAATTACATTGTGGCAAAGGAGATAATTATGAAATTTTGAAAATCTAAATTTAACTGAATATTGCCATCACAATTATTCCTATAAGACAATAAAATTCTAAAAATTGAAAAAATGTAATGTTTTGATTTTTTTAATATATTGTTAATGCCCTTTCATTTTAAATGGAGTCAAAAGCGTAATCTTTGAATATGTTAATTCAAGAAAAATACAAGTAATGGACTTAATTGAATAAAAAACAGTTTAGTGGATGAATATTACAAATTGGAATCCTAAGTTTCAATGCTGGGCCAAGCATATATCTCTAGAAGGGAGTGGAAAAACTTCTTTTTAAGGTCCATTGTATTTGCTCTTTCTTCAGTAAGAGGTATATAGGCTAAAATTATAAAAATCATTACAAATTGCTTTGTGGTAAAGGAGATAATTAACAAATTTACAAAATCTAATTTCAACTGATTATTAACAACGCATTTATCCCTATAAGAATATAAAATACTGAAAATTGAAAAAATGCAATGTTTTGATTTTTTTTAATATATTGTTAATGCCCTTTTATCTTAAATGGAGTGAAAAGCATCATATTTGAATATGTTAATTCAACAAAAATACAAGTAATGGACTCAATTGAATGTAACACACTTTAGTAGACGAATATTACAAATTCGAATCCTAAACTTCAATGTTAGGTCAGGCATATATCTATATAGGGGAGTGGGACAACTTCTTATTAGGGTCTATTGTATTTGCTCTTTCTTAAGTAAGATGTTTGTAGGCTAAAATTATAGAAATCATTACAAATTGTTTTATGGCAATGGAGATAATTAAGAAATTTACAAAATCTAAATTCAACAGATTATTAATAACGTATTTATCCTCATAAGATTGTAAAATTCTAAAAATTTAAAAAATGCAATGCTCTGATTTTTAAAATATATTGTTAATGCCCTTTCATCTTAAATGGAGTGAAAAGTATAATATTTGGATATGTTAATTCAAGGAAAATACAAGTAATGGACTCAATTGAATACAAAACACTTTAGTGGATGAATATTACAAATTGGAATCCTAAGCATCAATGTTGGTGCAAGCATAAATCTCTAGAGGAGAGTGGGAAAACTTCTTATTAGAGTTAATTGTGTTTGTTTTTTCTTAAGTATTATGTTTGCAGACTAAAGTTATACAAATCTTTAGAAATTGTATTATGGGAAAGGAGATAGTTATGAAATTTTAAAAATTTAAATTTAACTGAATATTACCATCACATTTATCCCTATAAGACTATAAAATTCTGAAAATTGAAAAAATGTGATCTTTTGATTTTTGTAATATATTGTTAATGCCTTTTCATTTTAAATGGAGTGAAAAGCATAATATGTGAATATGTTAATTCAACGAAAATACAAGTAATGGATTTAATTGAATAAAACAAAACTTTAGTAGATGAATATTTCAAATTGGAATCCTAAACTTCAATGTTAGGTCATGCATCTATCTATATAGGGGAGTGGGTAAACTTCTTACTAGGGTCCATTGTATTTACTTTTTCTTAACCGAGATGTATGTAGACTAAAATTAAAGAAATCATTACAAATTGCATTGTGGCAATGGAGATAATTAAGAAATTTACAAAATTTAAATTCAACTGATTATTAACAACGTATTTATCCTCATAAGATTGTCAAATTGTAAAAATTTAAAAAATGCAATGCTATGATTTTTTTAATATATTGTTAATACCCTTTCATCTTAAATAGAGTCAAAAGCATAATATTTAAATATGTTCATTCAACAAAATACAAGTAATGGACTCAATTGAATAAAAAACACTTTAGTGGATGAATATTACAAATTGGAATCCTAGGCTTTAATGTTGGGTTAAACATATATCTCTAGAGGAAAGTAGGAAAACTTATTAGGATCCATTGTATTTCCTTTTTCTTAAGTAAGATGTATGTAGACTAAAATTATAGAAATCATTACAAATTGAATTGTGGCAATGGAGATAATTATGAAATTTACAATATTTAAATTTAATTGATTATTAACATCACATTTATCCCTATAAGGCTATAAAATTCTAAAAATTGTAAAAATGCAATCTTTTGATTTTTTTTTAACATATTGTTAATGCCTTTTCATTTTAAATTGAGTGAAAAGTATAATATTTGAATATGTTAATTCAAGAAAAATACAAGTAATGGACTCAATTGAATAAAAAACAGTTTAGTGGATGAATATTACAAATTGGAATCCTAAACTTCAACGTTGGGGCAGGCATATATCTCTAGAGAACAGTGGGAAAACTTCTTATTAAAGTCCATTGCGTTTGATTTTTCTTAAGTAATATGTTTGCACACTAAAATTATACAAATCTTTACAAATTGTATTGTGGCAAAGGAGGTAATTATGAAATTTTAAAAATTTAAATTTAACTGAATATTACCATCACATTTATCCCAATAAAACTATAAAATTCTAAAAATTGAAAAAATGCAATCTTTTGATTTTTGTAATATATTGTTGACGCCTTTTCATTTTCAATGGAGTGAAAAGGATAATATGTGAATATGTTAATTCAACAAAAATACAAGTAATGGATTTAATTGAATAAAAAAAACTTTAGTGGATGAATATTTCAAATTGGAATCCTAAACTTGAATGTCAGGTCATGCATATATCTATGTAAGGGAGTGGGTAAACTGCTTACTAGAATCCATTGTATTTGCCTTTTCTTAACCAAGATGTATGTGGACTAAAATTAAAGAAATCATTACAAATTGCATTGTGGCAATGGAGATAATGAAGAAATTTACAAAATTTAAATCCAACTGATTATTAACAACGTATTTATCCTCATAAGACTGTAAAATTGTAAAAATTAAAAAAATGCAATACTCATATTTTTTTAATATATTGTTAATGCCCTTTCATCTTAAATGGAGTCAAAAGTATAACATTTGAATATGTTAATTCAACACAAATACAAGTAACAAAAATACAAGTAATGGGCTCAATTGAATAAAAAACACTTTAGTGGATGAATATTACAAATTGAAATCTTAAACTTTAATGTTGGGTCAAGCATATCTCTTTAGAAGGACGTGAGAAAACTTCTTATTAGGGTCCATTGTATTTGCTTTTTCTTATGTAAGATGTATGTAGGCTAAAATTATAAAAATCATTACAAATTGCATTGTGGCAAAGGACATAATTATGGAATTTTAAAAATTTAGATTTAACTGAATATTACCATCACATTTATCCCTATAAGATTATAAAATTCTGAAAATTGAAAAAATGCAATTTTTTGATTTTTGTAATATATTGTTAATGCCCTTTCATCTTAAATGGAGTGAAAAGCATAATATTTAAATATGTTAATTCAACAAAAATACAAGTAACGGACTCAATTGCATATAAAACACTTTAGTGGATGAATATTACAAATTGGAATCCTAAACTTCAATGTTAGGCGATGCATATATCTATGTAGGGATGTGGGAATACTACTTATTAAGGTCCATTGTATTTGCTTTTTCTTATGTAAGATGTATGTAGACTGAAATTATAGAAATCATTACAAATTACATTGTGGCAATGGAGATAATTAAGAAATTTACAAAATCTAAATTCAACTGACTATTAATAACATATTTATCCTCATAAGACTGTAAAATTGTAAAAATTTAAAAAATACAACGCTTTGATTTTTTTAATATATTGTTAATGCCCCTTCATCTTAAATGGAATCAAAAGCATAATATTTGAATATGTTATTTCAAGAAAAATACAAGTAATGGACTCAATTGAATAAAAATAACTTTAGTGGTTGAATATTACAAATTGGAATCCTAAACTTCAATGTTGGGCGATGCATATATCTATGTAAGGGGGTGGGAAATTTTCTTATTAGGGTCCATTGTATTTGCTTTTTCTTAAGTAAGATGTATGTAAACTGAAATTATAGAAGTCATTACAAATTGAATTGTGGCAAAGGAGATAATTAAGAAATTTACAATATCTAAATTCAACTGATTATTAACAACATATTTATCCTCATAAGACTGTAAAATTGTAAAAATTTAAAAAATGCAATACACTGATTTTTTTTAATATATTGTTAATGCCCTTTCATCTTAAGTGGTGTCAAAAGTATAATATTTGATTATGTTAAATTCAACAAAAATATAAGTAATGGACTCAATTGAATAAAAAAAAACTTTAGTAGATGAATATTAAAAATTGGAATACTAAGCTTCAATGTTGGGTCAAGCATATATCTCTAGAGGGGAGTGGGAAAATTTCTTATTAGGGTCCATTGTATTTGCTTTTTCTTAAGTAAGATGTATGTAGACTAAAATTATAGAAATCATTAAAAATTGCATTGTGACAATGGAGATAATTAAGAAATTTACAATATATAAGTTCAACTAATTATTAACAATACATTTATCCCTATATGATTATAAAATTCTAAAAATTGAAAAAACGTAATGTGTTAATTTTTTTAATATATTGTTAATGCCCTTTTATCTTAAATGGAGTCGAAAGCATAATATTTGAATTTGTTAATTCAATAAAAATACAAGTAATGGACTCAATTGAATAAAAAACACCTTAGTGGGTGAATATTACAAATTGGAATCCTAAGCTTTAATGTTGCGTCAAGCATATATCTCTAGAGGGGAGTGGGAAAACTTCTTATTAGAGTCCATTGTATTTGCTCCTTCTTATGTAAGATGTATGTAGATTAAAATTATAGAAATCATTACAAATTGCATTGTGGCATTGGAGATAATTAAGAAATTTACAAAATCTAAATTCACCTGATTATTAACAACGCATTTATTCCTATAAGACTATAAAATTCTAAAAATTGAAAAAATGTAATGTTTTGATTTTTTAAATATATTATTAATGTCCATTCATCTTAAATGGTGTGAAAAGCATAATATTTAAATATGTTAATTCAACAAAAATACAAGAAATGAACTCAATTGAATATAAACACTTTGGTAGATGAATATTACAAATTGGAATCCTAAGTATCAATGTTGGGGCAAGCATATATCTTTAGAGGAGAGTGGGAAAAGTTCTTATTAGAGTTCATTGCGTTTGTTTTTTCTTAAGTAATATGTTTGCAGACAAAAATTATAGAATTCTTTAGAAATTGCATTGTGACAAAAGAGATAATTATGAAATTTACAAAATTTAAATTTAACTGATTATTAACATATCATCTATTCCTATAAGACTATAGAATTCTGAAAATTGAAAAAATGCAATCTTTTAATTTTTTTAATATATTGTTAATGCCCTTTCATTTTAAATGGAGTGAAAAGTATAATATTTGAATTTCTTAATTCAACAAAAATACAAGAAATGGATTTAATTCAATAAAAAAAAACTTTAGTGGATGAATATTACAAAATGGAATCCTAAACTTCAATGTTGGGTCATGCAAATATCTATATAAGGGAGTGCGACAACTTCTTATTAGGGTGCATTGTATTTGCTTTTTCTTAAGTAAGATGTATGTAGACTAAAATTATAGAAATTATTACAAATTGCATTGTGGCAAAAGAGATAATTAAGAAATTTACAAAATTTAAATTCAGATTATTTTTAACAACGCATTTATCTCTATAAGGCTATAAAATTCTGAAAATTGAGAAAATGCAATGTTTTCATTTTTTAATATATTGTTAATGCCCTTTCATTTTAAATGGAGTGGAAAGCATAATATTTGAATATGTAAATTCAACAAAAATACAAGTACTGGACTCAATTGAATAAAAAACACTTTAGTGGATGAATATTACAAATTGGAATCCTAAGCATCAATGTTGGGGCAAGCATATATCTCTCGAGGGGAGTGGGAAAACTTCTTATTAGAGTCCATTTTGTTTGCCTTTTCTCAATTAAGATGTATGTAGACTAAAATTATAGAAATCATTACAAATTGCATTGTGGTAATGAAGATAATTAAGAAATTTACAAAATTTAAGTTCAACTTATTATTAACAATGCATTTATTCCTATAAGATTATAAAATTCTGAAAATTGAAAAAACGCAATGTGTTAATTTTTTTAATATATTGTTAATGCCCTTTCATCTTAAATGGATTCGAAAGCATAATATTTGAATTTGTTAATTCAACAAAAATACAAGTAATTGACTCAATTGAATAAAAAACATTTTAGTGGATGAATATTACAAATTGGAATCCTAAGCTTCAATGTTGGGTCAAGCATATATCTCTAGAGGGGAGTGGGAAAACTTTTTATTAGGGTTCATTGTATTTGCTCTTTCTTATGTAAGATGTATATAGACTAAAATTATATAAATCATTACAAATTGCATTGTGGCAAAGGAGATAATTATGAAATTTACAAAATTTCAATTTCACCGATTATTAACATCACATTTATCCTTATAAAATTATAAAATTCTGAAAATTGAAAAAATGCAATTTTTTGATTTTTTTAATATATTGTTAATGCCCTTTCATTTTAAATCAAGTGAAGAACATAATATTTGAATATGTTAATTCAATAAAAATACAAGTAATACACTCAATTGAATATAAAAAATTTTAGTGGATGAATATTACAAATTGGAATCCTAAACTTCAATTTTGGGTCCTCAATATATCTATATAGGGGAGTCAGGAAACTTCTTATAAGGGTCCATTGTATTTGCTTTTTCTTCAGTAAAATGTTTGTAGACTAAAATTATAAAAATCATTACAAATAGCTTTGTGGCAATAGAGATAATTAAGAAATTTACAAAATCTAAATTCAACTGATTATTAACAAGGTTTTTATCCTCATAAGACTATAAAATTCTAAAAATTAAAAAAATGCAATGCTTTGATTTTTAAAATAAATTGTTAATGCCCTTTCATCTTAAATAGAGTGAAAAGTATAATATTTGAATATGTTAATTCAACAAAAATACAAGTAATGCACTCAATTGCATATAAAACACTTTAGTGGATGAATATTACAAATTGGAATCCTAAGTTTCAATGTTGGGGAAAGCATATATCTCTAAAGGGGAGTGGAAAAACTTCTTATTAGAGTGCATTGCGTTTATTTTTTCTTAAGTACTATGTTTGCGGACAAAAATTATAGAAATCTTTAAAAATTGCATTGTGACAAAGGAGATAATTACGAAATTTACAAAATTTGAATTTAACTGATTATTAACATATCATTTATCCCAATAAGATTTTAAAATTCTGGAAATTAAAAAAATACAATCTTTTGATTTTTTTAATATATTGTTAATACCCTTTCATTTTAAATGGAGTGAAAAGCATAATATGCAAATTTCTTAATTCAACAAAAATACAAGAAATGGATTTAATTGAATAAAAAAAACATTAGTGGATGAATATTACAAAATGGAATCCTAAACTTCAATGTTGGGTTTACATATAACTATATAAGGGAGTGGGAGAATTTCTTATTAAGGTCCATTGTATTTGCCTTTTTTTAAGTAAGATGTATGTAGACTAAAATTATAAAAATCATTAAAAATTGCATTGTGGCATTGGAAATAATTAAGAAATTTACAAAATCTAAATTCAACTGATTATTAACAACGCATTTATCCCTATAAGACAATAAAATTCTAAAAATTGAAAAAATCCAATGTTTTGATTTTTTTAATATATTGTTAATGCCCTTTCATCT
>JAHLGP010016219.1:53741-64583 GCA_020141445.1 Bruguiera sexangula | reverse complement strand
CATAATATTTGAATATGTTAATTCAACAAAAAGACAAGTAATGGACTTAATTGAATAAAAAACACTTTAGTGGAAGAATATTACAAATTCAAATTCTAAGTTTCAATGTTGGGTCAAGCATGTATCTCTAGAAGGGAGTGGGAAAACTTCTTATTAGAGTCCATTGTGTTTGTTTTTTCTTAAGTAATATGTTTGCGGACAAAAATTATAAAAATCATTAGAAATTGCATTGTGACAAAGGAGATAATTAAGTAATTTACAAAATTTAAATTTAACTTATTATTAACATCACATTTATCCCTATAAGACTATCAAATTCTGATAATTGCAAAAATGTAATATTTTGATTTTTTTAATACATTTTTAATGCCCTTTTATCTTAAATGGAGTCAAAAGCATAATATTTAAATATGTTTGAAGTTCCCAACTTCACCCTAGGATCTACTAGTTTGTGATACTAAGAGGGGGGTGAATCAGTATCACCACAATTCGCAATTTGCAGGTAAGTGAACAACTTCAAGCTCTTCTTAAAAGCGAGCTCTTTCTCAGATTCGACTAAGGTAGATCTATTGCTACCTACTAATCACAATAGTCCCTAAAGTCACCTTTCAGACGCCTTGCCTAATAGACAATTCGGATGTTCTTGTTTAGGTCTTCGTTAGGTTATGGGTTGGCTGATACTTTAGCTGGATTCACAACTCAATTCAAAACACATAACGTAAAGCAAATTAAGGACACACGAGATTTATGTGGTTCCGTCAATGTGACGTACATCCACGGTGGTAAGGACTCTCCCTTACCAAGACTATCCACTATACTTAAGAATTCCAGTTACAATGGATGTCTTAATCTTTTACTCCTTCCACTATTGCAATTACTAAGCAAGTACAATACAAAGAGTGTCACTTACTGTGTCTACCCTTCTTTTAGCTTGTCTTGCCTCTGTTGAATTGAAAGGCTGCTCCACTACCGCTTAGAAGTTCACCACAACGCTCTCTAACCTCTCTTGAAGAAATCTGGAAATACGTTGAGTTCTTTCCGATGCTTCGCCGAATTCCTTCTCTAGGTTGTCTCACACAACTCCTGCTTTCACCGTCTCACGGTCTCACCTGTCTCCTATTTCACGGCCTGTCCTCACACTTCTGGTCTGTCACGCCGTTGCACGTTCTGGTCTCACGCCATCTCCTGACGTACACCCACGCTTCTGGTCTGCCGTTTCACATCTCTTGGCCTGCCTCACGCTACTGGTTTTTCTGGTTCACGTCTTTTGGCCTACCTTATGCTTCTGGTCTACTGTCTTCTCTTCCAGGTGGTCTTATGGATACCAGGTTTGCTGTCTTCTCTTCCGGGTGGTCTCACAGATACCAGGTCTGCTGTCTTCTCTTCTGGGTGGTCTCACGGATACCAGGTCTGCTGTTTTCTCTTCCGGGTGGTCTCACAGATACCAGGTCTGCTGTCTTCTCTTCCGGGTGGTCTGTTTCTTATTTCTCCTCTTGCTGGTTGTACGTTTCTGGTTTGCTTGCAGGAGGCGTTTTTGGTTTGCTTTTCTCTTCTTTTTGGCTGGTTGTTGTAGGGTTGCCATTTATTCAATTGTGTTGGCCTTGACCAGTTTTGTCTTCCAAGGCCTTTATATACTCTCTTCCATGAAACCCTAATAGGGCTTACATGGCAGATTTACGTTCTTGCCCTTACACGGTGGATTTACTTTTTTGCCCTTCCATGTGGCTTTACTTTCTTGCACACTTAACCCTAGTTGACAACAATTACAACCCATACAAGGCTGTGGGAACAACAATCTCCCCTTTTGTAATTGTTGGCAACACTCATAACAAAAGCCATTATGCAGCAGTCCTTCATAATCTTCTTAGAGTAATAATCCAGAAGCAGATGGATTACAACTCCCTCTAAATATGCACTCCCCCTTCCTTAACAGCTCCCCCTGCACTGTTGCTTCTCTCTCCCTTTGCCAACCAATTACAAATCTGAAAAACTCGCAAAGTAGAGATGAAGGATTCACTTGATTTTCAGGCTTAAGGAGGCATTTGCATAGACAGACTCATTCTGTACTTTTCAAATAGTTTTGTGGACAGAGATTTAGTTAGATCTTATGTAGCCTCTTCAATAGATTTAGGTTCAACTTGTGAGAGTAAAGCAGTAGCTCCCACAATTCTTCTTCTTGTTGTAACTCTTGTTGATGGGTCACCTTTGATCTGATTTTCTTGATGAGCACTGGTCCACGTTTTCTTTGGCTTTCTTTCTTGCACAGTTTTAGTTGCAAGAGGATCTCTTTCTTCATCAATCACATACAAATTTCCAGCTGTTCTCTTCCCGGCTGCAACAATATTGCCTTTTTTACTCTTTACCTGACAACCTGTTTTTGTGAATATTACCTTATGGTCTTCATTGCATAGTTTGCTAACAGATGCTAGCTTCTATCTGAGTCCTTTAACGTGCAGAACATCTTTCAGCTTTCCTCTTCCAATGTTTATTGGCCTCTGACCATTGATGTTGAGTGAATCATCATTGCCAAACTTGACTCTGCCTTCTATTGACTTGTTTAGCTTTGACAATTTACTCTTGTCTCTCATCATATGTGAAGTGCATCCACTGTCAAGGATCCACTACTTATCCTTGTAGTCAACTTTGAGTGCAATTTCAGCTATATTAGCCACCTCCCTTTTAGCTTTATATTCCTTCTTTTGAACTGGCTAGAAAATAGCTTTCTCCTTTTTCTCAGCTTTGACTACACCGCTTGTTTTCACAGTGCCATTGAGTGCCTTCTCTTGCTCAGGGAGAAGTGTCATACATCTCTTGGCATTATGGTCATCCTGCCCGCACCTTTCACACTGTTCTAAGTCTGCCAATACAGCAAACTTATTCTTTGAAACCGCTGGTTTGGGCTTCCACCAACACTCCTTATTAGTGTGTCTTTGCTTTTTACAGTATGTGCAAGAACTCACGATAGGTGTTCTCCTCTGAATTTTGTATTGTCTCCCCCTGTATGCAGCATCGTATCTTCTCAAGTTGGAGACATATATTGGCCTTCTCCACTAGCAGTTACTTGCCTTATGACCCCAAACTCCACAATAAAGATAGTGACCTTGAAACTGCCTCTTCTTGGGTTTAATCACAACTTGTTTTCTTTTGTTCATTACTTGCTGTGTAGGCAAGGTGGCTGGCTTCTTTGCTTGTGTGGCTTTCATTTCAGCCACCTTCTTCTCCTTCTTCTGTTCAGCCGTAGCTCTTTGCTGGCTGACTTTCTTTTCTTCATTTTTGTTTGCCACCCTAGGTTGCTTCTTCAAATCCTCTTTATTCTCAGCTATCTTCTCCTGAGTCACAACCTTCTCTTTCAACTTCTGTGGCACATTCTTATTATCTTTAGGCAATACAGCCTCAGATTGCTGCACTTTCTCTTCATTCTTCTTTTCTCTTGCAAAACTTGTTTCTCCTATCATTTCAAGCTTCTGCACGTTCTCTTCACTCCTTTTGAGTTGTTGCTGAAGTCTCAACAACTCTTTCTCCATTCCTTCAAATTTTGAAGTCCTTGAGCCAAGCTCCATTGTAAGGTCTTCACATATTTTGATATGTTTTTCAAATCTTCTCTTCAAGTCAATATGTTCAGCCCTTATTTCATCCTTTTGACTTTTAGCTTCCTTAGACTTTGCTTCAACTTGTTTTATATGGGCCTCCAACCTTTTTATGGTTCTACCCCTTTTGATTATCTCCTTTGAAGCTGCTTCTAACTCTGCTTCAAGATCTAGTTCTTCTTCATCAACCTCCTCTTCCTCTTCAGAGGTTGAACTACCACCTTGAGCTGATGCCATAAAGGCATGCTCATCTGATGATTCTTCATCTTCCTCCTCATCAGCTTCTTTTATCTGACTCACATAACTCTTGAATGAGCCTCTCTTCTTCTTCTGTGGGTTGGCAGTCTTCTTAATGGACTTCTTTGATTTGAATGATGGTCTTCTCCATTTTGAATTTGGCTTATCATCACCATCTTCATCTTCATCATCACCATCCTCATCTTTATCATCAAGTTTCACTTTGCACTGAGAAGCAAAGTGTCCAGTCTATCCACAGCAATAATATCTCAAGGACAATTGTCTTTTTCCCTTCTTAGACCCCTTTTTGAACTTCCTTGTGAAGTATGCCAACACTTCACCTTCACTTTCTTCCTCATCATCATCATCATCCTCACTGGATGATTCTTCCTCTTCTTTTATCTTCAAGTGTTTCATAACTTTGAAAGCTGCCTCCTTTGATACCTTTGACGTTGAGGAGCTCTTAATTGACTTTATTCTCATCTCATATGCAATGAGATTGCACTGGAGATCATGCAGAGACATAGACTTGAGATCTCTACTCTCCTCTATGGCTGCCACCTTTGAGGCAAACCTCTCAGGCAGAATTCTCAGAATTTTCTTCACAATAGATGAGTCCTTCTTATTCTTCCCATGACTTCTAAGATCGTTTACAACATCAATAACCCTAGTGAAGAACTCTTGGACTGTCTCATTTTTTTGCATTCTGAGAGATTCATACCTTTCCTTGAAAACTTGAAGCTTGGCCTCCTTCATTCTGCCATCACCTTCATAGACTTTCTGCAATCTGTCCCATATCTCCTTGGCAGATTTGCAGTCCATAACTTTAGCATATTCAGCATCTATCAATGCTGAAATGATGACGTTTGAGGCCTTCCCATTTATCTCAAACTGTCTTAATTCCTTTGGAGGCTTAAAACCCTCCTGTACAGATTTAACCACGTTCATGCCTATGGTTTCAAATACCACCTGCATTCTTGCTCTCCACATATGGTAGTTGGTTCCGTTGAAGATTGGAACCTTCTTGCTGTAAGTAGTGTTGGTGCTGGTACCAACGTCCATTTCTCAGTATGCTGAACAAGTTAAAACTTCTGGAGCTCTTCAAACTAGTACACCAAGCTGTTAAGCTTTATCCTGGTGAACCTGTGCTCTGATACCAATTGAAGTTCCCAACTTCACCCTAGGATCTACTAGTTTATGATGCTGAGAGGGGGGTGAATCAGTATCACCACAATTCGCAATTTACAGGTAAGTGAACAACTTCAATCTCTTCTTAAAAGCGAACTCTTTCTTAGATTTGACTAAGGTAGATCTATTGCTACCTACTAATCACAATAGTCCCCAAAGTCACCTTTCAGACACCTTGCATAATAGACAATTCAAATGTTCTTGTTTAGGTCTTCGTTAGGTTATGGGTTGGCTGATACTTTAACTGCGTTCACAACTCAATTCAAAACACATAACGTAAAGCAAATTAAGGACACACGAGATTTACGTGGTTCCGTCAACGTGACGTACATCCATGGTGGTAGGGACTCTCCCTTATCGAGACTATCCACTATACTTAAGAATTCCAGTTACAATGGATGTCTTAATCTTCTACTCCTTTCACTATTACAATTACAATTACTAAGCAAGTACAATACAAAGAGTGTCACTTACTGTGTCTACCCTTCTTCTAACTTGTCTTGCCTCTATTGAATTGAAAGCAACGCTCTCTAACCTCTCTTGAAGAAATCTGGAAATACATTGAGTTCTTTTCGATGCTTCGCCGAATTCCTTCTTTAGGTTGTCTCACACAGCTCCTGCTTTCACTGTCTCACGGTCTCACCCGTCTCCTATTTCACGGTCTTACTATTTCACGGCCTGTCCTCACGCTTCTGGTCTGTCATGTCATTGCATGTTCTGGTCTCACGCCGTCTCCTGACGTACACCCATGCTTCTGGTTTGCCATTTCACGTCTCTTGGCTTGCCTCACGTTACTGGTTTTTCTGGTTCACGTCTTTCGGCCTGCCTTACACTTCTGGTCTATTGTCTTCTCTTCTGGGTGGTCTTACGGATACCAGGTCTGTTGTCTTCTCTTATGGGTGGTCTCACAGATACTAGGTATGATGTCTTCTCTTCCGGGTGGTCTCACGGATACCAGGTCTGCTGTCTTCTCTTCCGAGTGGTCTTACAGATACCAGGTCTGCTATCTTCTCTTCTGGGTGGTCTGTTTCTTATTTCTCCTCTTGCTGGTTATGCGTTTCTGGTTTGCTTTTCTCTTCTTTTTGGCTGGTTGTTGTAGGGTTGCCATTTATTCAATTGTGTTGGCCTTGACCAGTTTTGTCTTCCAAGGCCTTTATATACTCTCTTCCATGAAACCCTAATAGGGCTTACGTGGCAGATTTACGTTTTTACCCTTACGCGGCGGATTTACTTTTTTGCCCTTCCATGTGGCTTCACTTTCTTGCACACTTAACCCTAGTTGACAACAATTACAACCCTTATAAGGTTATGGGAACAACAATGTTAATTCAACAAAAATACAAGCAATGGAGTCAAATGAATAAAAAACACTTTAGTGGATAAATATTACCAATTCGAATCCTAAGCTTCAATGTTAGGTCAAGCATATATCTCTAGAGGGGAGTGGGAAAACTTCTTATTAGGGTCCACTATATTTGCTTTTTCTTAAGTAAGATGTTTCTAGACTAAAATTATAAAAATCATTACAAATTGCATTGTGGCAATAGGGATAATTAAGAAATTTACAAAATCTAAATTTAATTGATTGTTAACAACATATTTATCCCTATAAGACTATAAAATTCTGAAAATTGAAAAAATGTAATGTTTTGACTTTTTTAATATATTCTTAATGTGCTTTCATCTTAAATGGGGTGAAAAGTATAACATTTAAATATGTTAATTCAACAAAAATATGAGTAATGGAGTCAATTGAATAAAAACCACTTTAGTGGATGAATATTACAAATTGGAATCCCAAGCATCAATGTTAGGCAAGCATATATCTCTAGGGGGGAGTGGGAAAACTTCTTATTAGCGTCCATTTTATTTGCTTTTTCTTAAGAAAAATGTATGTAGACTAAAATTATAAAAATCATTACAAATTGTAATGTGGCAATGGAGATAATTAAGAAATTTACAAAATCTAAATTCAATTGATTATTAACAACATATTTATCCCTATAAGACTATAAAATTCTGAGAATTGAAAAAAATACGATGTTTTGATTTTTTTAATGTATTGTTAATGCCCTTTCATCTGAAACGAAGTGAAAAACATAATATTTGAATATGTTAATTCAACAAAAATACAAGTAATAGACTCAATTGAATAAAAAACACTTTAGTGGATGAATATTACAAATTGGAATCCTAAGCATCAATGTTGGGGCAAGCATATATTTGTAGAGGGGAGTGGGAAAACTTCTTATTAGGGTCCATTTTATTTGCTTTTTCTAAAGAAAGATGTATATAGACTAAAATTACAGAAATCATTACAAATTGTAATGTGGCAATGGAGATAATTAAGAAATTTACAAAATTTAAACTCAACTGATTATTAGCAACGTATTTATCCCTATAAGATTATAAAATTTTGAAAATTGAAAAAATGCAATGTTTTGATTTTTTTAATATATTGTTAATGCTCTTTCATCTTAAATGGAGTGAAGAGCATTATATTTAAATATGTTAATTCAACAAAAATACAAGTAATGAACTTAATTAAATAAAAAACACTTTAGTGGAAGAATATTAGAAATTTGAATCCTAAACTTCAATGTTGGGTCTAGCATATATCTCTAGAGAGGAGTGGGAATACTTCTTATTAGAGTCCATTGCGTTTGTTTTTTCTTAAGTAATATGTTTGCAGACTGAAATTATAGAAATCATTAAAAATTGCATTGTGGTAAAGAAGATAATTAAGTAATTTACAAAATTTAAATTTAACTTATTATTAACATCACATTTATCCCTATAAGACTATAAAATTCTGAAAATTGAAAAAATCCAATGTTTTGATTTTTTTAATATATTGTTAATGCCCTTTCATCTTAAATGGAGTCAAAAGCATAATATTTGAATATGTTAATTCAATAAAAATACACGTAATAGACTCAATTGAATAAAAAACACTTTAGTGGAAGAATATTGCAAATTGGAATCCTAAGCTTCAATGTTGGGTCAAACATATAACTCTAGAGGGGAGTGGGAAAACTTCTTATTAGAGTTTATTGCGTTTGTTTTTTCTAAAGTAATATGTTTGCGAACTAAAATTATAGAATTCATTAGAAATTGTATTATGGTAAAGCAGATAATCAAGTAATTTACAAAATTTAAATTTAACTTATTATTAACATCACATTTATCCCCATAAGACGATCAAATTCTAATAATTGGAAAAATGCAATGTTTTGATTTTTTTAGTACATTGTTAATGCCCTTTCATCTTAAATGGAGTCAAAAGCATAATATTTGAATAGGTTAATTGAACAAAAATACAAGTAATGGAGTAAATTGAATAAAAAAACACTTTAGTGGATGAATATTACAAATTGGAATCCAAAACTTCAATGTTTGGTCAAGTATATATCTCTAGAGGGGAGTGGGAAAACTTCTTATTAGGGTCCATTATATTTGCTTTTTTGTTAAGTAAGATGTTTCTAAACTAAAATTATAAAAATCATTACAAATTGCATTGTGGCAATGGAGATAATTCTCAAATTTACAAAATCTAAATTTAACTAATTGTTAACAATGCATTTATCCCTATAAGACTATAAAATTATGAAAATTAAAAAAAATGCAATGTTTTGATTTTTCTTAATATATTCTTAATGCGCTTCCATCTTAAATGGAGTGAAAAGTATAATATTTGAATATGTTAATTCAACAAAAATATAAGTAATGGACTCAATTGAATAAAAAACACTTTAGTGAATGAGTATTACAAATTCGAATCCTAAGTTTCAATGTTGAGTTAAGCATATATCTTTAGAGGAGAGTGGGAAAACTTCTTTTTAGAGTCCATTGCGTTTGCTCTTTCTTAAGTATTATGTTTGCAGACTGAAATTATAGAAATCATTAGAAATTGCATTGTGGCAAAGAAGATAATTAAGTTATTTAATATATTGAAAAAATCCAATTTTTTGATTTTTTTTAATATATTGTTAATGCCCTTTCATCTTAAATGGAGGCAAAAGCATAATATTTGAATATGTTAATTAAACAAAAATACAAGTAATGGATTCAATTGAATAAAAAAACACTTTATAGGAAGAATATTACAAATTCGATTCCTAAGTTTCAATCTTGGGTCAAGCATATAACTTTAAAGGGGAGTGGGAAAACTTCTTATTAGAGTTGATTTTGTTTGTTTTTGTTTTGGAAGTAATATGTTTGCGAACTAAAATTATAGAAATTATTAGAAATTGCATTGTGGAAAAACATATAATTAAGCAATTTACAAAATTTAAATTTAACTTATTATTAACATCACATTTATCCTTATAAAACTATCAAATTCTGATAATTGCAAAAATGCAATGTTTTGACTTTTTTTAGTACATTGTTAATGCCCTTTCACCTTAAATGGAGTCAAAAGCATAATATTTGAATATGTTAATTGAACAAAAATACAAGTAATGGAGTCAATTGAATAAAAAACATTTTAGTGGATGAATATTACAAATTGGAATCCTAAGTTTCAATGTTTGGTCAAGTATATATCTCTACAGGGGAGAGGGAAAACTTCTTATTAAGGTCCATTGTATTTGCTTTTTTGTTAAGTAAGATGTTTCTCGACTAAAATTATAAAAATCATTACAAATTGCATTGTGGCAATGGAGATAAGTAAGAAATTTACAAAATTTAAATTTAACTGATTGTTAACAACGCATTTATCCCTATAATACTATAAAATTTTGAAAATTAAAAAAATGCAAGATTTTGATTTTTTGTAATATATTCTTAATGCGCTTTCATCTTAAATGGAGTGAAAAGCATAATATTTGAATATGTTAACTCAACAAAAATACAAGTAATGGAGTCAATTGAATAAAAAATACTTTAATGGATGAATATTACAAATTAAAATCCTAAGCATCAATGTTAGGGCAAGCATATAACTCTAAAAGGGAGTGAGAAAACTTCTTATTAGGATCCATTTTGTTTGCTTTTTCTTAAGTAAGATGTATGTAGACTAAAATTATAGAAATCATTACCAATTACATTGTGGCAATAGAGACAATTAAAAAATTTTCAATATCTAAATTCAACTGATTATTAGCAACGCATTTATCCCTATAAGACTATAAAATTCTGAAAATTGAAAAAATCCAATGTTTTGATTTTTTTAATATATTGTTAATGCCCTTCATCTTAAATGGAGTCAAAAGTATAATATTTGAATATGTTAATTCAACAAAAATACAAGTAATGGACTTAATTGAATAAAAAACATTTTAGTGGAAGAATATTACAAATTCGAATCCTAAGCTTGCACGTTGGGTCAAGCATATATCTCTAGAGGGTAGTGGGAAAACTTCTTATTAGAGTCCATTGCGTTTGCTCTTTCTTAAGTAATATGTTTGTAGACTGAAATTATAAAAATCATTAGAAATTGCATTGTGGAAAAGAAGATAACTAAGTAATTTCCAAAATTTAAATTTATCTTATTATTAACATCACATTTATCCTTATAAGACTATCAAATTCTGATAATTGGAAAAATGCAATGTTTTGATTTTTTTAGTACATTGTTAATGCCCTTTCATCTTATGTGGAGTCAAAAGCGTAATATTTGAATATTTTAATTCAACAAAAATACTAGTAATGTACTCAATTGAATAGAAAAACACTTTAGCGGAAGAATATTACAAATTCGAATCCTAAACTTCAATCTTGGGTCAAGCATATAACTTTAGAGGGGAGTGGGGAAACTTCTTATTAGAGTCCATTGTGTTAGTTTTTTTTCTCAAGTAATATGTTTGCAGACAAAAATTATAGAAAT
>JAHLGP010016219.1:0-53341 GCA_020141445.1 Bruguiera sexangula | reverse complement strand
TTTTGATTTTTTTAGTACATTGTTAAAGCCCTTTCATCTTAAATGGAGTCAAAGGCATAATATTTGAATATGTTAATTCAAGAAAAATACAAGTAATTGAGTCAATTGAGTAAAAAACACTTTAGTGGAAGAATATTTCAAATTTGAATCCTAAGCTTCAATGTTGGGTTAAGCATATGTCTCTAGATGGGAGTGGGAAAACTTCTTATTAGGGTCCATTGTATTTGCTTTTTCCTTAGTCAGATGTTTTTAGAGTAAAATTATAAAAATCATTACAAATTGCATTGTGGCAATGGAGATATTTAAGAAATTTACAAAATATAAATTTAACTAATTGTTAACAACGCATTTATCCTTATAAGACTATAAAATTTTGAAAATTGAAAAAATGCAATGTTTTGATTTTTTTTAATATATTCTTAATGCGCTTTTATCTTAAATGGAGTGAAAAGCGTAATATTTGAATATGTTAATTCAACAAAAATACAAGTAATGGACTCAATTGAATAAGAAACACTTTAGTAGATGAATATTACAGATTGAAATTCTAAGCATCAATGTTGGGGTAAGCATATAACTCTAGAAGGGAGTGGGAAAACTTCTTATTAGGGTCCATTTTGTTTGCTTCTTCTTAAGTAAGATGTCTGTAGACTAAAATTATAGAAATCATTACAAAATGCATTGTGGCAATGTAGACAATTAAGAATTTTACAAAATCTAAATTCAACTAATGATTAATAACGCATTTATTCCTATAAGACTATAAAATTCTGAAAATTGAAAAAATCCAATGTTTTGATTTTTTTTTAATATATTGTTAATGCCTTTTGATCTTAAATGAAGTGAAAGTCATAATATTTGAATATGTTAATTCAACAAAGATACAAGTAATGGAGTCAATTGAATAAAAAACACTTTAGTGGATGAATATTACAAATTTGAGTCCTAAGGTTCAATGTTGGGTCAAACATATATCTCTATATGGGGGTGAGAAAACTTGTTCTTGGAGTTCATTGTGCTAGCTTTTTCTTAAGTAATATGTTTGCGGACTGAAATTATAGAAATCATTAGAAATTGCATTGTGGCAAAGAAGATAATTAGGTAATTTACAAAGTTTATATTTAACTTATTATTAACATCATATTTATCCCAATAAGACTATCAAATTCTAATAATTGGAAAAATTCAATATTTCGATTTTTTTAGTACATTGTTAATGCCCTTTCATCTTAAATGGAGTCAAAAGTATAATATTTGAATTTGTTAATTGAACAAAAATACAATTAATGGAGTCAATTGAATACAAAAAACTTTATTGGATGAATATTACAAATCGGAATCCCAAGTTTTAATGTTAGGTCAAGCATATATCCCTATAGGTGAGTAGGAAAACTTCTTATTAGGGTCCCTTGTATTTGTTTTTTCTTAAGTATGAAGTTTCTAGACTAAAATTATAAAAATCATTACACATTGCATTGTAGTAATAGAGATAATTAAAAAATTTACAAAATCTAAATTTAATTGATTGTTAACAACGCATTTATCCTTATAAGACTATAAAATTCTGAAAATTGAAAAAATGCAATATTTTGATTTTTTTAATATATTCCTAATGCACTTTCATCTTAAATGGAGTGAAAAGCATAATATTTGACTATGTTAATTCAACAAAAATACAAGTAATGGAGTCAATTGAATAAAAAACACTTTAGTGGATGAATATTACAAATTTGAGTCATAAGCTTCAATGTTGGTTTAAGCATATATCTCTAGAGGGGAGTGGGAAAACTTCTTATTAGGGTCTATTGTATTTGCTTTTTCTAATGGAAGATGTTTCTAGACCAAAATTATAAAAATCATTACAAATTGCATTGTGGTAATGGAGATAATTAAGAAATTTACAAAATATAAATTCAATTGATTATTAACAACGCATTTATCTCTATAAGACTATAAAATTCTGAAAATTAAAAAAATGCACTGTTTTGATTTTTTTAAGATATTCTTAATGCACTTTCATCTTAAATGTAGTGAAAAGTATAATATTTGAATATCTTAGTTCAACAAAAAAACAAGTAATGGAGTCAATTGAATAAAAAACACTTATGTGGATGAATATTACAAACTGAAATCCTAAGCATTAATGTTGGGGCAAGCATATAGCTCTAGAGGGGAGTGGGAAAACCTCTTATTAGGGTCCATTTTGTTTGCTTTTTCTTATGTAACATCTTTGTAGACTAAAATTATAGAAATCATTACAAATTGCAATATGGCAATGGAAACAATTAAGAATGTTAGAAAATCTTAATTCAACTAATTATTAATAACACATTTATCCCTATAAGATTATAAAATTCTGAAAATTGAAAAAATCCAATGTTTTGATTTTTTTTAATATATTGTTAATGCCCTTTCATCTTAAATGGAGTTAAAAGCATAATATTTGAATTTGTTAATTCAACAAAAATACAAGTAATATACTGAATTGAATAAAAAACACTTTAATGGAAGAATATTACAAATTCAAATCCTAAGCTTTAATGTTGGGTCAAGAATATGTCTCTAAAAGGGAGTGGGTAAACTTCTTATAAGACTCCATTGTGTTTCTTTTTTCTTAAGTAATATGTTTGCGAACTAAGATTGTATAAATCATTAGAAATTGCATTGTGGCAAAGAATATAATTAAGTAATTTCCAAAATTTAAATTTAACTTATTATTAACATCACATTTATCCCTATAAGACTATCAAATTCTAATAATTGCAAAAATGCAAAGTTTTGATTTTTTTAGTACATTGTTAATGCCCTTTCATCTTAAATGGAGTCAAAAGGATAATATTTGCATATGTTAATTCAACAAAAACACAATTAAAGGAGTCAATTGAATAAAAAACACTTTAGTGGAAGAATATTACAAATTCGAATCCTAAGTTTCAATGTTGGGTCAAGCATATATCTCTAAAGGGGAGTGGGAAAACTTCTTATTACAATCCATTGCGTTTGTTTCTTCTTAAGTAATATGTTTGTGGACTAAAATTATAAAAATCATTACAAATTGCATTGTGACAATGGAGATAATTAAGAATTTTACAAAATATAAATTCAACTAATTATTAACAACGCATGTATCCCTATAAGACTATAAAATTCTAAAGATTGAAAAAATGCAATATTTTGATTTTTTTTCATATATTATTAATGCCCTTTCATCTTAAAGGGAGTCAAAAGCATAATATTTGAATATGTTAATTCAACAAAAATACAAGTAATGGAGTCAATTGAATAAAAAACACTTTAGTGGATGAATATTACAAATTGAAATCCTAAGCATCAATGTTGGGGCAAGTATATAGCTTTAGAGGAGAATGGGAAAACTTCTTGTTAGGGTCCATTTTGTTTGCTTTTTCTTAAGTAAGATGTATGTAGACTAAAATGATAGAAATCATTACAAATTGCATTGTAGCAATGAAGACAATTAAGAATTTTGCAAAATCTAAATTCAACTGATTATTAACAACGCATTTATCCTTATAAAACTATAAAATTCTGAAAATTGAAAAAATCCAATGTTTTGAATTTTTTAATATATTGTTAATGCCCTTTCATCTTAAGTGGAGTCAAAAGTATAATATTTGAATATGTTAATTCAACAAAAGTACAAGTAATGGAGTCAATTGAATAAAAAACACTTTAGGGGATGAATATTACAAATTTGAATCCTAAGCCTCAATGTTGGGTCAAGTATATATTTTTATAGGGGAGTGGGAAAACTTCTTATTAGAGTCTATTGCGTTTGTTTTTTCTTAAATAATATGTTTGCGGACTACAATTATAGAAATCGTTACAAATTGCATTGTGGTAAAGCAGATAATTTAGTAATTTACAAAATTTAAATTTAACTTATTATTAACATCACATTTATTCCTATAAGACTATCAAATTCTGATAATTGCAAAAATGCAATGTTTAGACTTTTTTTAGTACATTGTTAATGTCCTTTAATCTTAAATGGAGTCAAAAGCATAATATTTGAATATGTTAATTTCACAAAAATACAAGTAATGGAGTTAATTGAATAAAAAAAACTTTAGCGAAAGAATATGACAAATTCGAATCCTAAGTTTCAATGTTGGGTCAAGCATATATCTCTAGAGGGGAGTGAAAAAACTTCTTATTAGGGTTCATTGTATTTGCTTTTTCTTAAGTAAGATATTTCTAGATTAAAATTATAAAAATCATTACAAATTGCAATGTGACAATGGAGATAATTAAGAAATCTACAAAATTTAAATTGAACTGATTATTAACAACGCATTTATCTTGATAAGACTATAAAATTCTAAAAATTGAAAAAATGCAATGTTTTGATTTTTTTAATATATTCTTAATGCGTTTTCATCTTAAATGGGGTGAAAAGCATAATATTTGAATATGTTAATTCAATAAAAATACAAGTAATGGAGTCAATTGAATAAAAAACACTTTAGTGGATGAATATTACAGATTGAAATCCTAAACATCAATGTTGGGGCAAGTATATAACTCTAGAGGGGAGTGGGAAAACTTCTTATTAGGGTCCATTTTGTTTGCTTCTTCTTAAGTAAGATGTTTGTAGACTAAAATTATAGAAATTATTACAAATTGCAATGTGGCAATAGAAACAATTAGGAATTTTAAAAAATTTAAATTCAACTGATTATTAACAATGCATTTATCCCTATGAGAGTATAAAATACTGAAAATTGAAAAAATCCAATGTTTTGATTTTTTTTAATATATTGTTAATGCCCTTTCATCTTAAATGGAGTCAAAAGTATAACATTTGAATATGTTAATTCAACAAAAGTAGAAGTAATGGATTCAATTGAATAAAAAACACTTTAGTGGAAGAATATTACAAATTCAAATCCTAAGCTTTAATGTTGGGTCAAGCATATATCTCTATAGGGTAGTGGGAAAACTTCTTATTAAAGTCCATTGCGTTCATTTTTTCTTAAGTAATATGTTTGCGGACAAAAATTATATAAATTTTTCGAAATTGCATTTTGGCAAAGGAGATAATTAAAAAATTTACAAAATTTAAATTTAACTGATTATGAAGATCACATTTATCCCTATAAGACTATAAAATTCTGAAAATTGAAAACATGCATTCTTTCCATTTTTTTAATATATTGTTAATGCCCTTTCATCTTAAATGGAGTGAAAAGCATAATATTTGAATATGTTAATTCAATAGAAATACAAGTAATGGATTCAATTGAATAAAAAAACACTTTAGTGGAAGAATATTACAAATTTGAATCCTAAACTTCAATGTTGGGTCAAGCATATATCTCTAAAGGGGAGTGAGAAAACTTCTTATTAAAGTCCATTGTGTTCATTTTTTCTTAAGTAATATGTTTGCGGACAAAAATTATAGAAATCCTTTGAAATTGCATTTTGGCAAAGGAGATAATTAAAAAATTTACAAAATTTAAATTTAACTGATTATGAAGATCACATTTATCCCTATAAGACTAAAATTCTAAAAATTGAAAACATGCATTCTTTCCATTTTTTTAATATATTGTAAATGCCTTTTCATTTTAAATGGAGTGAAATGCATAATATTTGAATATGTTAATTCAACAAAAATACAAGTAATGGATTTAATTGAAAAAAGAAATTAGTGGATGACTATTACAAATTGGAATCCTAAACTTTCAATGTTAGGTCATATATATATTTATATAAGGGAGTGGGAAAACTTCTTATTAGGGTCCATTGTATTTGCTTTTTCTTAAGTAACATGTATGTAGACTAAAATTATCGAAATCATTACAAATTGCTTTGTGGTAATGGAGATAATTAAATAATTTACAAAATCTAAATTCAACTAATTATTAACAACGCTTTATCCCTATAAGAGTATAAAATTATGAAAATTGAAAAAATGCAACGTTTTGATTTTTTTAATATATTATTATTGCCCTTTCATTATAAATGGAGTGAAAAGTGTAATATTTGAATATGTTAATTCAACAAAAATACAAGTAATGGACTTAATTAGATATAACACACTTTAATGGATGAATATTACAAATTAGAATCCTAAACCTCGGTGTTGGGTCAAGCATATATCTATATAGGGGAGTGGGAAAACTTCTTATTAGGCTTCATTGTATTTGCTTGTTCTTAAGTAAGATGTTTGCAGATAAAATTATAAAAATCATTACAAATTGCATTGTGGCAATGGAGATAATAAAGAAATTTACAAAATTTCAATTCAACTGGTTATTAACAACGCATTTATCCCTATAAAATTTTGAAAATTGAAAAAATACAATATTTTGATTTTTGTAATATATTGTTAATGTCCTTTCATCTTAAATAGAGTGAAAAGCATAATATTTTAATATGTTAATTCATAAAAAATACAAGTAATGGACTCAATTGAATAAAAAACATTTTAATAGATGAATATTATAAATTGAAATCCTAAACTTCAATGTTGGGTCAAGCATATATCTCTAGAGGGGTGTGGGAAAAATTCTTATTAGGGTCCATTGTATTCACTTTTTCTTAAATAAGATGTATATAGACGAAAATTATAGAAATCATTACAAATTGCATTGTGGCAAAGGAGTCAATTAAGAATTTTACAAAATTTAAATTCAGATGATTATTAACAACGCATTTATCCCTATAAGACTATAGAATTATAAAAATTGAAAAAATGTAATGTTTTGAATTTTTTAATATATTGTTAATGCCCTTTCATTTTAAGTGAAGTGAAAAGTATAATATTTGAATATGTTAATTCAACAAAAATACAAGTAATGGACTCAATTGAATAAAAAACAATTTAGTAAATGAACATTACAAATTGGAATCTTAGGTCACGCATATATCTCTAGAGGGGATTGGGAAAATATCTTATTAGACTTCATTGCATTTGTTTTTTCTTAAGTAAAATGTTTGTAAACTAAAATTATGGAAATCATTAGAAATTGAATTATGGTGAAGAATGCAATTAAAAAATTTAGAAAATTTAAATTCAACTGATTTTTAACAGTGTATTTATCCTCATAAGACAGTAAAATTCTACAAATTCAAAAAAATGCAATGCTCTGATTTTTTTAATATATTGTTAATGTCATTTCATTTTACATGGAGTGAAAAGAAAAATGTTAGAATATGTTAATTCAACAAAAATACAAGTGATGAACTTAATTGTATAAAATATACTTTAGTGGATGAATATTATAAATAGCAATCATAATTCTTATTAAGGTCCATTGTATTTGTTTTTTCTTAAGTAAGATGTTTGTAGACTAAAATTAAAGAAATCATTACAAATTGCTTTATGGCAATGGAGATAATTAAGAAATTCACAAGATTTAAATTCAACTGATTATTAACAACACATTTATCCTTATAAAACTATAAAATTCTGAATTTTGACAAAATGCAATGTTTTGATTTTTTTTTAATATATTCTTAATGCCCTTTCATTTTAAATGGAGTGAAAAGCATAATATTTGAATATGTTAACTCAACAAAAATACAAGTAATGGATTCAATTAAATATAAAACACTTTAATGGATGAATATTGCAAATTTGAATCCTAAAGTTCAATGTTGGGTCATGCATATATTTATATAGGGGAGTGGCAATACTTCTTATTAAGGTTCATTGTATTTGCTTTTTCTTAAGTAAGATGTTTGTAGACTAAAATTATAGAAATCATTACAAATTGCATTAGGACAATGAAGATAATTAAGTAATTTACAAAATTTAAATTTAACTTATTATGAACATCACATTTATCCCTATAAAACTATCAAATTCTGATAATTGCAAAAATGCAATGTTTTGATTTTTTTAATACATTATTAATGCCCTTTCATCTTAAATGGAGTGAAAAGTATAATATTTGAATATGTTAATTCAACAAAAATACAAGTAATGGACTCAATCAAATAAAAAATACTTTAGAGGATGAATATTACAAATTGAAATCCTAAGCATCAATGTTGGGGCAAGCATATATCTCTAGAACGGAGTGGGAAAACTTCTTATTAGGGTCCATTTTATTTGCTTTTTCTTAAGTGAGATGTATGTAGACTAAAATTATATAAATCATTACAAATTGCATTGTGGTAATGAAGATAATCAAGAAATTTACAAAATCTAAATTCAATTGATTATTAATAACGCATTTATCCCTATAAGACTATAAAATTCTGAAAATTGAAAAAATGCAATGTTTTCATTTTTTTAATGCCCTTTCATCTTAAATGGAGTGAAAAGCATAATATTTGAATATGTTAATTCAACAAAAATACAAGTAATGGACTCAATTGAATAAAAAACACTTTATTGGATGAACATTACATATTGGAATCCTAAGCATTAATTTTGGTTCAAGCATACATCTCTAGAAGGGAGTGGGAAAACATCTTATTAGAGTCCATTGCATTTGTTTTTTCTAAAGTAATATGTTTGCAGACTAAAATTATGGAAATCATTAGAAATCGCATTGTGGCGAAGAACATAATGGAGAATTTTGGAAAATTTAAATTTAACTAATTATTAACAACATATTTATCCTCATAAGACTGTAAATTTCTAAAAATTCAAAAAATGCAATGCTTTTATTTTTTTTCATATATTGTGAATGCCATTTCATTTTACATGGAGTGAAAAGCAACATATTAGAATATGGTAATTCAACAAAAATACAAGTGATGAGCTCAATTGTATAAAATATACTTTAATGGATGAATATTATAAATAGCAATCATAATTTTCAATGTTAAGTGATGCGGAAAACCCCAAAAAGACGTGGCTTAGGGACCCAACGCACACAATGAATCAAAGAACAACCAGGAAAGCTAAATTAGGGTTTAATAACACAAACCCTAGACCCAAAATTCGAAGGAACACGAACCTAGGGTATTCAAGATGGATATGGACGCCACACTCCAGAAGAGGAAGGAATTGGGAGTGATAAGTCGGTTTGAACGCCACAAGAAGAAAACCTCTTGATAAGTTCTTTAGTTCTCAAAAGAACCGAAGGAGAAACCCTTGCTTTCTATTTCACTGAAAGTTGTCTGATTTCCAAAGCTTACAAGGGGTGCCTATTTATAGGCTTAGATAGCAATCCTAAAGAGGCAAAATTCCTATTTAGGAGAAATCCCTATTTTGGAGGAATTTCGGACTAATTCCAGCACATACAATGAACTCCTATTTAGGAGTGAATGCTATCACTTAGTCTGACCCATTAAGTAGTCCAATTATATTAATTAGGCCTGGGCTCTCTTTAGAACTTGAATTCGCACCATTTGAAGCTTGCTTGGCTTGAATGTCCTGAATCAGCCCATTTAGTGCTTCTTTAATCTTTTTGGCCCTAGCTCGTGTTATTGGGCCTTCTGGAATGTGCAATGGACCTCTTGCATCCATTGAAGCTCTAGCTTGTGTTATTGGGCCTTCTGGAATGGGCAATGGACTTCTTGCATCTATTGAAGCCTTCCACCCATCATGTCCATGGTTCTCATCATTCCCCCCTTCCTCAAAAGGATTCGCCCTCGAATCATCACCTACATCAAAAGGGGAAAGGTCAGAAACGTTAAATGTTGCACTCACATTATACTCACCAGGAAGTTCCAACTTATAAGCATTGTCATTAATTCGTGCTAGAACTTGGAAGGGACCATCTCCTCTAGGTTGTAGCTTTGAACGTCTCTGAGCTGGGAATCGTTCCTTGCGCATATGCACCCAAACCCAATCACCAGGTTCAAATACCACCTTCTTTCGTCCCTTGTTGACATGGGATGCGTATTGCTCAGTTCGTTTTTCAATATGTTGTCGCACCTTCTCATGCAATTTTTTTATCATGTCAGCTTTGCGTTCACCATCAACGTTGGCATACTCATTGACAGGTATAGGTACCAAATCCAGAGGAGTCAATGGATTAAAACCATATACAATTTCAAATGGAGAGTAGCTAGTAGTAGAATGAACACTTCTATTATATGCAAACTCGACATGTGGTAAACAATCTTCCCATGTTTTCAAATTTGTTTGAATAATAGCACGCAAAAGGGTAGAAAGAGTTCGATTAACCACCTCAGTCTGCCCATCAGTTTGTGGATGACAAGTAGTTGAAAACAATAGTTTAGTACCTAACTTACCCCACAAAGTCTTCCAGAAGTAGCTTAAGAACTTTGTATCTCAGTCTGAAACAATGCTCCGTGGCATGCCATGCAAACGCATTACTTCTCTAAAGAACAAGTCAGCCACATTATTTGCATCATCAGTTTTATGGCATGGGATGAAGTGTGCCATCTTTGAAAATCTATCAACAACAACAAATACAGAATCCCTACCCCGTTTTGTTCGTGGCAATCCCAGTACAAAGTCCATGGATAAATCAACCCAGGGATGGTTAGGTATGGGTAAAGGGGTATACAAGCCATGGGGTAAAACTCTAGATTTAGCCTGTTTGCATGTTATGCATTTCTCACATATCCTCTCAACATCTCGTTTCATGCGTGGCCAAAAGAAGTGTTCATTTAGGACATCTAGGGTTTTTCTAACTCCGAAATGACCCATTAAACCACCCTCATGAGCTTCTCTTACAACCAACTCCCTTAAAGAACTCATAGGCATGCATAAACGATTTTCCCTAAATAAGAAACCCTTATGCCTATAAAACTTCTCAAAGGCTGACTTCTCACATGCTCCATACACGTTAGCAAAGTCCGGATCATTCACATATAAATCTTTAATATGTTCAAATCCTAATAAGTTTGCAGTAAGTGTAGAGATAAGGGCATACCTGCGAGATAATGCATCAGCTACCACATTGTCCTTACCTTGTTTATATTTGATGTTGTAGGGAAAGGTCTCAATAAATTCAATCCACTTAGCATGTCTTTTGTTCAACTTTCCTTGTCCCTTCAAGTGCTTCAACGATTCATGGTCAGTATGGATGACAAACTCCTTGGGCCAAAGGTAATGTTGCCATGTCTCCAAAGCCCGTACCAATGCATACATCTCTTTATCATAAGTAGGATAATTAAGGCTTGCTCCACTTAGCTTTTCACTGAAGTAAGCAATTGGGCGCCTTTCCTGCATCAAAACAGCTCCAATGCCAATACCTGAAGCATCACACTCAATCTCGAAAGCTTTTTCAAAGTTAGGTAAAGCAAGTAGGGGTGCAGAACTTAATTTTTCATTTATGCAATTAAAAGCCTTGTCTTGGTCACTACCCCACCTAAAACTCGTGTTCTTTTTTATAAGCTCAGTGAGTGGTGCAGCAATGGTGCTAAAGTCCCTAACAAAGCGTCTATAAAAACTAGCTAGACCATGAAAGCTATGCACATCACTAATTGACTTAGGTGTAGGCCAATCACGAATTGCCTTAACTTTTTCCTCGTCAACCTCAACACCTTTAGAACTCACCACATAGCCAAGAAATGTGATCTGATTAGTACAAAAGGAACATTTCCTTAAGTTAGCATACAATTTTTCAGAACGTAAAACACTTACAATAGAACGTAAATGATCAAGATGCTCTTCTAGGGTTTTACTATAGACCAAAATATCATCAAAATACACAACCACAAATTTACCAATGAATGGATGCAAAACATGATTCATTAGTCGTATAAAAGTGCTTGGTGCATTAGTGAGACCAAATGGCATAACAAGCCATTCATACAGACCGTACTTAGTTTTGAAAGCTGTTTTCCACTCATCTCCCTCTCTCATCCTAATCTGATGATATCCGCTTTTCAAATCAATCTTAGAAAAGACACAGGAACCATGCAATTCATCCAACATGTCATCTAATCTAGGTATGGGGTGACGATACTTTACAGTGATTTTGTTGATTGCTCGACAATCAACACACATCCTCCAAGTCCCATCTTTCTTGGGTACAAGTAGGACAGGAACAGCACATGGACTCATGCTTTCCCTCATATATCCTTTGGAAATAAGCTCCTCAACCTGCCTTTGAAGCTCCTTTGTCTCCTCAGGATTACTCTTATATGCTGGCCGGTTAGGGATGGATGCACCTGGGATGAAATCAATTTGATGCTCAATTCCTCTATTAGGTGGCAATCCACTTGGAACATCATCGGGGAATACATCTTCAAATTCCTGCAATAGAGCAACAACAACACTAGGCAAAGATGGGTCAAACTTGTTAGTGTTAAAATAAGCCTCCTTGTACAGAAGTACGATCATAGGTTGTTTGGCATAGAATGCTCTTTTGACATCACTCCCTTTTGCATAGAAACTTTCTCTTATATCAATCTTTCTTTTCTGTTCACTCTCATTTTTAATCCTTAATTGATCCTCATAAGCTTGTTGAGGTGATAATGGTACAAGAGTGACGGGTTTTTTATTCATTACAAAGGAATATCGGTTCTTGAAGCCATCATGCATAACTCGCCTATCAAATTGCCATGGTCTTCCTAATAGAATATGGCCCACATGCATAGGTACAACATCACATAAAATTTCATCACAGTACCTTCCGATAGAAAATGATATGAGCACTTGCTTATTTACCTTGACTTCACCACTGTCATTCAGCCATTGAAGCTTATATGGCCTAGGATGGTTCATAGTAGGTAAATCCAACTTCTTAACCATAGTTGTGCTAGCAACATTAGTGCAACTCCCACCATCAATAATCATACTACATACCTTATCTTTGATGAGACACCTCGTCTGAAAGATGTTATCTCGTTGCACCTCATTTTCTTCCTTTACTTGCACATTCAATGCTCGCCTTGTAACAAGAGCTACTCCATTAACTAGATACTCTTCTCCATCACTTTCACCCTCTGATGATGGCATAGAATCATCATCTGATTCACTTTCAGTTTCAACTTCACCATTACTTCTCAAGATCATTGCACGCTTATTTGGACATCGAGATGCAATGTGACCCCTGCCCAAACACTTAAAACATTTAACATCTCTATTTCTACTTGGTTGGGGGTCAGAATTACCTGCCTCCTTGCTAGAACCCACATTCTTGTACTTGGATAGCTCGGCTTTGGACTTGTAGTTGGTCATCTCGTCCCTTTTATTCCAATTTGGCTTCCAAGATGAGGTAGATCCTGAGTTCTGCCCAAACCGTGTGGAACCCTTTCGTTTGAGTTGCCTTTCAACTTTCATGGCCATGTGTACCATGTCTTCTAATTCCACATAGTGTTGCAATTCAACCACGTTTGCTATGTCCCCATTTAGCCCTTGCAGAAATCGAGCCATGGTTGCTTCTCTATCTTCTTCTACATTCGCCCGAATCATGGTAATCTCCATCTCCTTGTGGTAATCCTCCACACTTTTGGTGCCCTGAGTGAGCCCTTGCAGCCTTTGGTACAGCTCCCTGTAATAGTGATTAGGGACAAACCTCCTCCTCATGATAGCCTTCATCTCCTCCCATGTATCAATAGGCCGCTCACGATTCCTTCTCCTAGTCAAAACAAGTTGATCCCACCAAATAATAGCATAATCAGTGAATTCAACTGCAGCAAGCTTTACCTTTTTCTCCTCGGAATAGTTGTGGCAATCAAAAACCAACTCAACCTTCTTCTCCCATTCTAGGTATGCATCAGGATCATTCTTACCTTGGAATGGAGGAAGTGTCATTTTAATACTGCCCAAATTATGGTCATAGGTGCCTTGCCTCCCAAATTCTCTTTGATCCCTTCTATTGTTAGCAGTTCGGACCGCAGTAGTTTGATCATCAATTTCATCATCTTCTACATCATCTTCATGGTCATAGGCACGTCTCAACTGCCTTCTTGCTTTAGGAGCCTCATACTCCCCATGCCTCCTTTGCAACTCTGCTATAGTATTAGATTGCTCCTCCATCCTTTCCCTCATATCATCAAATCTGGTATTCATACGCTCAAATTGTTGTTGCATAGCTTTGATCATGAAGGACACATCACCAGCTCCCTCCTGAGCTGCACCTTTGTCTTTGGATGTCATAGTATTACTTCTACACAAAATAATAAGATACCTCACAGAGCACTCCCTCATGTGTTTCACTCAAAAGAAGGTGTCACACTCTCTCGTGTTTACACTCTTTATGGCTTTTTCTTTATATGAACTTTCACTCTTGCCTTTTACCACTCGGATTTCTCCTTTCAGCTCTATAAAGAACTAAAGAAGGTAAATCAAGAGTATTGATTTTGAACATAATAAGATAAATGGTGTAGAATTGAACAAATTGGAGAACAAGGAATCAAAAAAAAAACGAAAAAGGATATCAAGGTAAACAATTTTAATGAACTAAACTCACAAAAAGAATAAGGATAAGGGAAGTTAAATTTAGAGGACAAACTTGGATAACAAGATAGGAAAATGGATGGCAGAATTGGAGTTGAGCAAGAAAACTTTGTTATTATTGTGGCCAATATGACCAAACTGTTAACTTTATCAATAACTTGAATTTGATGTTTCCTTTCTTTTCTTCTTTTTCTTGTTCTTTTTCTTTCTTTGTTTTTTTTTTTTTTCGTTGATCCTTCTTTTTTTTTTCTTTTTTTTCCTTTTTCTTTTGCTCAACACAAAACAACAGTAGAACACTTAGATACAGCAATTGGAATTGAAATTAGCACGTTGAGAAGGATTGCAAGTAAACAGATTTGTGCATTTGAATTGTAATAGACAAATTGAATCGAAATAAATAAATCACAAGGTAGAAAATTGAAGAGTGAGTGGATTCAACCTGATTTAGAGCCAGGCTCTGATACCAACTGATACGGAAAACCCCAAAAAGACGTGGCTTAATGAGGTGATAATTGCAAAAATGCAATGTTTTGATTTTTTTAATATATTGTTAATGCCCTTTCATCTTAAATGAGGTGAAAAGTATAATATTTGAAAATTTTAATTTAACAAAAATGCAAGTAATGGATTCAGTTGAATATAAAATAGTTTAATGGATGAATATTACAAATTGGAATCCTAAACTTCGATGTTGGGTCATGCATATATCTATATAAGGGAGTGGGAGAACTTCTTATTAGGGTCCACTGTATTTGATTTTTCTTAAGTAAGATGTATCCAGACTAAAATTATAGAAATCATTACAAATTGCATGGTGGCAATGGAGATAATTAAGGAATTTGCAAAATCTAAATTCAACTGATTATTAACAACATATTTATCCTCATAAGACTGTAAAATTCTGAAAATTCAAAAATGCAATATTTTGAATTTTTTAATATATTATTAAATCCCTTTGATCTTAAAGGGAGTCAAAAGTATAATATTTGAATATGTTAATTCAACAAAAATAGAAGTAGTGGACTTAATTGAATAAAAAACACTTTAGTGGATGAATATTACAAATTGGAATCCTAAGTTTCAATGTTGGGAAAAGCATATATCTCTATAGGGGAGTGGGAAAACTTTTTATTATAGTCCATTGTATTTGTTTTTTCTTAATTAAGATCTATGTAGACTAAAATTATAGAAATCATTACAAATTGCATTGTGACAAGGGAGATAATTAAGAAATTTACCAAATCTAAATTCAATTGATTATTAACAACGTATTTATCCTCATAAGACTGGAAAATTCTAAAATTTAAAAAATGCAATGCTCTAATTTTTTTAATATATTGTTAACTCCCTTTCATCTTAAATGGAGCGAAAAATATAATATTTCAATATGTTAATTCAAAAAAAATACAAGTAATGGACATAATTGAATAAAAAGCACTTTAGTGGATGAATATTACAAATTGGAATCCTAAGCTTCAATGTTGGAGGAAGCATATATCTCTAGAGGGCAATGAGAAAACTTTTTATTAGAGTCCATTGCATTTGCTTTTTCTTAAGTAAGATGTATGTAGAGTAAAATTATAAAAATCATTACAAATTGCATTGTGGCAATAGAGATGATTAAGAAATTTACAAAATCTAAATTCAGTTGATTATTAACAATGTGTTTATCCTTATAAGACTATAAAATTCTGAAAATTGAAAAAATGCAATGTTTTGATTTTTTTTGATATATTATTAATGCCCTTTCATCCTAAATTGAGGGAAAAGTATAATATTTGAAAATGTTAATTCAAAAAAAATACAAGTAATGGACTCAGTTGAATATAAAACACTTTAGTGGGTGAATATTACAAATTGAAATCCTAAACTTCAATGTTAGGTTATGCATATATCTATATGGGGGAGTGGGAAAACTTCTTAGTGGGGTCCCTTGTATTTGTTTTTTCTTAAATAAGATATATGTAGTCTAAAATTATAGAAATCATTACAAATTGCATTGTGGTAATGAAGATAATTAAGAAATTTACCAAATCTAAATTCAATTGATTATTAACAACGAATTTATCCTCATAAGATTGTAAAATTCTAAAAATTTAAAAAATGCAATGCTCTGATTTTTTTAATATATTGTTAATGCCCTTTCATCTTAAATGGAGTCAAAAGCATATTATTTGAATATGTTAAATTAACAAAAATACAAGTAATGGACTCAATTAAAAAAAAACGCTTTAGTGGATGAATATTACAAATTGAAATCCTAAGCTTCAACGTTGGCCCAAGCATATATCTCTTAAGGGGAGTAGGAAAAGTTCTTATTTGGGTTCATAGTATTTGCTTTTCTTAAGTAAGATGTATGTAGACAAAAATTATAGAAATCATTACAAATTGCATTGTGGCAATGGAGACAATTAAGAAAATTACAAAATCTAAATTCAATTGATTATTGACAAAGTATTTATCGTCATAAGATTGTAAAATTCTAAAAATTTAAAACATACAATGCTCTGGTTTTTTTCATATATTGTTAATGCCCTTTCATCTTAAATGGAGTCAAAAGCGTAACATTTGAAAATGTTAATTCACCAAAAATACAAGTAATGCACTCAATTGAATATAGAAAAGTTTAGTGGATGAATATTACAAATTGGAATCCTAACTTCAGTGTTGGGTCATGCAAATATCTATATAGGAGAGTGGGAAAATTGAAAATTGAAAAAATGCAATCTTTTGATTCTTTTAATATATTATTAATGCCCTTTCATTTTAAATGGAGTGAAAAGCATAATATGTGAATATGTTAATTCAACAAAAATACAACTAATTTAATTGAATAAAAAAAAAACTTTAGTGGATGAATATTACAAATTGGAGTCCTAAACTTCAATGTTGGGTCATTGATATATCTATATAAGGGAGTGGGAAAACTTCTTATTAGGGTCCATTTTATTTGCTTTTTCTTAAGTAAGATGTATGTAGACTAAAATTATAAAAATCATTACAAATTGCATTGTGGCAAAGGAGACAATTAATAAATTTACAAATTTTAAATTTAGATGATTATTAACAACGTATTTATCCTTATAAGACTATAAAATTCTGAAAATTGAAAAAATGCAATTTTTTGATTTTTTTTAATATATTGTTAATGCCCTTTCATCTTAAATGGAGTCAAAAGCATAATATTTGAAAATTTTAATTCAACAAAAATACAAGTAATGAACTCAATTGAATATAAAACACTTTAGTAGATGAATATTACAAATTGGAATCCTAAACTTCAATGTTAGGTCATACATATATCTATATAACGAAGTTGGAGAACTTCTTATTAGGGTCCACTATATTTGCTTTTTCATAAGTAAGATGTATCTAGACTAAAATTATAGAAATCATTAGAAATTGCATTGTGGCAATGGAGATAATTAAGAAATTTACAAAATCTAAATTCAACTGATTATTAACAATGTACTTATACTCATAAGACTGTAAAATTCTAAAAATTCAAAAAATGTAATGTTCTGATTTTTTTTAAAATATTGTTAATGCCCTTTGATCTTAAATGGAGTTAAAAATATAATATTTGAATATGTTAATTCAACAAAAATACAAGTAATGGACTCAATTGAATAAAAAACACTTTAGTGGATGAATATTATAAATTGGAATCCTAAGCTTCAATATTAGGCAAAACATATATCTCTAGAGGAGAGTGGGAAAATATCTTATTAGGGTCCAATGTATTTGCTTTTTCTTAAGTAAGATGTATGTAAACTAAAATTATAGAAATCATTGCAAATTGCATTGTGGCAAAGGAGACAATTAAGAAATTTACAAAATTTAAATTCAGATGATTATTAGCAATGCATTTATCCTTATAAAACTATAAAATTCTGAAAATTGAAAAAATGCAATATTTTGATTTTTTAATATATTATTAATGCCCTTTCATCTTAAATGGAGTCAACAACATAATATTTGACAATGTTAATTCAACAAAAATACATGTAAGAGACTTAGTTGAATATAAAACACTTTAATGGATGAATATTACAAATTGAAATCCTCAGCTTCAATGTCAGGTCAAGCATATATCTCTTTAAGGGAGTGGGAAAATTTCTTTTTAAGGTCCATAGTTTTTTCTTTTTCTTAAGTAAGATGTGTGTAGACTAAAATTATAAAAATCATTATAAATTGCGTTGTGGCAATGGAGATAATTAAGAAATTTGCAAAATCTAAATTCAACTGATTATTAACAACTTATTTATCCTCATAAGACTATAAAATTCTAAAAATTCAAAAAATGCAATACTCTAATTTTTTAATATATTGTTAGTGCCCTTTGATCTCAAAAGCATAATATTTGAATATGTTAATTCAACAAAAATACAAGTAATGGACTCAATTGAAGAAAAAACACTTTAGTGGATAAATATTACAAATTGGAATCTTAAACTTCAATGTTAGGCAAAGCATATATCTTTAGAGAGGAGTGGGAAAACTTCTTATTAGGGTCCAAAGTATTTGCTTTTTCTTAAGTAAGATGTGTGTAGGCTAAAATTATAAAAATCATTACAAATTGTATTGTGGCAAAGGAGACAATTAAGAAATTTACAAAATCTAAATTCAACTGATTATTAACAACGTATTTATACTCATTAGACTGTAAAATTCTAAAAATTCAAAAAATGCAATGTTCTGATTTTTTTAAAATATTGTTAATGCCCTTTGATCTTAAATGGAGTCAAAAGTATAATATTTGAATATGTTAATTTAACAAAAATACAAGTAATGGACACAATTGAATAAAAAACACTTTAGTGGATGAGCATTACAAATTGGAATCCTAAGTATTAATGTTGGGTCAAGCATATATATTTAGAGTGGAGTGGGAAAACTTCATATTAGAATCCATTGTATTTGTTTTTTTCTTAAGTAATATGTTTGTAGACCAAAATTATGGAAATCATTAGAAATTGCATTGTGGCGAAGAACATAATTAAGAAATTTAGAAAATTTAAATTCTACTGATTATTAACAATGTAATTATCCTCATAAGACTGTAAAATTCTAAAAATTCTAAAAATGCAATACTCTGATTTCTTTAATATATCATTAATGCCATTTCATTTTATATGGAGTGAAAAGTAAAATATTTGAATATGTTAATTCAACAAAAATACAAGTGATGAACTCAATTATATAAAATACACTTTAGTGGATGAATATTATAAATAGCAATCATAATTTTCATTGTTGGGTCAAGCATATATCTCTAGAAGAGAGTGGGAAAAATTCTTATTAAGGTCCATTGATTTGCGTTTCTTCAGTAAAATATTTGTAAACTAAAATTATAGAAATCATTACAAATTGCATTGCGACAATGGAGATAATTAAGAAATTTACAAAATCTAAATTCAACTAATTATTAACAACGCATTTATCCTTATAAGAGAATAAAATTCTGAAAATTGAAGAAATGCAATATTATGATTTTTTTATTATATTGTTAATACCCTTTCATCTTAAATGGAGTAAAAAGCATAATATTTGAATAGGTTTATTTAACAAAAATACAAGTAATGGACTCAATTGAATATAAAACAGTTTAGTGGATGATTATTACAAATTGGAATCCTAAACTTCGGTGTTGGGTCATGTAAATATCTATATAGGGGAGTGGGAAAACTTCTTATTAGGGTCAATTATATTTGCTTTTTCTTAAGTAAGATGTTTGTAGAATAAATTTATAGAAATTATTACAAATTGCATTGTGGCAATAAAGATAATTAAGAAATTTACAAAATATAAATTCAACTGATTATTAACAACGCATTTATCTTTATAAAACTATAAAATTATGAAAATTTAAAAAATGCAATACTTTAATTTTTTTTAATATATTCGTAATGCCTTTTCATCTTAAATGGGGTCAAAAGCATAATATTTGAATATGTTAGTTGAAGAAAAATACAAGTAATGGACTCAATTCAATAAAAAACACTTTAGTGGATGAATATTACAAATTGGAATCCTAAGTTTTAATGTTAGGCTAAGCACATATCTCTAAAGGGGAGTGGGAAAACTTCTTACTAGGGTCCATTGTATTTGCTTTTTCTTAAGTAAGATGTATGTAGACTAAAATTATATAAATCATTAGAAATTGCTTTGTGGTAACGGAGATAATTAACAAATTTAGAAAATCTAAATTCAACTAATTATTAACAACGCTTTTGTCCCTATAAGAGTATAAAATTCTGAAAATCGAAAAAATGCAACGTTTTGATTTTTTTAATATATTGTTATTGCCCTTTTATCCTAAATTGACTGAAAAGCGTAATATTTGAATATGTTAATTCAACAAAAATACAAGTAATGGACTCACTCAAATATAACACACATTAGTGCATGAATATTACAAATTGTAACCCTAAACCTCGATGTTGGGTCAAGCATATATCTATATAAGGGAGTGGGAAAAGTTCTTATTTGGGTCCATTGTATTTGCTTTTTCTTAAGTAAGATGTTTGTAGACTAAAATTATCGAAATCAATTCAAATTGCATTGTGGCAACAAAGATAATTAAGAAATTTACAAAATTTAAATCCAACTGATTATTAACAACACATTTATCCCTATAAGACTATAAAATTCTAAAAATTGAAAAAATGCAATGTTTTGAGTTTTTTAATATATTCTTAATGCCCTTTTATCTTAAATGGAGTGAAAAGTATAATATTTGAATATATTAATTCAACAAAAATACAAGTAATAGACTCAATTGAATGTAAAACACTTTTGTGGATGAATATTACAAATGAGAATCCTAAACTTTAGTGTTAGGTCAAGCATATATCTATATAGGGGAGTGGGAAAACTTCTTATTAAGGTCCCTTGTATTTGCTTTTTCTTAAGTAAGATGTTTGTAGACTAAAATTATAGAAATCATTTCAAATTGCATTGTGGCAATGGAGATAATTAAGAAATTTACAAAATTTAAATCCAACTGATTATTAACAATGCATTTATCCTTATAAAATTATAAAATTCTAAAAATTGAAAAAATGCAATGTTTTGATTTTTTTTTAATATATTATGAATGTCATTTTATCTTAAATGGAATGAAAAGCATAATATATGAATATGTTAAGTCAACAAAAATACAAGTAATGGACTCAATTGAATGAAAAACACTTTAGTGGATGAATATTATGCTTTGTGGCAATGAAGACAATTAAGAAATTTACAAAATCTAAATTCAATTGATTATTAACAACAACGTATTTATCCTTATATGACTGGAAAATTCCAAAAATGTAAAAAATGCAAAGCTTTGATTTTTTTAATATTTTGTTAGTGCCTTTTCATCTTAGATGGAGTCAAGAATAGAATATTTGAATATGTTAAGTCAACAAAAATACAAGTAATGGACTCAATTGAATGGAAAACACTTTAGTGGATGAATATTACAAATTGGAATCCTAAACTTCAGTGTTAGGTCAAGCATATATTTATATAGTGGAGTGGGAAAACTTCTTATTAGGGTCCATTGTATTTGTTTTTTCCTAAGGAAGATGTTTGTAAACTAAAATTATAAAAATCATTCCAAATTGCTTTGTGGCAATGGAGATAAGTAAGAAATTTCAAAATTTTAAATTCAACTAATTATTAACAATGTATTTATCCTTATAAGACTATGAAATTCTAAAAATTGAAAAAAAGCAATGTTATGATTTTTTTAACATATTGTTAATGCCCTTTCATCTTAAATGGAGAGAAAAGCATATTATGTGAATATGTTAATTCAACAAAAATACAAGTAATGGATTGAATTGAATAAAAACAAAACTTTAGTGGATGAATATTACAAATTGGAATCCTAAACTTCAATGTTGGGTCATGCATATATCTACATAGGGGAGTGGGAAAACTTCTTATTAGGGTCCATTGTATTTGCTTTTTCTCAAATAAGATGTATGTACTCTAAAATTATAGAAATCATTATTCATTATGCTAATGGAGATAATTAAGAAATTTACTAAATCTAAATTCAACTAATTATTGACAACGTATTTATCCTCATAAAACTGTAAAATTCTAAAAATTTAAAAAATACAATGCTCTGATTTTTTTAATATATTGTTAACACCTTTTCATCTTAAATGGAGTGAAAAGTGTAATATTTGAATATGTTAATTCAACAAAAATACAAGTAATGGACTCAATTAAATATAAAACACTTTGGTGGATGAATATTACAAATTGGAATCATAAGTTTCAATGTTGGGGCAAGCATATATCTCTAGAGGGGAGTGGGAAAACTTCTTATTAGAGTCCATTGCTTTTGTTTTTTCTTAAGTGATATGTTTGCGGACAAAAATTATACAAAACTTTAGAAATTGCATTATGGCAAAGAGCATAATTAAGAAATTTACAAAATCTATATTCAACTGATTATTAATAATGCATTTATCCTTATAAAACTATAAAATTCTGAAAATTGAAAAAATGCAATGTTTTGATTTTTTGTAATATATTGTTAATGCCCTTTCATCTTAAATGGAGTCAAAAGTATAATATTTGAATATGTTAATTCAACAAAAATACAAGTAATGGACTCAATTGAATATAAAACACATTAATGGATGAATACAACAAATTGGAATCCTAAACTTTGGTGATGGGTCATGCATTTATCTATATAGGGGAGTGGGAAAACTTCTTATTAGGGTCCATTATATTTGCTTTTTCTTAAATAAGGTGTTTGTAGACTAAAATTATAGATATCATTACAAATTGCATCGTGACAATAAAGATAATTAAGAAATTTACCAAATCTAAATTCAACTAATTATTAACAACATATTTATCCTCATAAGACTGTAAAATTCTAAAAATTTAAAAAATGCAATGCTCTGATTTTTTTAATATATTGTTAATGTCCTTACATCTAAAATGGAGTCAAAAGTATAATATTTGAATATGTTAATTCGAACAAAAATACAAGTAATAGGCACAATTGAATAAAAAACACTTTAGTGGATGAATATTACAAATTGGAATCCTAAGTTTCAAAGTTGGGTCAAGCATATATCTTTATAAGGGAGTAGGAAAAGTTCTTATTAGGGTCCATTATATTTGTTTTTTCTTAAATAAGATGTATGCAGACTAAAATTATATAAATCATTACAAATTGCATTGTGGCAATAGAGACAATTAAGGAATTTACAAAATCTAAATTCAACTAATTATTAACAACATATTTATCCTCATAAGACTGGAAAATTCTAAAAGTTTAAAAAATGCAATGCTCTGATTTTTTTTAATTTATTGTTAAGGCTCTTTCATCTTAAATGGAGTCAAAAGTGTAACATTTGAATATGTTAATTCAACAAAAATACAAATAATGGACTTAATTGAATATAAAACATTTTAGTGGATGAATATTACAAATTTGTATCCTAAACATCAATGTTGGGTCATGTATATATCTATATAAGAGAGTGGGAAAACTTCTTAGTAGGGTCCATTATTTTTGATTTTTCTTATGTAAGATGTTTGTAAACTCAAATTATAGAAATCATTACAAATTTCATTGTGGCAATGGAGATAGTTAACAAATTTACAAAATTTAAATTCAATTGATTAATAAGAACACATTTATCCCTATAAGACTATAAAATTCTGAAAATTGAAAAAATGAAATGTCTTGATTTGTTTAATATATTGTTAATGCCCTTTCATCATAAATGGAGTCAAAAGCATAATATTTGAATATGTTAATTGAACAAAAATACAAGTAATAGACTCAATTGAATATAAAACACTTTAATGGATGAATATTACAAATTGGAATCCGAAACTTCAATGTTGGGTCATGCATATATCTATATAGGGGAGTGGGAAAACTTCTTACTAGGGCCCATTGTATTTGCTTTTTCGTAAATAAGATGTTTGTAGACGAAAATTATAGAAATCATTACAAATTGCATTGTGGAAATGGAGATAATTAAGAAATTTACAAAATTTAAATCCAACTAATTATTAACAACACATTTATCCTTATAAGACTATAAAATTCTGAAAATTGAAAAAATACAATGTTTTGATTTTTTAATATATTGTTAACGCCCTTTTATTTTAAATGGAGTGAAAATTATAATATGTGAATATATTAATTCAACAAAAATACAAGTAATAGATTTAATTGAATAAAAAAAACTTTAGTGGATGAATATTTCAAATTGGAATTCTAAACGTCAATGTTGGGTCATGCATATATCTATATAGGGGAGTGGGAAAACTTATTACTAGGATCCATCGTATTTGCTTTTTCTTAAGAAAAATGTTTGTAAACTAAAATTATAGAAATCATTACAAATTGCATTGTGGCAATGGAGATAATTAAGAAATTTACAAAATCTAAATTCAACTGATTATTAACAACGCATTTACCCTCATAAGACTATAAAATTCTGAAAATTGAAAAAAAGCAATGTTTTGATTTTTTTTAATATATTGTTAATACCCTTTCATCTTAAATAGAGTCAAAAGCGTAATATTTGAATATGCTAATTCAACAAAAAAAGAAGTAATGGACTCAATTGAATAAAAAACACTTTAGTGGATTAATATTACAAATTGAAATCCTAAGTTTCAATGTTTGGTCAAGCATATATCTCTAGAGGGGAGTGGGAAAATTTCTTATTAAAATCCATTGTTTTTGCTTTTTCTTTAGTAAGATGTATCTAGATTAAAATTACATAAATCATTACAAATTGCATTGTGGCAATGGAGATAATTAAGAAATTTACAAAATCTAAATTCAACTGATTATTAACAACACATTTATCCTTATAAGACTATAAAATTCTGCAAATTAAAACAATGCAATGTTTTGATTTTTTTAATATATTGCTAATGCCCTTTCATCCTAAATAGAGTGAAAAGTATAATTTTTGAATATGTTAATTCAACAAAAATACAAGTAATGGAGTCAATTGAATAAAAAACACTTTAGGGGATGAATATTACAAATTGAAACCCTGAGTTTCAATGTTGGGGCAAGCATATATCTCTAGAGGGGAGTTGGAAAACTTCTTATTAGGGTCCATTGCTTTTGTTTTTTCTTAAGTAATATGTTTGCGGACAAAAATTATACAAATCTTTAGAAATTGCATTATGGCAAAGGAGATAATTAAGAAATTTACAAAATCTAAATTCAACTAAATATTAACAACGCATTTATCCTTATAAGACTATACAATTCTAAAAATTGAAAAAATGCAATGTTTTGACTTTTTTTAATATATTGTTAATGCCCTTTCATCTTAAATGAAGTAAAAAGTGTAATATTTGAATATGTTAATTCAACAAAAATACAAGTAATGAACTCAATTGAATATAAAATACATTAGTGGATGAATATTACAAATTGGAATCCTAAATTTCAGTGTTGGGTCATGCATTTATCTATATAGGGGAGTGAGAAAACTTCATATTAGGGTCCATTGTATTTGCTTTTTCTTAAGTAAGGTGTTTGTAGACTAAAATTATAGAAATCATTACAAATTGCATTGTGGCAATGGAGATAATTAAGAAATTTACCAAATCTAAATTCTAATGATTATTAACAACATATTTATCCTCATAAGACTGTAAAATTCAAAAAATTTAAAAAATGCAATACTCTGATATTTTTAATATATTGTTAATGTCCTTTCATCTTAAATGGAGTCAAAAGCAGAATATTTGAATATGTTAATTCAACAAAAAGACAACTCATGGACTTAATTGAATAAAAAACACTTTAGCGGATGAATATTACAAATTGGAATTCTAGGCTTCAATGTTGGGTCAAGCATATATCTCTAGAAGGGAGTGGGAAAAGTTCTTAATAAGATCCATTATATTTGTTTTTTCTTAAGTAAGATGTATGTAGACTAAAATTATATAAATCATTACAAATTGCCTTGTGGCAATGGAGACAATTAAGAAATTTACAAAATCTAAATTCAACTAATTATTAACAACGTATTTATCATCATCAAACTCGAAAATTCTAAAAATTTAAAAAATGCAATACTCTAATTTTTGTAATATATTGTTAATGCCCTTTCACCTTAAATGGAGTCCAAAGTGTAACATTTGAATATGTTAATTCAACAAAAATACAAATAATGGACTCAATTGAATATAAAACACTTTAGTGGATGAATATTACAAATTGGAATCCTAAACTTCAGTGTTGTGTTAGGCATATATCTATATAGGAGCGTGGGAACACTTCTTATTAGGGTCCATTGTATTTGTTTTTTCTTAAGTAAGATGTTTGTAGACTAATATTATAAAAATCATTACAAATTGAATCGTGGCAATGGAGATTGTTGACAAATTTACAAAATTTAAATTTGTTTGTTTATTAACAATGCATTTATCACTATAAGACTATAAATTTCTGGAAATTGAAAAAATGTAATGTTTTGATTTGTTTAATATATTGTTAGTGCCCTTTCATCTTAAATGGAGTAAAAAGCTTAATATTTGAATAGATTAATTCAACAAAAATATAAGTAATGGACTCAATTGAATATAAAATACTTTAGTGGATGAATATTACAAATTGGAATCCAAACTTTCGGTGTTGGGTCATGCATATATATATATAAGGGAGTAGGAAAACTTTTTATTAGGGTCTATTGAATTTGCTTTTTCTTAAGTAAGATGCTTGTAGACTAAAATTATTAAAATCATTACAAATTGCTTCTTGGCAATGGAGATAAATAAGAAATTTACAAAATGTAAATTTAACTTATTATTAAAAACGCATTTATCCCTATAAGATTATAAAATTCTAAAAATTGAAAAAATGCAATGTTTTGATTATTTTCAATATATTATTATGCCCTTTCATCTTAAATGGAGTGAAAAGTTTAATATTTGAATATGTTAATTCAACAAAAATACAAGTAATGGACTCAATTGAATATAAAACACTTTAGTGGATGAATATTACAAATTGGTATTCTAAACATCAGTGTTAGGTCATGCGTATATCTATATAGGGGAGTGGGAAAGCTTCTTATTAGGGTCCACTGTATTTGCTTTTTCTTAAGTAAGATGCTTGTAGACAAAAATTATAGAAATCATTACAAATTGCTTTGTAGCAATGGAGAAAATGAAGAAATTTACAAAATGTAAATTCAATTGATTATTAACAACGCATTTATCCCTATAAGATTATAAAATTCTGAAAATTGAAAAAATGCAATGTTTTGATTTTTTCATTATATTGTTAATGTCCTTTCATCTTAAGTGGAGTGAAAAGTATAATATTTGAATATATTAATTCAACAAAAATACAAGTAATGGACCCAAATGAATATAAACCACTTTAGTGGATGAATATTACAAATTGGAATCCTAAACTTCGGTGTTGGGTCATGCATTTATCTATTTAGGGGAGTCGGAAAACTTCTTATTAGGTTCTATTGTATTTCCTTTTCCTTAACTAAGATGTTTGTAGACAAAAATTATAGAAATCATTACAAATTGCTTTGTGGCAATGAGGATAATTGAGAAATTTACAAAATCTAAATTCCACTGATTATTAATAACACATTTATCCTTATAACACTATAAAATTCTGAAAATTGAAAAAATGCAATGTTTTCATTTTTTAATATATTGTTAACGCCCTTTCATCTTAAATGGAGTCAAAAGCATAATATTTGAATATGTTAATTCAAGAAAAATACAAGTACTCGACTTAATTGAACAAAAAATAGTTTAGTGGATGAATATTACAAATTGGAATCCTAAACTTCAATGTTGGGTCATGCATATATCTATATAGGGGAGTGGAAAAACTTCTTACTAGGGTCCATCGTATTTGCTTTTTCTTAAGAAAAATGTATGTAGACTAAAATTATAGAAATCATTACAAATTGCATTGTGACAACGAAGATAATTAAGAAATTTACAAAATCTAAATTCAACTGATTATTAACAATCTATTTATCTTCATAAGACTGTAAGATTGTAAAAATTTAAAAAATGCAATACTTTAATTTTTTTAATATATTGTTAATGCCCTTTCATCTTAAATGGAGTCAAAAGCATAATATTTCAATATGTTAATTCAACAAAAATACAAGTAATGCACTTAATTGAATAAAAAACAGTTTAGTGGATGAATATTACAAATTGGAATCCGAAGCTTCAATGTTGGGGCAAGCATATATCTCTAAAGGGGAGTGGGAAAACGTCTTATTAGAGTCCATTGCATTTGTTTTTTCTTACGTAATATGTTTGCAGACAAAAATTATACAAATCTTTAGAAATTGCATTGTGGCAAAGCAGATAATTATGAAATTTTCAAAATTTAAATTTAACTGAATACTACCATCACATTTATCCCTATAAGACTATAAAATTCTGAAAATTGAAAAAATGCAATCTTTTGATTTTTGTAATATATTGTTGATGCCTTTTCATTTTCAATGGAGTGACAAGCATAATATATGAATATGTTAATTCAACAAAAATATAAGTAATGGATTTAATTGAATAAAAAAAACTTTAGTGGATGAATATTTCAAATTGGAATCCTAATCTTCAATGTCATGTCATGCATATATCTGTATAGGGGAGTGGGAAAGCTTCTTACTAAGATCCATTGTATTGGCTTTTTCTTAACCAAGAAGTACGTAGACTAAAATTATAAAAATCATTACAAATTCCATTGTGGCAATGGAGATAATTAAGAAATTTACAAAATCTAAATTCAACTGATGATTAACCATGTATTTTTCCTCATAAGACCGTAAAATAGTAAAATTTTAAAAAATGCAATGCTTTAATTTTTTTAATATATTGTTAATGCCCTTTCATCTTAAATGGAGTCAAAAGCACAATATTTGAATATGTTAATTCAACAAAAATACAAGTAATGGACTTAATTGAATAAAAAACACTTTAGGGGATGAATATTACAAATTGGAATCCTAAGCATCAATGTTGGGTCATGCATATATCTTTAGAGGGAAGTGGCAAAACTTCTTATTAGGGTCCATTGTATTTGCTTTTTCTTAAGATGTATGTAGACTAAAATTATAGAAATCATTAGAAATTGCATTGTGGCAAAGAAGATAATTATGAAATTTTGAAATTTTAATTTTAATTGAATATTACCATCACATTTATCCCTATAACACTATAAAATTGTGAAAATTGAAAAATGTAATCTTTTGATTTTTTTAATATATTGTTAATCCCTTTTCATTTTAAACGGAGTGAAAAGCATAATATGTGAATAAGTTAATTCAACAAAAATACAAGTAATGGATTTAATTGAATAAAAAAAAACTTTAGCGGATGAATATCTCAAATTGGAATCCTAAACCTCAATGTCAAGTCATGCATATATCTGTATAGGGGAGTAGGAAAACTTCTTATTAAGGTCTATTATATTTGCTTTTTCTTAACCAAGATGTACGTAGACTAAAATTATAAAAATCATTACAAATTCCATTATGACAATCGAGATAATTAAGAAATTTACAAAATATAAATTCAACTGATTATTAACAACATATTTATCCTCATAAGATTGTAAAATTGTAAAAATTTAAAAAATGCAATGCTTTGATTTTTTTAATATATTGTTAATGCCCTTTCATCTTAAATGGAGTTAAAAGTATAATATTTGAATATGTTAATTCAACAAAAATACAAGTAATAGACTCAGTTGAATAAAAAACACTTTAGTGGATGAATATTACAAATTGGAATCCTAAGTTTCAATATTGGGTCAAGCATATATCTTTGAAGGGAAGTGGCAAAACTTCTTATTATAGTCCATTAAATTTGTTTTTTCTTAAGTAAGATGTATGTAGACTAAAATTGTAGAAATCATTACAAATTGCATTGTGACAAAAGAGATAATTATGAAATTTTGAAAATTAAAATTTAACTGAATATTACCATCACATTTATCCCTATAATACTATAAAATTGTGAAAATTGAAAAAATGCAATCTTTTGATTTTTGTAATAAATTGTTAATGCCTTTTCATTTTAAATGGAGTAAAAAGCATAATATGTGAATATGTTAATTCAACAAAAATACAAGTAATGGATATAATTGAATAAAAAAAACTTTAGTGGATGAATATTTCAAATTGCAATCTTAAACTTCAATGTCAAGTCATGCATATATCTATATAAGGGAGTGGGAAAACTTCTTACTAGGGTCCATTGTATTTGCTTTTTCTTCACAAAGATGTACGTAGACTAAAATTAAAAAAATCATTACAAGTTCCATTGTGGCAATAAAGATAGTTAAGAAATTTACAAAATCTAAATTCAACTGATTATTAACAACGTATTTATACTCATAAGACTATAAAATTGTAAAAATTTAAAAAATGCAAAGCTTTGATTTTTATAATATATTGTTAATGCCCTTTCATCGTAAATGGAGTCAAAAGCATAATATTTCAATATGATAACTCAAGAAAAATACAAGTAATGGACTTAATTGAATAAAAAACAGTTTAGTGGATGAATATTACAAATTGGAATCCTCAACTTGGGTGTGGGGTCTTACATATATCTATATAGAGGAGTGGGAAAACTTCTTACTAGGGTCCATTGTATTTGCCTTTTCTAAACCAAGATGTATGTAGACTAAAATTATAGAAATCATTACAAATTGCATTGTGACAATGAAGATAATTAAGAAATTTACAAAATCTAAATTCACATGATTATTAACAATGTATTTATCCTTATAATACTGTAAAATTGTAAAAATTTAAAAAATTCAATGCTAAGATTTTTGTAATATATTGTTAATGTCCTTTCATCTTAAATGGATTCAAAAGTATAATATTTAAATATGTTCTTTCAACAAAAATACAAGTAATGGACTTAATTAAATAAAAAACACTTTACTGGATGAATATTACAAATTGGAATCCTGAGTTTCAATGTTGGGTCCAGCATATATCCCTAGTGGGAAGTGGAAAACTTCTTATTAGGGTCCATTGTATTTGTTTTTTCTTAAGTAAGATGTATGTAGACTAAAATTATTGAAATCATTACAAATTGCACTATGGCAATGGAGATAATTATGAAATTTACAAAATTTAAATTTAACTGATTATTAACATCACATTCATCCATATAAGGCTATAAAATTCTGAAAATTGAAAAAATGCAATTTTTTGATTTTTTTTTAATATATTGTTAATGCCCTTTCATTTTAAATGGAGTGGAAAGTATAATATTTGAAATGTTAATTCAAGAAAAATACAAGTAATGGACTTAATTGAATAAAAAACAATTTAGCAGATGAATATTATAAATTGGAATCTTAAGTTTCAATGTTGAGGCAAGCATATATCTCTAGAAGGGAATAGGAAAACTTCTTATTAAAGTCCATTGCGTTTGTTTTTTCTTAAGTAATATGTTTGCAGAGAAAAATTATACAAATCCTTAGAAATTGCATTGTGGCAAAGGATATAATTATGAAATTTTTAAAATTTAAATTTAACTGAATATTACCATCACATTTATCCCCATAAGATTATAAAATTTAGAAAATTGAAAAAATCCAATCTTTTGATTTTTGTAATATATTGTTAATGCCTTTTCATTTTAAATGGAGTGAAAAGTATAATATGTGAATATGTTAATTCAAAAAAAAATACAAGTAATGGATTTAATTGAATAAAAAGAACTTTAGTGGATGAATATTACAAATTGGAATCCTAAACTTTGATGTTGGGTCATGCATATATCTATATAGGGGTGTGGGAAAACTTCTTACTAGGGTCCATTATATTTGCTTTTTCTTAACCAATATGTACAAAGTCTAAAATTATAGAAATCATTACAAATTCCATTGTGGCAATAAAGATAATTAAGAAATTTACAAAATCTAAATTCAATTGGTTATTAACAACGTATTTATCCTCATAAGACTGTAAAATTGTAAAAATTTCAAAAATGCAATGGTTTGATTTTTTTAATATATTGTTAATACTCTTTCATCTTAAATGGAGTCAAAAGCATAATATTTGAATATGTTAATTGAACAAAAATACAAGTAATGGACTCAATTGAATACAAAACAGTTTAGTGGATGAATATTACAAATTGAAATCCTAAGTTTCAATGTTTGGTCAAGCATATATCTTTATAGGGAAGTGGGAAATTTTCTTATTAGGGTCCATTGTATTTGCTTTTTCTTAAGTAAGATGTATGTAGACTAAAATTCTAGAAATTATTACAAATTGCATTGTGGCGAAGGAGATAATTATGAAATTTTGAAAATTTAAATTTAACTAAATATTACCATTAGATTTATCCCTATCACACTACAAAATTGTGAAAATTGAAAAAATATAATCTTTGGATTTTTGTAATATATTATTGATGCCTTTTCAATTTCAAAGGAGTGAAAAGTATAATATGTGAATATGTTAATTCAACAAAAATATGAGTAATGGATTTAATTGAATAAAAAAAAATTTAGTGGATGAATATTTCAAATTGGAATTCTAAACTTCAATGTCAAGTCATGCATATATCTATATAGGGGTGTGGGAAAATTTTTTACTAGGGTCCATTGTATTTGCTTTTTCTTAAGTAAGATGTATGTAGATTAAAATTATATAAATCATTACAAATTGCATTATGGCAATACAGATAATTATGAAATTTACAAAATTTAAATTTAACTGATTATTAACATCAGATTTATCCCTATAAGATTATAAAATTCTAAAAATTGAAAAAATGCAATCTTTTGATATTTGTAATATATTGTTAATACCCTTTAATCTTAAATGGAGTAAAAAGTATAATATTTGAATAGGTTTATTCAAGAAAAATACAAGTAATGGACTCAATTGAATATAAAACACATTAGTGGATGAATATTATAAATTGGAATCCAAAATTTCGGTGTTAGGTCATGCATATATCTATATAGGGGAGTGAGAAAACTTCTTATTAGGGTCCATTGTATTTGCTTTTTCTTAAGTAAGATGTTTGTAGACTAAAATTATAGAAATCATTACAAATTGCATTGTGGCAATGGAGATAATTAAGAAATTTACAAAATTTAAATTCAACTGATTTTTAACAACACATTTATCCCTATAAAACTATAAAATTCTAAAAATTGAAAAAATGCAATGTTTTGATTTGCTTAATATATTGTAAGTGCCCTTTCATCTTATATGGACTGAAAAGCATAATATTTGAATTTGATTATTCAACAAAAATACAAGTAATGGACTCAATTGAATATAAAACACTTTAGTGGATGAATATTACAAATTGGAATCCTATGCTTCAATGTTGGAACAAGCATATATCTCCAGAGGGGAGTGGGAAAACATCTTCTTAGAGTCCTTTGCATTTGTTTTTTCTTAAGTAATATGTTTGCGGACAAAAATTATTCAAATCTTTAGATATTGCATTGTGGCAATGGAGATAATTATGAAATTTTCAAAATTTAAATTTAACTGATTATTACCGTCACATTTATCCCTATAAGAGTATAAAATTCTGAAAATTGAAAAAATGCAATATTTTGATTTTTGTAACATATTGTTAATGCCCTTTCATTTTAAATGGAGTGAAAAGCATAATATGTGAATATGTTAATTCAACAAAAATACAAGTAATGGATTTAATTGAATAAAAAAAACTTTAGTGGATGAATATTACAAATTGGAATCCTAAACTTCAATGTTGGGTCATGCATATATCTATATAGAGGGGTGGGAAAATTTCTTACTAGGGTCCATCGTATTTGCTTTTTCTTAAGTAAGATGTATGGAGACTGAAATTATAGAAATCATTACAAATTGCTTTGTGGCAATGAAGATGATTAACAAATTTACAAAATGTAAATTTAACTGATTATTAACAACGTATTTATGATCATAAGACTAGAAAATTCCATAAATATAAAAAATGCAATGCTCTGATTTTTTTAATATATTGTTAATACCCTTTCATCTTAAATGGATTCAAAAGTATAATATTTGAATATATTAATTCAAGAAAAATACAAGTAATGAACTCAATTGAATAAAAAACAATTTAGTGGATGAATATTACAAATTGGAATCTTAAACTTCAATGTTGGGTCAAGCGTATATCTCTAAAGAGGAGTGGGAAAATTTCTTATTAGAGTCCATCATATTTGCTTTTTCTTAAGTAAGATGTATGTAGACTAAAACTATAGAAATCATTACAAATTGCATTGTGGTAATGGAGATAATTAAGAAATTTACAAAATCTAAATTCTACTAATTATTAACAACGCATTGATCTTTAGAAGACTATAAAATTCTAAAAATTGAAAAAATGCAATCCTTTGATTTTTGTAATATATTGTTAATGCCTTTTCATTTTAAAAGGAGAGAAAAACATAATATGTGAATATGTTAATTCAACAAAAATACAAGTAATGGATTTTATAGAACAAAAAAAACTTTAGTGAATGAATATTTCAAATTGCAATCCTAAACTTCAATGTCAGTTCATCTATATATCTATATAGGGGAGTGGGAAAACTTGTTACTAGGGTCCATTGTATTTGCTTTCTCTTAACCAAGATGTACGTAGACTAAAATTATAGAAATCATTACAAATTCCATTGTGGGAATGGAGATAATTAAGAAATTTACAAAATCTAAATTCAACTGATTATTCACAATGTATTTATGCTCATAAGACTGTAAAATTGTAAAAATTTAAAAAATGCAATGCTATGATTTTTTTAATATATTGAAAATGCCTTTTCATCTTAAATGGAGTCAAAAGCATAATATTTGAATATGTTAATTCAACAAAAATACAAGTAATGGACTCAATTGAATAAAAAACACTTTAGTGGATAAATATCACAAATTGGAATCCTAAACTTCAATGTTGGGTCAAGCATATATCTCTAGAGGGAAGTGGGAAAACTTCTTATTAGGGTCTATTGTATTTGTTTTTTCTTAAGTAAGATGAATGTAGACTAAAATTATAGAAATCATTACAAATTACATTGTGGCAAAGGAGATAATTATGAAATTTTGAAAATTTAAATTTAACTGAATATTTCCATCACATTTATCCCTACAATACTATAAAATTGTGAAAATTGAAAAAATGCAATCTTTTGATTGTAGTAATATATTGCTAATGCCTTTTCATTTTAAATAGAGTGCAAAGCATAATATGTGAATATGTCAATTCAACAAAAATACAAGTAATGGATTTAATTGAATAAAAAAAAACTTTAGTGGATGAATATTTCAAATTGGAATCCTAAACTTCAATGTCAGGTCATGCATATATCTATATAAGGGAGTGGGAAAACTTTTTACTAGGGTCCATTGTATTTGCTTTTACTTAAGTAAGATGTATGTAGACTAAAATTATAGAAATCATTACAAATTGCATTGTGGCAATGGAGATAATTAAGAAGTTTACAAAATTTAAATTCATCTGATTATTAATAACATATTTATCCTCATAAGATTATAACATTGTAAAAATTTAAAAAATGCAATGCTATGATTTTTTCAATATATTGTTAATGCCCTTTCATCTTAAATGGAGTCAAAAGCATAATATTTGAATATGTTAAATTCAACCAAAATACAAGTAATGGATTTAGTTGAATAAAAAAAACTTTAGTGGATGAATATTTCAAATTAGAATCCTAAATTTCAATGTCAGGTCATGCATATATCTATATAGGGGAGTGGGAAAACTTCTTACTAGGGTCTATTGTATTTGCTTTTTCTTAAGTAAGATGTATGTAGACTAAAATTATAGAAATCATTACAAATTGCATTGTGGCAATGGAGATAATTATGAAATTTACAAAATTTAAATTTAACTGATTATTAACATCACATTTATCCCTATAAGATTATAAAATTCTGAAAATTGAAAAAATGCAATCTTTTGATTTTTTTTAATATATTGTTAATGTCTTTTCATTTTAAATGGAGTGAAAAGCGTAATATTTTAATATGTTAATTCAAGCAAAAAACAATTAATGGCCTCAAGTGAATAAAAAATGGTTTAGTGGATGAATATTACAAATTGGAATCCTAAGTTTCAATGTTGAGGCAAGCATATATATCTAGAGGGGAGTGGGAAGACTTTTTATTAGAGTCCATTGCGTTTGTTTTCTCTTAAGTAATATGTTTCCAAATAAAAATTATACAAATCCTTCGAAATTCCATTATGGCAAAGGAGATAATTATGAAATTTTAAAAATTTAAATTTAACTGAATAGTACCATCACATTTATCCCTATAAGACTATAAAATTCTGAAAATTGAAAAAATACAATCTTTTGATTTTTGTAATATATTGTTAATGCTCTTTCATCTTAAATGGAGTCAAAGGCATAATATTTGAATATGTTAAATTCAACCAAAATACAAGTAATGGATTTAGTTAAGTAAAAAAAACTTTAGTGGATGAATATTTCAAATTAGAATCCTAAACTTCAATGTCAGGTCATGGATATATCTATATAGGGGTCATGGATATTATGCCAATGGAGATAATTAAGAAATTTACAAAATCTAAATTAAATTGATTATTAACAACACATTTATTCTTATAAGACTATAAAATTCTGAAAATTGAAAAAATGCAATATTTTGATTTTTTTTAATATATTGTTAATGCCCTTTTATCTTAAATGGAGTCAAAAGCGTAATATTTGAATATGGTAATTAAAGAAAAATACAAGCAATGGACTCAATTAAATAAAAAAATCTTTGGTGGATGAATATTACAAATTGGAATCCTAAGTTTCAATGTTGGGCCTAGCATATATCTCTAAAAGGAAGTGGGAAAACTTCTTTTTAGGGTCAATTGTATTTACTTTTTCTTAAATAAGATGTATGTAAATAAAAATTATAGAAATCATTACAAATTGCTTTGTGGTAATGGAGATAATTAACAAATTTACAAAATCTAAATTCAACTGATTATTAACAATGCATTTATCCTTATAAGACTATAAAATTCTGAAAATTGAAAAAATGCAATGTTTTAATTTTTTTTAATATATTGTTAATGCCCTTTTATCTTAAATGGAGTGAAAAGCATAATATTTGAATATGTTAATTCAACAAAAATACAAGTAATAGACTCAATTAAATGTAAAATACTTTAGTGGATAAATATTACAAATTTGAATCCTAAACTTCAGTGTTGGGTCAAGCATATATCTATATAAGGGAGTGGGAAAACTTTTTATTATGGTCCATTGTATTTGTTTTTTCTTAAGTAAGATGTTTGTAGACTAAAATTATAGAAATCATTACAAATTGCTTTGTGACAAGGGAGATAATGAAGGAATTTACAAAATCTAAATTCAACTAATTAGTAACAATGTATTTATTCTAAAAAGACTGTAAAATTCTAAAAATTTAAAAAATGGAATGCTCTGATTTTTAAAATATATTATTAATGCCCTTTCATCTTAAATGGAGTGAAAAGTATAATATTTGAATATGTTAATTCAACAAAAATACAAGTAATGGACTTAATTGAATATAAAACACTTTAGTGGATGAAGATTATAAATTGGAATCCTAAGCTTTAATGTTGGGGCAAGCATATATCTCTAGAGGGGAGTGGGAAAACTTCTTATTAGTATCCATTGCGTTTGTTTTTTCTTAAATAATATGTTTACAGACAAAAATTATACAAATCTTTAGAAATTCCATTGTGGCATAGGAGATAATTATGAAATTTTCAAAATTTAAATTTAACTTAATATTACCAACACATTTATCCCTATAAGACTATAAAATTCTGAAAATTGAAAAAATGCAATGTTTTGATTTTTGTAATATATTGTTAATACCCTTTCATCTTAAATGGAGTAAAAAGTATAATATTTGAATAGGTTTATTCAACAAAAATACAAGTAATGGACTCAATTGAATATAAAACATATTAGTGGATGAATATTACAAATTGGAATCCTAAACTTCAGTGTTGGGTCATGCATATATCTATATAAGGGAGTGGGAAAACTTCTTATTATGGTCCATTGTTTTTGCTTTTTCTTAGGTAAGATGTTTGTAGACTAAAAATATAGAAATCATTACAAATTGCATTGTGGCAATGGAGATAATTAGGAAATTTACAAAATTGAAATTCAACTGATTATGAACAACGCATTTATCCTTATAAGAGTATAAAATTCTAAAAATTGAAAAAATGCAATGTTTTGATTTTTATAATATATTGTTAATGCCCTTTCATTTTAAATGGAGAGCAAAGCATAATATGTGAATATGTTAATTCAACAAAAATACAAGTAATTGATGTAATTGAATAAAAAAAAACTTTAGTGGATGAATATTACTAATTGGAATCCTAAACTTCGACATTGGATCATGCATATATCTATATAGGGGGGTGGGAAAATTTCTTACTAGGGTCTACCGTATTTGCTTTTTCTTAAGTGAGATGTATGTAAACTGAAATTATAGAAATCATTACAAATTCCTTTGTGGCAATGGAGATAATTAACAAATTTACAAAATGTAAATTCAACTAATTATTAACAACGTATTTATCCTCAAAAGAATATAAAATTGTAAAAATTTAAAAAATGCAATGCTCTGATTTTTTTAAAATATTGTTAATGCCCTTTCATCTTAAATGGAGTCAAAAACATAATATTTGAATGTGTTAATTCAAGAAAAATACAAGTAATGGACTTAATTGAATAAAAACACTTTAGTAGATGAATATTATAAATTGGAATCCTAAACTTCAATGTTGGGTCAAACATATATCTCTAGAGGGGAGTAGGAAAATTTCTTATTAGGGTCCATTGTATTTGCTTTTTCTTAAGTATGATGTATGTAAACTAAAATTATAGAAATTGTTACAAATTGCATTGTGGCAAAGGAGATAATTATGAAATTTTTGAAATTTTAAATTTAAATGAATATTACCATCACATTTATCTCTATAACAATATAAAATTGTGAAAATTGAAAAAATGCAATCCTTTGATTTTAGTAATATATTGTTAATGCCTTTTCATTTTAAATGGAGCGAAAAGCATAATATGTGAATATGTTAATTCAACAAAAATAGAAGTAATGGATTTAATTGAATAAAAAAACTTTAGTGGATGAATATTTCAAATAGGAATCCTAAATGTTAATGTTAGGTCATGCATATATATATATATGAGGGAGTGAGAAAACTTCTTACTAGGGTCCATTGTATTTGCTTTTACTTAAGTAAGATGTATGTAGACTAAAATTATAAAAATCATTACAAATTCCATTGTGGCAATGGAGATAATTAAGAAATTTACAAAATCTAAATTCAATTGATTATTAACAACGTATTTATCCTTATAAGACTGTAAAATTGTAAAAATTTAAAAAATGCAATGCTCTGATTTTTTTAATATATTGTTAATGCCCTTTTATCTTAAATGGAGTCAAAAGAATAATATTTGAATATGTTAAATTTAACAAAAATGCAAGTGATGGACTCAATTGAATAAAAAACACTTTAGTGGATGAATATTAGAAATTAGAATCCCAAACTTCAATGTTGGGTCAAGCATATATCTCTAAAGGGAAATGGGAAAACTTCTTATTAGGGTCCATTGTATTTGTTTTTTTCTTAAATAAGATGTATGTAGATTAAAATTATAGAAATCATTACAAATTGCATTATGGAAATGGAGATAATTATGAAATTTACAAAATTTAAATTTAACTGATTATTAACATCGCATTTATCCCTATAAGACTATAAAATTCTGAAAATTGACAAAATGTAATCTTTTGATTTTTTTTTAATATATTGTTAATGCCTTTCATTTTAAATTGAGTGAAAAGCATGATATTTGAATATGTTAATTCAAGAAAAATACAAGTAATTGACTCAATTGAATAAAAAATAGTTTAGTGGAAGAATATTACAAATTGGAATACTAAGCTTTAATGTTGAGTCAAGCATATCTCTCTAGAGGGAAGTGGGAAAATTTCTTATTAGAATCCATTGTATTTGCTTTCTCTTATGTAAGATGTATGTAAACTAAAATTATAGAAATCATTACAAATTGCGTTATGGTAAAGGACATAATTATGAAATTTTAAAAATTTAAATTAAACTGAATATTACCATCACATTTATCCCTATAAGACTATCAAATTCTGAGAAATGAAAAAAATGCAATCTTTTGATTTTTGTAATATATTGTTGATGCCTTTTCATTTTCAATGGAGTGAAAAGCATAAAATGTGAATATGTTAATTCAAAAAAAAAAGAATACAAGTAATGGATTTAATTGAATAAAAAAAACTTTAATAGATGAATATTTCAAATTTGAATCCTAAACTTCAATGTCAGGTCATGCATATATCTATATAAAGGAGTGGGGAAACTTCTTACTAAGGTCTATTGTAATTGCTTTTTCTTAAGTAAGATGTATGTAGACTAAAATTATAAAAATCATTACAAAGTCCTCTGTGGTAATGGAGATAATTAACAAATTTACAAAATCTAAATTCAACTGACTAGTAACAACGCATTTATCCTTGTAAGACTATAAAATATTGAAAATTGAGAAAATGCAATGTTTTGATTTTTTTAATATATTGTTAATGCCCTTTTATCATAAATGGAGTAAAAAGCATAATATTTAAATATGTTAATTCAACAACAAAAATACAAGTAATGGACTCAATTGAATGTAAAACACTTTAGTGGATGAATATTACAAATTCAAATCCTAAATTTTAGTGTTAGGTCAGACATATATCTATATAAGGGAGTGGGACAACTTCTTATTAGGGTTTATTGTATTTGCTTTTTCTTAAGTAAGATGTTGTTATGCTAAAATTATAGAAATCATTACAAATTGCTTGATAGTGATGGAGATAATTAAGAAATTTAGAAAATCTAAATTCAATTGATTATTAACAATGTATTTATCCTCATAAGATTATAAAATTCTAAAAATTTAAAAAATGCAATGCTCTGATTTTCAAAATATATTGTTAATCCCTTTCATCTTAAATGGAGTGAAAAGCATAATATTTGAATATGTTAATTCAAGAAAAATACAAGTAATGGACTTAATTGAATATAAAACACTTTAGTGGATGAATATTACAAATTGGAATCCTAAGATTTAATGTTGGGGCAAGTATATATCTTTAGAGGGGGCTGGGAAAACTTTTTATTAGAGTCCTTTGCGTTTGTTTTTTCTTAAGTAATATGTTTGTGGACAAAAATTATACAAATCTTTAGAAATTGCGTTGTGGCGAAGGAGATAATTATGAAATTTTCAAAATTTAAATTTAACTGAATATTACCATCACATTTATCCTTATAAGACTATAAAATTCTGAAAATTGAAAAAATAAAATCTTTTGATTTTTGTAATATATTGTTAATACCATTTAATTTTAAATGGAGTGAAAATCATAATATGTGAATATGTTAATTCAATAAAAATACAAGTAATGGTTTTAATTGAATAAAAAAAATTTAGTGGATGAATAATACAAATTGGAATCCTAAGCTTCAATGTTGGGCCAAACATATATTTCTAGAGGGGAGTGGCAAAACTACTTATTAGGGTCCATTATATTTGCTTTTTCTTAAGTAAGATGTGCGTAGGCTAAAATTATAGAAATCATTACAAATTACATTGTGACAATGGAGATAATTAAGAAATTTACAAAATTTAAATTCAACTGATTTTGAACAATGCATTTATCCTTATAAGACTATAAAATTCTGAAAATTGAAAAAATGTAATGTTTTGATTTTTTTCATATATTGTTAATGCCCTTTCATCTTAAATGGAGTAAAAAACATAATATTTAAATATGTTAATTCAACAAAAATACAAGTAATGGATTCAATTGAATAAAAGTCACTTTAGTGGAAGAATATTACAAATTCGAATCCTAAGTTTCAATGTTGGTTCAAGCATATATCTTTAGAGGGGAATGGGAAAACTTATTAGAGTTCATTGCGTTTGTTTTTTCTTAAGTAATGTGTTTGCAGACTAAAATTATAGAAGGCATTACAAATTACATTATGGCAAAGGAGATAATTACGTAATTTACAAAATCTAAATTTAACTTATGATTAACATCACATTTATCCCTACAAGACTATAAAATTCTAATAATTGAAAAAATGCAATGTTTTGATTTTTTTTAGTACATTCTTAATGCCTTTTCATCTTAAATGGAGTCAAAATCATAATATTTAAATATGTCAATTCAACAAAAATACAAGTAATGGATTCAATTGAATGAAAAACACTTTAGTGGATGAATATTACAAATTGGAATCCTCAACTTTAATGTTGGGTCAAGCATATATCTCTAGAGGGGAGTGGGAAAACTTGTAATTAGGGTCCATTGTATTTGCTTTTTCCTAAGTAGGATGTTTCTAGACTAAAATTATAAAAATCATTTGAAATTGTATTGTAGTAATGGAGATAATTAATAAATTTACAAAATCTAAATGTAACTGATTATTAACAACACATTTATTCTTATGAGGCTATAAAATTCTGAAAATTGAAAAAATGCAATATTTTGAATTTTTTAATATATTCTTAATGCCCTTTGATCTTAAATGGAGTGAAAAGCATAGTATTTGAATATGTTAATTGAACAAAAATACAAATAATGGAGTCAATTGAATCGAGAACACTTTAGTGGAAGAATATTACAAATTTGAATCCTAAACTTTAATGTTGGGTCAAGTATTTATCTCTAGAGGGGAGTGGGAAAACTTCTTATTAGAATCCATTGCATTTATTTTTTCTTAAGTAATATGTTTATAGACTAAAATTATTGAAAGCATTACAAATTACATTGTGGCAAAGTAGATACTTATGTAATTTACAAAATTTAAATTTAACTTATTATTAACATCACATTTATCCTTATACGACTATCAAATTCTGATAACTGCAAAAATGCAATAATTTGATTTTTTTTAGTACATTGTTGATGCCCTTTCATCTCAAATGGAGTCAAAAGCATAATATTTGAATATGTTAATTCAATAAAAATACAAGTAATGAAGTCCATTGAATAAAAAACACTTTAGTGGATGAATATTACAAATTGGAATCCTAAGTTTCAATGTTGGGTTAAGCATATATCTCTAGAGGGGAGTGGGAAAACTTCTTATTAGGGTCAATTGTATTTGCTTTTTCTTAAGTAAGATGTTTCTAGACTAAAATTATATAAATCATTAGCAATTGCATTGTGGCAATGAAGATAATTAAGAAATTCGCAAAATCTAAATTTAACTTATTATTAACAACGCATTTATCCCTATAAGACTATAAAATTTTGAAAATTGAAAAAATGCAATGTTTTGATTTTTTTCATTATGTTCTCAATGCCATTTCATCTTGAATCGAGTGAAAAGCATAATATTTGAATATGTTAATTCAACAAAAATAAAAGTAATGGAGTCAATTGAATAAAAAACACTTTAGTGGAAGAATATTACAAATTTGAATCTTAAACTTTAATGTTAGTTCAAGTATATATCTCTATAGAGGAGTGGGAAAACTTCTTATTAGAGTCCATTGCGTTTGTTTTTTCTTAAGTAATATGTTTATGGACAAAAATTATAGAAATCTGTAAAAATTGCATTGTGGCAAAGGAGATAATTAAGTAATTTGCAAAATTTAAATTTAACTTATTATTAACATCACATTTATCCCTATAAGACTATAAAATTCTGATAATTGCAAAAATGCAATGTTTTGATTTTTTAGCACATTGTTAATGCCCATTCATCTTAAATGAAGCCAAAATCATAATATTTCAATATGTCAATTCAACAAAAATACAAGTAACGGAGTCAATTGAATAAAAAACACTTTAGTGGATGAATATTACAAATTGGAATCCTAAGCTTCAATGTTGAGTCAAGCGTATATCTCTAGAAAGGTGCGGGAAAACTTCTTATTAAGGTCCATTATATATGCTTTTTCTTAAGTAAGATGTTTTTAGAGTAAAATTATAGAAATCATTAGAAATTGTATTGTAGCAATGGAGATAATTAAGAAATTTACAAAATCTAAATTTAATTGATTATTAACAACGCATTTATCCTTATAAGACTATAAAATTTTGAAAATTAAAAAAATGCAATGTTTTAATTTTTTTAATATATTCTTAATGCCCTTTGATTTTAAATGGAGTGAAAAGCATAATATTTGAATATGTTAAATCAACAATAATATAAGTTATGAACTCAATTGAATAAAAAACATTTTAGTGGATGAATATTACAAATTGGAATCCTAAGTTTCAATGTTGGGTCAAGCATATATATCTAAAAAGGTATGGGAAAACTTCTTATTAGGGTCCATTGTCAAAGCTTTTTCTTAGGTAAGATGTTTCTAGACTAAAATTATAGAAATCATTAGAAATTGTATTGTAGCAATGGAGATAATTAAGAAATTTACAAAATCTAAATTTAACTGATTATTAACAACGCATTTATCCTTATAAGACTATAAAATTCTAAAAATTGAAAAAATGTAATGTTTTGATTTTTTTAATATATTCTTAATGCCCTTTGATTTTAAATGGAGTGAAAAGCATAATATTTGAATATGTTAATTCAACAAAAATACAAGTAATGGACTCAAATGAATAAAAAACGTTTTATTGGAAGAATATTACAAATTCGAATCCTAAGCTTTAATGTTGGGCTAATCATATATCTAGGGAGGGGAGTGGGAAAACTTCTTATAAGAGTCCATTGCGGCTGTTTTTTCTTAAATAATATGTTTGCGGACTAAAATTATAGAAATCATTAAAAATTGCATTATGGCAAAGGAGATAATTAAGTAATTTACAAAATTTAAATTTAACTTATTATTAAGATCACATTTATCCCTATAAGACTATAAAATTCTGATAATTGCAAAAATGCAATGTTTTGATTTTTTTAAAGCATTGTTAATGCCCTTTCATCTTAAAGGGAGTCAAAAGCATAATATTTGAATATGTTAATTCATCAAAAATATAAGTAATGGACTCAATTGAATAAAAAACAAAACTTTAGTGGAAGAATATAACAAATTCGAATCCTAAGCTTTAATGTTGGGTCAAGCATATATCTCTAGAGGGGAGTGGGAAAACTTCTTATTAGTGTCCATTGCGTTTGTTTTTTCTTAAGTAATATGTTTGCGGACAAAAATTATAGAAATCATTAGAAATTGCATTGTGACAAAGGAGATAATTAAGTAATTTACAAAATTTAAATTTTACTTATTATTAAGATCACATTTATCTCTATAAGACTATCATATTATGATAATTGCAAAAATGCAATGTTTTGATTTTTTTAGTAAATTGTTGATGGCCTTTCATCTTAAATGGTGTCAAAAGCATAATATTTGAATATGTTAATTCAACAAAAATACAAGTAATGAAGTCGATTGAATAAAAAACACTTTAGTGGATGAATATTACAAATTGGAATCCCAAGTTTCAATGTTGGGTTAAGCATATATCTCTAGAGGGGAGTGGGAAAACTTCTTATTAGGGTCCATTGTATTTGCTTTTTCTTAAGTAAGATTTTTCTAGACTAAAATTATAGAAATCATTAGCAATTGTATTGTAGTAATGGAGATAATTAAGAAATTTACAAAATCTAAATTTAACTGATTATTAACAACGTATTTATCCTTATAAGACTATAAAATTCTAAAATTTGAAAACATGCAATGTTTTGATTTTTTAAATATATTCTTAATGCCCTTTGATTTTAAATGGAGTGAAAAGCATAATATTTGAATATGTTAATTCAACAAAAATACAAGTAATGGACTCAATTGAATAAAAAAGACTTTAGTGGATGAATATTATAAATTGGAATCCTAAACATCAATGTTGGGTCAAGCATATATTTATAGAAGGGTGTGGAAAAACTTCTTAGTAGGGTCCATTGTATTCGCTTTTTATCAAGTAAGATGTATGTAGACGAAAATTATAGAAATCATTACAAATTGCATTCTAGCAAAGTAGACAATTAAGAAATTTACAAAATTTAAATTCAGAAGATTATCAACAACGTATTTATCTCTATAAGACTATAAAATTCTGAATATTGAAAAAATGCAATGTTTGGATTTTTTTAATATATTGTTAATTCCCTTTCATCTTAAATGGAGTGAAAAACATAATATTTGAATATATTAATTCAACAAAAATACAAGTAATGGAGTCAATTGAATAAAAAACACTTTAGTGGAACAATATTACGAATTTGAATCCTAAACTTCAATGTTGGTTCAGGCATATATCTCTATAGGGGAGTGGGAAAACTTCTTGTTAGAGTTCATTGCATTTGTTTTTTCTTAAGTAATATGTTTAAGGACAAAAATTATAGAAATCAGTAGAAATTGCATTGTGGCAAATGAGATAATTAAGTAATTTGCAAAATTTAAATTTAACTTATTATTAACATCACATTTATCCCTATAAGACTATAAAATTCTGATAATTGCAAAAATGCAATGTTTTGTTTTTTTTAGTACATTCTTAACACCCTTTCATCTTACATGGAGCCAAAATCATAATATTTCAATATGACAATTCAACAAAAATACAAGTAATGGAGTCAATTGAATAAAAACACTTGAGTGGAAGAATATAACAAATTCAAATCCTAAGCTTTAATGTTGGGTCAAGCATATATCTCTAGAGGGGAGTGGGAAAACTTCTTATTAGAGTCTATTGCATTTGTTTTTTCTTAAGTAATATGTTTGCGGACTTAAATTATAGAAATCATTAGAAATTGCATTGTGGCAAAGGAGATAATTAAGTAATTTACAAAATTTAAATTTTACTTATTATTAATATCACATTTATCTCTGTAAGACTATCAAATTCTGATAATTGCAAAAACGCAATGTTTTGATTTTTTTTAATACGTTGTTGATGGCCTTTCATCTTAAATGGTGTTAAAAGCATAATATTTGAATATGTTAATTCAACAAAAATACAAGTAATGAAGTCGATTGAATAAAAAACACTTTAGTGGATGAATATTACAAATTGGAATCCCAAGTTTCAATGTTGGGTTAAGCATATATCTCTAGAGGGGAGTGGGAAAACTTCTTATTATGGTCCATTGTATTTGCTTTTTCTTAAGTAAGATGTTTATAGACTAAAATTGGAGAAATCATTACAAATTGCGTTATGGCAATGGAGATAATTAAGAAATTTACAAAATCTAAATTTAACTGATCATTAACAACGCATTTATCCCTATAAGATTATAAAATTCTGAAATTTGAAAGAATGCAATGTTTTGATTTTTTTACTATATTTTTAATGCCCTTTCATCTTAAATGGAGTCAAAAGCATAATATTTGAATATGTTAATTCAACAAAAATTCAAGCAATGGACTTAATTGAATAAAAAACACTTTGTAAGCTTCAATGTTGGGTTAAGCATATATCTCTAAAGGCAAGTGGGAAAAAGTCTTATTAAGGTCCATTGTATTTGCTTTTTCTTAAGTAGGATGTTTATAGACTAAAATTATAGATATCATTACAAATTGCATTGTGGGAATGGAGATAGTTAAGATATTTATAAAATTTAAATTCAATTGATTATTAACAACGCATTTATCCCTAGAAGACTATAAAATTCTGAAAATTGAAAAAATGCAATGTTTGGATTTTTTTTAATATATGGTTAATGCCCTTTCATCTTAAATGGAGTTAAAAGCATAATATTTGAATATGTTAATTCAACAAAAATTCAAGTAGTGGACTCAATTGAAAGAAAAACACTTCAGCAGATGAGTATTATAAATTGGAATCCTAAACTTCAATGTTGGGTCATGCATATATCTATATAAGGGAGTGAGAAAACTTCTTATTTGGGCCCATTGTATTTGCTTTTTCGTAAGTAAGATGTATGTACTCTAAAATTATATAAATCATTACAAATTGCATTGTGGCGATGGAGATAATTAAGAATTTTACAAAATCTAAATTCAAATGATTATTAACAATGCATTTATCCTTATAAGATTGTAAAATTCTGAGGATTGAAAACATGCAATTTTTTGATATTTTAATTTATTGTTAATGCCCTTTCATTTTAAATGGAGTGAAAAGTATATTATTTGAATATGCTAATCTATCAAAAATACAAGTAATGGACTCAATTGAATAAAAAACACTTTAGTGGAAGAATATTACAAATTCGAATCCTAAGTTTCAATGTTGGGTCAAGCATATATCTCTAGAGGGTGTGAGAAAACTTCTTATTAGAGTCCATTGTGTTTGTTTTTTCTTAAGTAATATGTTTGCGAACTAAAATTATAGAAATCATTAGAAATTGCATTGTGGCAAAAGAGATAACTAAGTAATTTACAAAATTTAAATTCAACTTATTACGTTTGTTTTTCTTAAGTAATATGTTTACGGACTAAAGTTATAGAAATCATTAGAAATTGCATTGTGGCAAAGGAGATAATTAAAAAATTTACAAAATCTAAATTTAATTGATTATTAACAATGCATTTATCATTATAAGACAATAAAATTCTGAAAAATGAAAAAATGCAATGTTTTGATTTTTTTGATATATTGTTAATGCACTTTCATCTTAAAGGGAGTCAAAAGCATAATATTTGAATATGTTAATTCAACAAAAATACAAGTAATGGACTCAATTGAATAAAAAACATTGTAATGGAAGAATATTACAAATTAGAAACCTAACCTTCAATGTTGAGTCAAGCATATACCTAAAGAAGGGAGTGGGAAAACTTGTTATTAGAGTCCATTGCGGTTGTTTTTTCTTATGTAATATGTTTGCGGGTTAAAATTATAGAAATCATTAGAAATTGCATTGTGGCAAAGGAGATAATTAAGTAATTCACAAAATTTCAATTTAACTTATTATTAACATTTCATTTACCCTTATAAGACTATCAAATTCTAAGAATTACAAAAATGCAATATTTTGATTTTTTTTAGTACATTATTAATGCCCTTTCATCTTACATCAAGTCAAAAGTATAATATTTGAATATGTTAATTCAACAAAAATACAAGTAATGGAGTCAATTCAATAAAAAAACACGTTAGTGAATGAATATTACAAATTGGAATCCTAAGCTTCAATGTTGGGTCAAGCATATATCTCTAGAGGGGAGTGGGAAAACTTCTTATTAGGGTCCATTGTATTTGCTTATTCTTAGGTAAAATGTTTCTAGACTAAAATTATATAAATCATTACAAATGGCATTGTCGCAATAGAGATAATTAAAAAATTTTAAAAATCTAAATTTAATTGATTATTAACAATGCATTTTGTCCCTATAAGACAATAAAATTCTGAAAATTGAAAAAATGCAATGTTTTGATTTTTTTGATATAATGTTAATGCCTTTTCATCTTAAATGGAGTCAAAAGTATAATATTTGAATACGTTAATTCAACAAAAATATAAGTAATGGACTCAATTGAATGAAAAACACTTTAGTGGAAGAATATTACAAATTCGAGTCCTAAACTTCAATGTTGGGTCAAGCATTTATCTGTAGAGGGAATTGGGAAAACTTCTTATTAGAGTCCATTGCGTTTGTTTTTTCTTACGTAATATGTTTACGGACTAAAATTATTCTAATCATTACAAATTACATTGTGGCAAAGGAGATAATTAAGTAATTTACAAAATTTAAATTTAACTTATTATTAACATCACATTTATCCATATAAGACTATCAAATTCTGATAATTACAAAAATGCAATGTTTTCATTTTTTTAGTACATTGTTGATGCCCTTTCATCTTAAATAGTGTTAAAAGCATAATATTTGAATATGTTAATTCAACAAAAATACAAGTAATGGAGTCAATTGAATAAAAAACACTTTAGTGAATGAATCTTACAAATTGGAATCCTAAACTTCAATGTTGGGTCAAGCATATATCTGTAGAGGGGGGTGGGAAAAGTTCTTATTAAGGTCCATTGTATTTGCACTTTCTTAAGTAAGATGTTTCTAGACTAAAATTGTAGAAATCATTACAAATTGCATTGTGACAATGGAGATAATAAAAAATTTCAAAATCTAAATTTAACTGATTATTAACAACGCATTTATCCCTATAAGACTATAGAATTCTAAAAATTGAGAAAATGCAAAGTTTGGACTTTTTTTTAATATATCGTTAATGCCCTTTCATCTTAAATGGAGTGAAAAGCAAAATATTTGAATGTGTTAATTCAACAAAAATACAAGTAATGGACTCAATTGAATAAAAAACACTTTAGTGGAAGAATGTTACAAATTCGAATCCTAAGCTTCAATGTTGGGTCAAGCATATATCTCTAGAAGGTAGTGGGAAAACTTCTTATTAGGGTCCACTATATTTGCTTTTTCTTAAGTAAGATGTTTTTAGACTAAAATTATACAAATCATTTCAAATTGCATTGTGGCAATAGAGATAATTAAGAAATTTACAAAATTTAAATTTAACTGATTATTAACAATGCATTTGTCCCTACATGACTGTAAAATTCTGAGGATTGAAAATATGCAATGTTTTGATATTTTAATGTATTGTTAATGCCCTTTCATTTTAAATGGATTGAAAAGCATATTATTTAAATATGTTAATCTATCAAAAATACAAGCAATGGACTTAATTGAATAAAAAACAATTTAGTGGAAGAATATTACAAATTTGAATCCTAAACTTCAATGTTGGGTCAACCATATATCTCTAGAGGGGAGTGGGAAAACTTCTTATTAGGGTCCACTATATTTGCTTTTTCTTAAGTAAGATGTTTCTAGACTAAAATTATAGAAATCATTACAAATTGCATTAAGGCAATGGAGATAGTTAAGAAATTTACAAAATTTAAATTTGACTGATTATTAACAACGCATTTATCCCTATATGATTGTAAAATTCTGAGGATTGAAAACATGCAATGTTTTGATATTTTAATGTTTTGTTAATGCCCTTTCATTTTAAATGGATTGAGATGCATATTATTTGAATATGTTAATCTATAAAAAATACAAGTAATGGACTCAATTGAATAAAAAACACTTTAATGGAACAATATTACAAATTCGAATTCTAAATTTCAATGTTGGGTCAAGCATATATTTCTAGAGGGGAGTGCGAAAACTTCTTATCAGAGTCCATTGTCGTTTGTTTTTTTCTTAAATAATATGTTTGTGGACTAAAATTATAGAAATCATTAAAAATTGCATTGCGGCAAAGGAGATAATGAAGTAATTTACAAAATTTAAATTTAACTTATTATTAACATCACATTTATCCTTATAAGACTATCAAATTCTGATAATTGTAAAACACAATCTTTTGATTTTTTTAATATATTGTTAACGCCCTTTCATTTTAAGTGGAGTGAAAAGAATAATATTTGAATATGTTAATTCAACAAAAATACAAGTAATGGAGTCAATTGAATAAAAAACACTTTAGTGGATGAATATTACAAATTGGAATCCTAAGTTTCAATGTTGGGTCAAGCATATAGCTCTAAAGGGGAGTGGGAAAACTTCTTATTAGGGTCCATTGTATTTGCTTTTTCTTAAGTAAGATGTTTCTAGACTAAAATTGTAAAAATCATTACAAATTGCATTGTGGCAATGAAGATAATTAAGAAATTTACAAAATCTAAATCTAACTAATTGTTAACAATGTATTTATTCCTATAAGACTATAAAATTCTAAAAATTGAAAAAATGCAGTGTTTTGATTTTTTTAATATATTGTTTATGCCCTTTCGTCTTAAATGGAGTTAAAAGCATAATATTTGAATATGTTAATTCAACAGAAATACAAGTAATGGAGTCAACTGAATAAAAAACACTTTAGTGGATGAATATTACAAATTGGAATCCTAAACTTCAATTTGGGTCAAGCATGTATTTCTGGAGGGGAGAGGGAAAACTTTTTATTAGGATCCGTTGTATTTGCTTTTCCTTAAGTAAGATGTTTCTAGACTAAAATTGTAGAAATCATTACAAATTGCATTATGGCAATAAAGATAATTAAGAATGTTACAAAATCTAAATTCAACTGATTATTAACAACGCATTTATCCCTATATGATTGTAAAATTCTGAGGATTGAAAACATGCAATATTTTGATATTTTAATGTATTGTTAATACCCTATCATTTTAAATGGAGTGAAAAGCATATTATTTGAAAATGTTAATCTACCAAAAATACAAGTAATTGACTCAATTGAATAAAAAACACTTTAGTGGAAGAATATTACAAATTCGAATACTAAGCTTCAATGTTGTATCACGCATGTATCTAGAGAGGGGAGTGGAAAAACTTCTTATCAAAGCCCATTGCAGTCGTTTTTTCTTAAGTAATATGTTTGCGGACTAAAATTATAGAAATCATTAGAAATTGCATTGTGGCAAAGGAGATAATTAAGTAATTTACGAAATTTAAATTTAGCCTATTATTAACATCACATTTATCCCTATAAGACTATCAAATTCTAACAATTGCAAAAATGCAATGTTTTGATTTTTTTAATATATTTTTAATGACCTTTCATCTTAAATGGAGTTAAAAGTATAATATTAGAACATGTTAATTGAAGAAAAATACCAGTAATGGACTCAATTGAATAAAAAACACTTTAGTGGAAGAATATTACAAATTCGAATCCTAAACTTCAATGTTGGGTCAAGCATTTATCTCTACAGGGGAGTGGGAAAGCTTCTTATTAGAGTCCATTGCGTTTGTTTTTTCTTATGTAATATGTTTGCGGACTACAATTATAGTAATCACTACAAATTCCATTGTGGCAAAGGAGATAATTAAGTAATTTACAAAATTTAAATTTAACTTATTATTAACATCACATTTATCCCTATAAGAATATCAAATTCTAATAATTGCAAAATTGCAATATTTTGATT
>JAHLGP010016207.1:47342-77317 GCA_020141445.1 Bruguiera sexangula | reverse complement strand
AATTCAAATGTAATGACATTAGCAATAAATTTAAAAATCAACACATTTTACTTTTTCAATTTTTAGAATTCTAAATTCCTATAGGGATAAATGCACTGTTAATAATAAGTTGATTTTAAATTTTGAAATTTTTTTAATTCTCTCCTTCACCACAATGCTATTTGAAATGATTTATATAATTTTAATCTACAAATATACAACATAAGAAAAAGCAAATGCAATGGACTCTAATAAGAAGTTTCCCCACCCCTCTCAAGTGCAATGTTCTTGACTTAACGTTGAAACTTGAGATTGCTATTTATAATTTTCTTCCACTAAAGTGTAATTTATATAATTAAATCCAATACTTGTATTTTTGTGTATTTAACATTTTCAAATATTTTGTTTTTTTCACCATTCAAATATAATGGTATTAGAAATAAATTTTAAAATCAAAACATTGCACTTTTTCTATTTTTAGAATTCTAAATTCCTATAGGGATAAATGCACTATTAATAATCAGTTGAATTTAAATTTTATAATTTCTTTAAATATCTCATTTGCCACAACGTTATTTAAAATAATTTATATAATTTTAGTCTAAAAATATAGAACATAAGAAAAAGCAAATGCAAGGGACTCTAAAAAGAAGTTTGCCTACCCCCCTTAAGCGCAATATGCTCGACCTAACGTTGAAACTTGGGATTGCTATTTATAATTTTCTTCCACTAAAATGTAATTTATACAATTGAGTCCAATACTTGTATTTTTGTTTATTTAACATTTTCAAATATTATGTTTTCTCACCATTCAAATGTAATGGCATTAGCAATAAATTTAAAAATCAAAACATTGCAATTTTTCAATTTCTAGAATTCTAAATTCCTATAGGAATAAATTCACTCTTGATAATCAATTGAATTTAAAATTTGAAAATTTTTTAATTCTCTCCTTTGCCACAATGTTATTTGAAATGATTTATATAATTTTAGTCTACAAATATAAAACATAAGAAAAAGCGAATGCAAGGGACTCTAATAAGAAGTTTGCCCACCCCCCTCAAGCACAATATACTCGACCTAATGTTGAAACATGAGATTGCTATTAATAATTTTCTCCCACTAAAGAATAATTTATACAATTGAGTCCAATACTTGTATATTTGTTTATTTAACATTTTCAAATATTATGTTTTCTCACCATTCAAATGTAATGACATTAGCAATAAATTTAAAAATCAAAACATTGCATTTTTTCAATTTTTAGAAATCTAAATTCTTATAGGGATAAATGCATTATTAATAATCAGTTGAATTTAAATTTTAAAATTTTTTTAATTATCTCCTTTGCCACAATGTTATTTGAAATGCTTTATATAATTTTACTTTAAAAATATACAACATAAGAAAAAGCAAATGCAAGGGACTCTAATGAGAAGTTTGCCCACCCCCCTCAAGCGCAATATGATTGACCTAACACTGAAACTTGGGATTGCTATTTATAATTTTCTTCCACTAAAGTGTAATTTATACAATTAAGTCCAATACTTATATTTTTATGTATCTAACATTTTCAAATATTATATTTTTCTCACCATTCAAATGTAATGACATTAGCAATAAATTCAAAAATCAAAACATTGCACATTTTTAATTTTTAGAATTCTAAATTTCTATAGGGATAAATGCATTGTTAATAATTAGTTGAATTTAAATTTTCAAATTTTTTTAGTAATCTCCATTTCCTCAATGCTATTTGAAATGATTTATATAGTTTTAGTCTAGGAACATACAACATAGGAAAAAAGAAATGCAATAAACTCTAATAAGAAGTTTCCCCACCCCTTTAAATGCAATTTGCACAACCTAATATTGAAGTTTGCGATTACTATTAATATTATTTTTCCACTAATGTGTATTGTATATAATTGAGTCCAATAATTGTATTTTTGTTTATTTAACATTTTCAAATATTATGTTTTCTCACCAGTCAAAGAAGTTTCCCCACCCCTCTTAAATGCAATATGCTCAACCTCATATTGAAGTTTGGAACAGCTTTTTATATTAATGTTCCACTAAAGTGTATTGTATATAATTGAGTCCAATACTTGTATTTTTTTTATTTAACATTTTCAAATATTATGTTCCCTCATCATTCAAATGTAATGACATTAGTAATAAATTAAAAAATCAAAATATTGCACTATTTCAATTTTTAGAATTTCAAATTCCTATAAGGATAAATATACTGTTAATAATCAGTTGAATTTAAATTTTAAAATTCTTTTAGTTATCTACTTTGCCACAATGGTAATTGAAATGATTTATATAATTTTAGTCTAAAAATATACAACATAAGAAAAAGCAAATGCAAGTGAGTCTAATAAGAAGTTTGCCCACTCCCCTAAAGTGTAATATGCTTAACCTAACATTGAAACATGAGATTGCTATTTATAATTTTCTTCCACTAAAGTGTAATTTATACAATTGTGTCCAATACTTGTATTTTTGTTTATTTAACATTTTCAAATATTATATTCTCTCACCATTCAAAAGTAATGGCATTAACAATAAATTTAAAATCAAAACATTGCACTTTTTCACTTTTTAGAATTCTAAATTCCTATAGGGATAAATGCATAGTTAATAGTCAGTTGAATTTAAATTTTGAAATTTTTTTAGTCACCTCCTTTGCCTTAATGCTATTTGAAATGGTTTATATAGTTTTAGTCTAAAAACATACAACATAAGAAAAAGGAAATGCAATGGACTCTAATAAAAATTTTCCTCACCCCCCACAAGTGCAATTTTCTCAACCTAATATTGAAGTTTGCGATTATTATTTATATTATTCTTCCACTAAAATGTATTGTATATAGTTGAGTCCAATACTTGTATTTTTGTTTATTTAACATTTTCAAATATTATCTTTTCTCACCATTCAGATGTAATGGCATTAGTAATAAATTTAAAAATCAAAACATTGCACTTTTTCAATTTTTAGAATTCTAAATTCCTATAGTGATAAATGCACTATTAATAATCAATTGAATTTAAATTTTGAAATTTTTTTAATTATCTTCTTTGCCACAATGTTAATTGAAATGATTTATATAATTTTAGTTTAAAAATATACAATATAAGAAAAAGCAAATGCAAGGGACTCTAATAAGAAGTTCGCCCACCACCCTCAAGCCCAATATACTCGACCTAATATTGAAACATGGGATTGTTATTTATAATTTTTTCCACTAAAGTGTAATTTATACAATTGATTCCAATACTTGTATTTTTGTTTATTTAACATTTTCAAATATTATGTTCTCTCACCATTCAACTGTAATGGCATTAGCAATAAATTTAAAAATCAAAACATTCCACTTTTTTAATTTTTAGAATTCTAAATTCTTATAAGCATAAATACACTATTAATATTCCATTGGATTTACATTTTGAAATTTTTTTATTTATCTCTTTTTCCTTAAAGTTATTTGAATCGATTTATATAATTTTAGTCTAAAAATATACAACATAAGAAAAAGCAAATGCAAGGAACTCTAATAAGAACTTTGCCCACCCCCCTCAAGCGCAATATGCTTGACCTAACATTGAAACTTGAGATTACTATTTATAATTTTCTTCCACTAAAGTTTAATTTATACAACTTAGTCCAATACTTATATTTTTGTGTATCTAACATTTTCAAACATTATGTTTTTCTCACCATTCAAATGTAATGGTATTAGCAATAAATTTTAAAATCGAAACATTGCACTTTTTCAATTTTTAGAATTCTCAATTCTTTTAGGGATAAATGTATTGTAAATAATCAGTTGAATTTAAATTTTGAAATTTTTTTAGCAATCTCCATTGCCTTAATGGTATTTGAAGTCATTTATATAGTTTTAGTCTAAGAACATACAACATAAGAAAAAGGAAATGCAATAGACTCGAATAAGAAGTTTCCCCATCCCCCGTAAGTGCAATATGCTCAACCCAATATTAAAGTTTGCAATTGCTTTTTCTATTATTCTTCCACTAAAGAGTATTGGATATAATTGAGTCCAACACTTGTATTTTTGTCTATTTAACATTTTCAAATATTACGTTTTCTCACCGTTAAAATGTAATGGCATTAGTAATAAATTTAAAAATCAAAACATTGCACTTTTTCAATTTTCAAAATTCTAAATTCTTATAGGGATAAATGCACTTTTAATAATCAATTCAATTTAAATTTTGAAATTTTTTTAATTATCTGCTTTACCACAATGTTATTTGAAATGATTTATATAAATTTAGTCTAAAAATATACAACAAAAGAAAAAGCAAATGCAAGGAACTTTAATAAGAACTTTGCCCACCCCCCTCAAGCGCAATATGCTCGACTTAACATTGAAACTTGGGATTGCTATTTATAATTTTCTTCTACTAAAGTGTAATTTATACAACTGAGTCCAATACTTACATTTTTGTGTATCTAACATTTTCAAATATTATTTTTTTCTCATCATTCAAATGTAATGGCATTAGCAATAAATTTTAAAATCAAAACATTGCACTTTTTCAATTTTTAGAATTCTCAATTCCTTAGGGATAAATGCACTGTAAATAATTAGTTAAATTTAAATTGTAAAATTTTTTTAGTAATCTCCATTGCCTCAATGCTATTTGAAGTGATTTATATAGTTTTAGTCTAAGAACATACAACATAAGAAAAAACAAATGTAATGGACTCTAATAAGAAGTTTCCCTACCACCCTCAAGTGCAATATGCTCAACTTAATATTAAAATTTGCGAATGCTATTTATATTATTCTTCCACTAAAGTGTATTGTATATAATTGAGTCAAGTACTTGTATTCTTGTTTATTTAACATTTTCAAATATTATATTTCCTCACCTTTAAAATGTAATGGCATTAGCAATAAATTTTAAATTCAAAACATTGCACTTTTTCAATTTTTAGAATTCTAAATTCCTATAGGGATAAATGCACTGTTAATAATCAGTTAATTTTAAATTTTGAAAATTTTTTAGCAATCTCCATTGCCTCAATGCTATTTGAAGTGATTTATATAGTTTTAGTCTAAGAACATACAACATAAGAAAAGGGAAATGCAATGGACTCTACTAAGAAGTTTCCCCACCACCCTCAAGCACAATATGTTCAACCTAATATTGAAGTTTGCGATTGTTCTTTATATTATTCTTCCACTACAGTGTATTGTATATAATTGAGTCCAATACTTGTATTTTTATTTATTTAACATTTTCAAATATCATGTTTTCTCACCATTAAAATGTAATGGCATTAGTAATAAATTTAAAAATCAAAACATTGCACTTTTTCAATTTTCAGAATTCTAAATTCCTATAGAGATAAATGCACTGTTAATAGTCTGTTGAATTTAAATTTTGAAATATTTTTAATTATCTACTTTGCCATACTTCTATTTGAAATGATTTATATAATTTTAGTCTAAAAATATACAACATAAGAAAAAGCAAACTCAAGGGACTCTAATAAGAAGTTTGCCCACCCTCCTCAAGTGCAATATGCTCGACTTAATATTGAAACTTGTGATTGCTATTTATAATTTTCTTCCACTAAAGTGTAATTTATACAATTGAGTCCAATACTTGTATTTTTGTATATTTAACATTTTCAGATATTATGTTTTCAGCACCATTCAAATGTAATGGCATTAGGAATAAATTTTAAAATCAAAACATTGCATGCTTTCAATTTTTAGAATTCTAAATTGCTATAGGGATAAATGCATTGTTAATAATCAATTGAATTTAATTTTTGAAATTTTTTTTAATTATCTCCTTTGCCACAATGCTATTTGAAGTGATACATATAGTTTTAGTCTAAGAACATACAACATAAGAAAAAGGAAATGCAATGGACTCTAATAAGAAGTTTCCCCACCATCCTCAAACGCAATGTGCTCGACCTAACACTGAAACTTGGGATTGCTATTTATAATTTTCTTCCACTAAAGTGTAATTTATACAACTGAGACCAATACTTGTATTTTTGTGTATCTAACATTTTCAAATATTATCTTTTTCTCACCATTCAAATGTAATGGCATTTGCAATAAATTTAAAAATCAAAACATTGCACTTTTTCAATTTTTTGAATTCTAAATTCCTATAGGGATAAATTCACTGTTAATGAATCAGTTGAGTTTAAATTTTGAAATTTTTATAGTAATCTCCATTGCCTCAATGCTATTTGAAGTGATTTATATAGTTTTAGTCTAAGAAGATACAACATAAGAAAAGGGAAATGCAATGGACTCTAATAAGAAGTTTCACCACCACCCTCAAGTACAATATTCTCAACCTAATATTGAAGTTTGCGATTGTTCTTTATATTATTCTTCCACTACAGTGTATTGTATATAATAGAGTCCAATACTTGTATTTTTATTTATTTAACATTTTCAAATATTATGTTTTCTCACCATTAAAATGTAATGGCATTAATAATAAATTTAAAAATCAAAACATTACACCTTTTCAATTTTTAAAATTCTAAATTCCTATAGGGATAAATGCACTGTTAATAATCAGTTGAATTTAAATTTTGAAATTTTTTTAATCATCTCTTTTGCCACAATACTATTTGAAATGATTTATATAATTTTAGCCTAAAAATATACAACATAAGAAAAAGCAAACTCAAGGGACCCTAATAAGAAGTTTGCCCACCCCCCTTAAGCGCAATATACTGGACCTAGCATTGAAACTTGGGATTGCTATTTATAAATTTCTTCCACTAAAGTGTAATATATACAATTGATTCCAATACTTGTATTTTTGTTTATTTAACATTTTCAAATATTATGTTTTCTCCCCATTCAAATGTAATGGTATTAGCAATAAATTTAAAAATCAAAACTTTGCACTTGTTCAATTTTTGGAATTCTAAATTCCTATAAGCATAAATGCACTATTAATAATCAATTGAAGTTAAATTTTGATTTTTTTTAATTATCTCCTTTGCCACAATGCTATTTGAAATGATTCATATAATTTTAGTCTAAAAATATACAACATAAGAAAAATCAAATGCAAGGAACCCTAAGCGCAATGTGCCCAACCTAACATTGAAACTTCGGATTGCTATTTATAATTTTCTTCCACTAAAGTGTAATTTATGCAATTGAGTCCAATACTTGTATTTTTGTGTATTTAACATTTTCAAATATTATGTTTTTCCCACCATTCAAATGTAATGACATTTGCAATAAATTTTAAAATCAAAACATTATACTTGTTCAATTTTTGGAATTCTATATTCATATAGGGATAAATGCACTGTTAATAATCAGTTGAATTGAAATTTTGAAATTTCTTTAGTAATCTCCACTGCCTTAATGAAATTTTAAGTGATTTATATAGTTTTAGTTTAAGAACATACAACATAAGAAAAAGGAAATGCAATGGACTCTAATAAGAAGTTTCCCCACCACCCTCAAACACAATATACTCAACCCAATATTGATGTTTGGGATTGTTATTTATATTATTCTTCCACTAAAGTGTATTATATATAATTGAGTCCAATACTTACATTTTTGTTCATTTAAGATTTTCAAATATTATGTTTTCTCACCATTAAAATGTAATGACATTAGCAATAAATTTAAAAATCAAAATATTGCATTTTTTCAATTTTTAGAATTCTAAATTCCTATAGGGATAAATGCACAGTTAATAATCAGTTGAATTTAAATTTTCAAATTTTTTTTAATTATCTACTTTACCACAATGCTATTTGAAATAATTTATATAATTTTAGTCTAAAAATATACAACATAAGAAGAAAAAGTAAGCGGAAGGGACTCTAATAAGAAGTTTGCCCACCCCCTCAACAATAATATGCTTGACATAACAGTGAAACTTGGGATTGCTATTTATAATTTTCTTCCACTAAAGTGTAATTTATACAATTGAGTCCAATACTTGTATTTTTGTGTATCTAACATTTTCAAATATTATGTTTTTTTCACCATTCAAATGTAACGGCATTAGTAATAAATTTAAAAATCAAAACATTGCACTTTTTCAATTTATAGAATTCTAAATTCCTATAGGGATAAATGCACTATTAATAATCAGTTGAATTTAAATTTTGAAATTTTTTTAGTAATCTCCATTACCTTAATGCCATTTGAAGTGATTTATATAGTTTTTGTCTAAGAATATACAACATAAGAAAAAGGGAATGCAATGGACTTTAATAAGAAACTTCCCACCCCTCCTCAAGCATAATATGCTCAACCGAATATTGAAGTTTGCGATTGCTATTTATGCTATTCTTCCACTAAAGTGTATTGGATCTAATTGAGTCCAATACTTGCATTTTCGTTCATTTAAGATTTTCAAATATTATATTTTCTCACCATTAAAATGTAATGGCTTTAGTAATAAATTTTAAAATCAAAACATTGCACTTTTTCAATTTTTAGAATTCTAAATTCCTATAGGGATAAATGCACTGTTAATAATCAATTGAATTTAAATTTTGAAAATTTTTTAATTATCTGCTTTGCCACAATGCTATTTGAAATGATTTATATAATTTTAGTCTAAAAATATACAACATAAGAAAAAGCAAACGTAAGGGACTCTAATAAGAAGTTTGCCCACTCCTTTTAAGCACAATATGCTCGACCTAACATTGAAACATGGGATTACCATTTACAATTTTCTTCCACTAAAGTGTAATTTATACAACTGAGTCCAATACATGTATTTTTGCTTATTTAACATTTTCAAATATTGTGTTTTCTCACCATTCAAATATAATGGCATTAGCAATAAATTTAAAAATCAAAACTATGCACTTGTTTAATTTTTAGAATTCTAAATTCCTATAGGGATAAATGCTCTGTTAATAATCAGTTGAATTTAAATTTTGAATTTTTTTTAATTATCTCCTTTGCCACAATGGTATTTGAAATTATTTATATAATTTTAGTCTAAAAATATACAACATAAGAGAAAGCACGTGCAAGGGACAACAATAAGAAATTTCCCCACCCCCCTCAAGCATAATATGCTCGACTTGATATTAAAACTTGTGATTGCTATTTATAATTTTCTTCCACTAAAGTGTAATTTATAGAATTGAGTCCAATACTTGTATTTTTGCATATTTAACATTTTCAAATATTAAGTTTTCCACACCATCCAAATATAATGGCATTATGAATAAATTTTAAAATCAAAACATTGCACTTTTTCAATTTTTAGAATTCTAAACTGCTATAGGGATAAATGCACTATTAATAATCAGTTGAATTTAAATTTTGAAATTTTTTTAGTAATCTCCATTACCTTAATGGTTTTTGAAGTGATTTAAGTAGTTTTAGTCTAAGAACATACAACATAAGCAAAAGGAAATGCAATGGACTCTAATAAGAAGCTTCCACACCCCCCTCAAGTGTAATATGCTCTACCCAATATTGAAGTTTGCGATTGCTATTTATACTATTCTTCCACTAAAGTTTATTGTCTGTAATTGAGTCCAATACTTGTTAATAATCAATTGAATTTAAATTTTGAAATTTTTCTAATTATCTGCTTTGCCACAATGCTATTTGAAATGATTTATATAATTATCTAAAAATATACAACATAAGAAAAAGTAAACGCAAGGGGCTCTACTAAGAAGTTTGCCCACCCCACTCAAGTGCAATATGCTTGACCTAACATTGAAACTTGGGATTGCTATTTATAATTTTCGTCCACTAAAGTGTAATTTATGGATTTGTGTCCAATACTTGTATTTTTGTTTATTTAACATTTTCAAAATATTATGTTCTCTCACCATTCAAATGTAATGGCATTAGTAATAAATTTAAAAATCAAAATGTTGCACTTGTTCAATTTTTAGAATTCTAAATTCCTATAGGGATAAATGCTCTGTTAATAATCAGTTGAATTTAAATTTTGAATTTTTGTTAATTATCTCCTATGCCATAATGTTATTTAAAATGATTTATATAATTTTAGTCTAAAAATATACAACATAAGAAAAAGCAAATGCAAGGGACTCTAATAAGAAGTTTACCCACCCCCCTCAAGCGCAATATGCTTGACGTAACAGTGAAACTTGGGATTGCTATTTATAATTTTCTTCCACTAAAGTGTAATTTGTACAATTAAGTCCAATACTTGTATTTTTGTGTATTTAACATTTTCAAATATTATGTTTTTCCTACCATTCAAATGTAATGGCACTAGGAATAAATTTAAAAATCAACACATTGCACTTTTACATTTTTTAGAATTCTAAATTCCTATAGGGACAAATTCACTGTTAATAATCAGTTGAATTTAAATTTTGAAATTTTTTTAGTAATCTCCATTGCCTTAATGCTATTTCAAGTGATTTATATAGTTTTAGCCTAAGAACATACAACATAAGAAAAAGGAAATGCAATGGGCTCTAATGAAAAGTTTCCCTATCCCCCTCAACCGCGATATGCTTAACCCAATATTGAAGTTTGCGATGGCTAGCTATACTATTCCTCCACTAAAGTGTATGGTATCTAATTGAGTCCAATACTTGCATTTTTGTTCTTTTAAGATTTTCAAATATTATGTTCTCTCACCAATCAAATGTAATGGTATTAGCAATAAATCTAAAAATCTAAACGTTGCACTTTTTCAATTTTTAGAATTCCAAATTCCTATAGGGATAAATGCTCTGTTAATAATCAATTGAATTTAAATTTTGAATTTTTTTTAATTATCTCCTTTGCCACAATGTTATTTGAAATGATTTATATAATTTTAGTCTAAAAATATACAACATAAGAAAAAGCAAATGCAAGGGACTCTAATAAGAAGTTTCCCCACCACCCTCAAGTGCAATATGCTCGACCTAACTTTGAAACTTGGGATTGCTATTTATAATTTTCTTCCACTAAAGTGTAATTTGTACAATTAAGTCCAATACTTGTATTTTTGTGTATTTAACATGTTCAAATATTATGTTTTTCCCACCATTCAAATGTAATGGCATTAGCAATAAATTTTAAAATCAAAACATTGCACTTTCACAATTTTTAAAATTCTAATTTCCTATAGTGATAAATTCACTATTAAGAATTAGTTGAATTTAAATTTTTGAAATTTTTTTAGTAATCTCCATTACCTCAATGCTATTTGAAATAATTTATATAGTTTTAGTCTAAGAACATACAACTTAAGAGAAAGGAAATTTAATGGACTCTAATAAGAAGTTTCCCTACCCCTCTCAAGGGCAATATGCTCAACCTAATATTGAAGCTTGTGATTGCTATTTATATTATTCTTCCACTAAAGTGTATTGTATATAATTGAGTCCAATATTTGTATTTTTGTTTATTTAACATTTTCAAATGTTATGTTTTCTCACCATTAAAATGTAATGGTATTAGCAGTAAATTTAAAAATCAAAACATTGCACTTTATCAATTTTTAGAATTCTAAATTCCTATAGGGGTAAATGCACTGTTAATAATCAGTTGAATTTATATTTTGAAATTTTTTTAATTATCTACTTTGCCACAATACTATTTGAAATCATTTATATAATTTTAGTCTAAAAATATAGAACATAAGAAAAAGCAAACGTAAGGGTCTCTAATAAAACGTTTGCCCACCCCCCTGAAGCGCAATATGCTCGACCTAACATTAAAACTTAGGATTGCTATTTATAATTTTCTTCTACTAAAGTGTAATTTATACAATTGAGTCCAATACTAGTAAGTTTGTTTATTTAACATTTTTAAATATTATATTTTCTCACCATTAAAATGTAATGACATTAGCAATAAATTTAAAAATTAAAACATTGCCCTCTTTCAATTTTTGAAATTCTAAATTCCTATAGGGATGAATGCACTGTTAAAAATCAGTTGAATTTAAATTTTGAAATTTTTTTAGTAATCTCCATTGCCTCAATGCTATTTGGAATTATTTATATAGTTTTAGTCTAAGAACGTACAACATAAGAAAAAGGAAATGCAATGGATTCTAATATGAAGGTTCCCCACCAACCTCAAGCGCAATATGCTCAACCCAATATTGAAGTTTGCGATTGCTATTTATATTATTTGAAATGATTTATATAATTTGAGTCTAAAAATATACAATATAAGAAAAAGTAAATGCAAGGGAGTCTAATAAGAAATTTGCTCACCCCCCTTAACAGTAATATGCTCGACGTAATAGTGAAACTTGGGATTACTATTTATAATTTTCTTCCACTAAAGTGTAATTTATACAATTGAGTCCAATACTTGTATTTTTCTTTATTTAACATTTTCAAATATTATGTTTCCTCACCATTAAAATATAATGGTATTAGCAATAAATTTAAAAATCAAAATATTGCACTTTTTCAATTTTTAGAATTCTAAATTCCTATAAGGATAAAGGCACTATAAATAATCAGTTGAATTTAAGTTTTGAAATTTTTTTAATTATCTACTTTGCCACAATGCTATTTGAAATGATTTATATAATTTTAGTCTAAAAATATGCAACATAAGAAAAAGCAAACGCAAGAGACTCTAATAAGAAGTGTGCCTACCCCCCTCAAGCGCAATATGCTCAACCTAATATTAAAACTTAGGATTGCTATTTATAATTTTCTCCCTCTAAAGTGTAATATATACAATTGAGTCCAATACTTGTATTTTTGTGTATTATACATTTTCAAATATTATGTTTTTCTGACCATTCAAATGCAATGGCTTTAGCAATAAATTTTAAAATCTAAACATTGCACTTTTTCAATTTTTAGAATTCTAAATTCCTAAAGGGATAAATGCACCGTTAAGAATCAGTTGAATTTAAAATTTATAATTTTTTTAGTTATCTCTTTTGCCTCATTGCTATTTGAAATGATTTTTATAGTTTTAGTCTAAAAACATACAAGATAAGAAAAAGGAAATGCAATGGACTCTAATAAGAAGTTTCCCCACCCCCCTTAAGCATAATATGCTCAACCTAAATTGCTATAGGGATAAATGCACTGTGAAGAATCAGTTGAGTTTAAATTTTAAAATTTGTTTAGTTATCTCTTTTGCCTCAATGCTATTTGAAATGATTTTATAGTTTTAGTCTAAAAACATACAACATAAAAAAAAAAAGGAAATGCAATAGACTCTAATAAGAAGTTTCCCCACCCCCCTTAACCATAATATGCTCAACGTAATATTGAAACTTCCGATTGTCATTTATATTATTCTTCCATTAAAATGTATTCTATGCAATTGAGTACAATATATGTATTTTTGTTTATTTAATATTTTCAAATATTATGTTCTTCTTACCATTCAAATGCAATGGCATTAGCAATGAATTTTAAAATGTAAACATTGCACTTTATCAATTTTTAGAATTCTAAATTCCTATAGGGATTAATGCAATGTTAATAATCAGTTGGATTTAAATGTTGAATTTTTTTAAAATATCTCCATTGTCATAATGCTATTTGAAATGATTTATAAGGAAAAGCAAATGCAAGGGACTCTAATAAGAAGTTTTCCCTCCCTCCTCAAGCGTAATATGCTCAACCGAACATTGAAACTTTGGATTGTTATTTATAATATTCTTTCACTAAAGTGTAATTTATACAATTAAGTCCAATACTTGTATTTTTGTGTATTTAACATTTTCAAATATTATGTTTTTCCCACCATTCAAATGCAATGACATTAGAAATAAATTTTAAAATCTAAACATTGCACTTTTTCAATTTTTAGAATTCTAAATTCCTATAGGGATTAATGCACTGTTAATAATTAGTTGAATTTAAATTTTGAAATTTTTTTAATTATCACCATTGTCGCAATGTTATTTGAAATGATATATATAATTTTAGTCTAAAAATATACAACATAAAAAAAAGCAAATTCAAGGCACTCTAATAAGAAGTTTGCTCACCCCCCTTAAGCGCAATATGCTCAACCCAACATTAAAACTTATAATTGCTATTTATAACATTTTTCCACTAAAGTGTAATTTATAAAATTAAGTCTAATACTTGTATTTTTGTGTATTTAACATTTTCTAATATTATGTTTTTCTCACCATTCAAATGCAATGACATTAGCAATAAATTTAAAAATCAAAACATTGCACTTTTTCAATTTTTAGAATTCTAAATTCCTAAAGGGATAAATGTACTGTTAAGAATCAGTTGAATTTAAATTTTTAAATTTTTTTAGTTATCTCTTTTGCCTCATTGCTATTTGAAATGATTTTTATATTTTTAGTCTAAGAACATACAACATAAGAAAAAAGAGATGCAATGAACTCTGATAAGAAATTTCACTACCCCCCTTAAGCATAATATGCTCAACCTAATATTGAAACTTGGGATTGCTATTTATATTATTCTTCCACTAAAGTGTAATTTATACAATTGAGTCCAATACTTGTATTTTTTTTTATTTAACATTTTCAAATATTATGTTCTCTCACCATTCAATTGTATAAATGCACTGTTAATATTTCGTTGGATTTACATTTTGAAATTTTTTTATTTATCTCCTTTGCCTTAAAGCTATTTGAAATGATTTATATAATTTTAGTTTAAAAACATACAACCTAAGAAAAAGGAAATGCAATGGACTCTAATAAGAAGTTTCCTCACCCCCCTCAAGCGTAATATGCTCGACTTAATATTAAAGCTTGCGATTGCTATTTATAATATTCTTCCACTAAGGTGTATTTTATACAATTAAGTCTAATACTTGTATTTTTGTCTATTTGACATTTTCTAATATTAAGTTTTTCTCACCATTCAAATGTAATGGCATTAGCAATAAATTAGAAATCAAAACATTGCACTTTTTCAATTTTTAGAATTCTAAATTCCTATGGGGATAAATGTACTGCTAATAATTAGTTGAATTTAAATTTTAAATTTTTTTTAATTATCTTTTTTGCCATAATGCTATTTGAAATGATTTATATAGTTTTAGTCTAAAAACATACAACATAAGAAAAAGGAAATGCAATGGATTCTAATAAGAAGTTTCCCTATCCCCCTCAAGCACAATATGCTCAACCTAATATTGAAACTTGTGATTGCTATTTACATTATTCTTCCATTAAATTGTATTGCATATAATTGAGTCCAATACATATGTTTTTGTTTATTTAACTTTTTTAAATATTATGTTTTTCTCACCATTCAAATGCAATGACATTAGTAATAAATTTTAAAATCTAAACATTGCAATTTTTCAGTTTTTAGAATTCTAAATTCCTATAGGGATAAATGCATTGTTAATAATCAATTCAATTTAAATTTTGAAATTATTTTAATTACCTCCCTTGCCACAATGCTATTTAAAATGATTTATATAATTTTAGTCTAAAAATATACAACACAAGAAAAAGCAAATGCAAGGGACTCTAATAAGAAGTTTGCCCACCGTGATCAAACGCAATATGCTCGACCTAATGTTGAAGCTTGCGATTCCTATTTATATTATTCTTCCACTAAATTGTATTGCATGCAATTGAGTCCAATACATGTATTTTTGTGTATTTAACTTTTTCAAATATTATGTTTTGCTCATTATTCAAATGCAATGGCATTAACAATAAATTTTAAATTCAAAACATTGCACTTTTTCAATTTTAAGAATTATAAATTCTTATAACGATAAATCCACAGTTAATAATGAGTTGCATTTAAATTTTGAAATTGTTTTAGTAATCTCCATTGCCTCAATGCTATTTGAAATGATTTATATAGATTAAGTCTAAGAAATTAAAATATAAGAAAAAGGAAATGCAATGGACTCTAAAAAGAAGTTTGCTCACCCCCCTTAAGCGCAATGTGCTCGACACAATATTGAAACTTGCGATTGCTATTTATATTAATCTTTCACTAAATTGTATTGCATACAATTGAGTCCAATGCATGTATTTTTGCTTATTTAACATTTTCAAATATTATATTTTTCTCACCATTCAAATGGAATGACATTAGCAATAAATTTAAAAATCAAAACACTGCACTTTTTCAATTTTTAGAATTATAAATTTCTATGGGGATAAATGCACTGCTAATAATTAGTTGAATTTAAATTTTAAAATTTTTTTTAATTATCTTCTTTGCCACAATGCTATTTGAAATGATTTTTATAGTTTTAGTCTAAAAACATACAACATAAGAAAAAGGAAATGCAACGGATTCTAATAAGAAGTTTCCCTACCCCCCTCAAGCACAATATGCTCAACCTAATATTCAAACTTGTGATTGCTATTTATATTATTCTTCCACTAAATTGTGTTGCAAATAATTGAGTCCAATACATATGTTTTTGTTTATTTAACATTTTCAAATATTATGTTTTTCTCACCATTCAAATGCAATGGCATTAGCAATAAATTTTAAAATCTAAACATTGCAATTTTTCAGTTTTTAGAATTCTAAATTCCTATAGGGATAAATGCACTGTTATTAATAAATTCAATTTAAATCTTGAAATTATATTCCCTATCTCCTTTGCCACAATGCTATTTAAAATGATTTATATAATTTTAGTCCAAAAATATACAACATAAGAAAAAGCAAATGCAAGGGACTCTAATAAGAAGTTTGCCCACCCTGATCAAGCGCAATATGCTCGACCTAATGTTGAAGCTTGTGATTCCTATTTACATTATCCTTCCACTAAATTGTATTGCATGCAATTGAGTCCAATACATGTATTTTTGTGTATTTATTATTTTCAAATATTATGTTTTTCTCACCATTCAAATGTAATGGCATTAGCAATAAATTTTAAATTCAAAATATTGCACTTTTTCAATTTTTAGAATTCTAAATTCTTATAATGATAAATGCACAGTTAATAATGAGTTGAATTTAAATTTTGAAATTTTTTTAGTAATCTTCAATGCCTCAATGCTATTTGAAATGATTTATATAGATTTAGTCTAAGAAATTACAACATAAGAGAAAGGAAATGCAATGGACTCTAATAAGAAGTTTGCCCACCCCCCTCAAGCGCAATGTGCTCGACCCAATATTGAAGCTTGCGATTGCTATTTATATTATTCTTCCACTAAATTGTATTGCATACAATTGACTCCAATACATATGTTTTTGTTTATTTAACATTTTCAAACATTATATTTTTCTCACCATTCAAATGTAGTGGCATTAGCAATAAATTTAAAAATCAAAACATTGCATGTTTTCAATTTTTAGAATTCTAAATTCCTATGGGGATAAATGCATTACTAATAATTAGTTGAATTTAAATTTTATAAATTTTTTTAGTTATCTCCTTTGCCACAATGTTATTTGAAATGATTTAAATAATTTTAGTCTAAAAATATACAACATAAAAAAAAGCAAATGCAGGGGTCTCTGATAAGAAGCTTGCCCACCCCCCCAAGTGCAATATGCTCGACCTAACATTGAAACTTGGGATTGCTATTTATAACATTTTCCGCTAAAATGTAATTTATACAATTAAATCTAATACTTATATTTTTGTGTATTTAACATTTTCAAATATTATGTTTTTCCCACTATTCAAATGTAATACCATTAGCAATAAATTTTAAAATGAAAACATTGCATTTTTTCAGTTTTTAGAATTCTAATTTCCTATAAGGATAAATGCACAGTTAATAATCAGTTGAATTTAAAATTTGAAATTTTTTTAGTTATCTCTCCTTTGCCTTAATGTTATTTGAAATGATTTATATAGTTTTTGTCTAAAAACATACAACCTAAGAAGAAGGAAATGCAATGGACTCTAATAAGAAGTTTCCTCACCCCCCCTCAGGCACAATATGCTCAACCTAATATTGAAGCTCGCAATTGCTATTTATAATATTCTTCCACTAAAGTGTAATTTATACAATTAAGTCCAATACTTGAATTTTTGTGTATTTAACATTTTCAAATATTATGTTTTTCTCACAATTCAAATGCAATGACATTAGCAATAAATTTTAAAATCTAAACATTGCAATTTTTCAATTTTTAGAATTCTAAATTCCTATAAGGATAAAAGTAATGTTAAAAAAGAGTTAGATTGAAATTTTGAAATTTTTTTAATTATCTCCTTTGCCACAATGCTATTTGAAATGATTTATATACTTTTAGTCTAAAAATATACAACATAAGAAAAAGCAAATCAAGGGACTCTAATAAGAAGTTTGCCCACCACCCTCAAGCAGAATATGCTCGACCTAACATTGAAACTTGAGATTGCTATTTATAACATTCTTCCACTAAAGTGCAATTTATACAATTAAGTCCAATACTTATATTTGTGTGTATTTAACATTTTGAAATATTATGTTTTTCTCACCATTCAAATGTAATGGCATTGGCAATAAATTTTAAAATCAAAACATTGCACTTTTTCAATTTTTAGAATTCTAAATTCCTATAAGAATAAATGCACTATTAATAATCAATTGAATTTAAATTTTGAAATTTTTTTAGTTATCCCCTTTGCCTCAATGCTATTTGAAATGATTTTTATAGTTTTAGTTTAAAAACATACAACATAAGAAAAAGGAAATGCAATGGATTCTAATAAGAAGTTTCCCTACCCCCTCAAGCACGATATGCTCAACCTAATATTGAAGTTTGTGATTGCTATTTATATTATTCTTCCACTAAATTGTATTGCATACAATTGAGTCCAATACATATTTATTTAACATTTTCAAACATTATCTTTTTCTCACCATTTAAATGTAGTGGCATTAGCAATACATTTAAAAATCAAAACATTGCACTTTTTCAATTTTTCGAATTCTAAATTCCTATTGGGATAAATGCAATGTTAAGAATTAGTTGAATTTAAATTTTAAAATTTTTTTAGTTATCTCTTTTGCCTCAATGCTATTTGAAATGATTTTTATAGTTTTAGTCTAAAAACATACAAGATAAGAAAAAGGAAATGCAATGGACTCTAATAAGAAGTTTCCCCACCCCCCTTAAGCTCAATATGCTCCACCTAAGATTGAAACTTGCGATTGTTATTTATATTATTCTTCCACTAAAGTGTATTCTATGCAATTGAGTACAATATATGTATTTTTGTTTTTTTTAATATTTTTAAATATTATGTTTTTCTCACCATTCAAATGCAATGACTTTAGCAATAAATTTTAAAATCTAAACATTGCACTTTTTCAATCTTTAGAATTCTAAATTCCTATAGGGATAAATGCATTGTTAATAATGTGTTGAATTGAAATTTTGAAAATTTTTTAATTATCTCCTTTACCACAATGCTTTTTGATGATTTATATAATTATAGTCTTAAAATATACAACAAAAGAAAAAGCAAATGCAAGGGACTCTAATAAGAAGTTTGCCCACCCCCTTTAAGCGCAATATGCTCGACCTAACATTGAACCTTGGGATTGCTATTTGTAACATTCTTCCACTAAAGTGTAATTTAAACAATTAAGTCTCATACTTGTATTTTTGTGTATTTAACATTTTCAAATATTATGTTTTTCCCACCATCCAAATGCAATGGCATTAGCAATAAATTTTAAAATCTGAACAATGCACTTTTTCAATTTTTAGAATTCTAAATTCCTATAGAGATAAATGCATAGTTAATAATGAGTTAAAATGAAATTTTGAAATTTTTTTAATTATCTCCTTTGCCACAATTCTATTTGAAATGATTTATATAATTTTAGTCTAAAAATACACAACATAAGAAAAAGCAAATGCAAGGGACTCTAATAAGATGTTTGCCCACCCCGATCAAGCGCAATATGCTTGACCTAATGTTAAAGCTTGTGATTCCTATTTATATTATTCTTCCACTAAATTGTATTGCATGCAATTGAGTCCAATACATGTATTTTTGTGTATTTAACATTTTCAAATATTATGTTTTTCTCACCATTCAAATGTAATGACAATAGCAATAAATTTTAAAATCAAAACACTGCACTTTTCCAATTTTTAGAATTCTAATTTCCAATAGGGATAAATGCACTGTTAAGAATCAGTCAAATTTAAATTTTAAAACTTTTTTAGTTATCTCTTTTGCCTCAATGCTATTTGAAATGATTTTTATGGTTTTAGACTAAAAACATACAACATAAGAAAAAGGAAATGCAATGGACTTTAATAAGAAGTTTCCCCACCCTCCTTAAACATAATATGCTCAACCTAATATTGAAACTTGTATTTTTGTGTATTTAACACTTTCAAATGTTATATTTTTCTCACCATTCAAATGTAATGGCATTAACAATGAATTTAAAAATCCAAACATTACATTTTCTCAATTTTAAGAATTCTAAATTCCTATAGGAATAAATACACTGTTAATAATACGTTGAATTGAAATTTTGAAATTTTTTACTTATCTCCTTTGCCACAATGCTATTTGAAATGATTTAAATAATTTTAGTCTAAAAATATACAAGACAAGAAAAAACAAATGCAAGGGTCTCTAATAAGAAGTTTGGCCACCCCCCTCAAGTGCAATATGCTCGACCTAATATTGAAACTTGCAATTGCTATTTATATAATTCTTCCACTAAATTGTGTTGCACACAATTGAGTGCAATACATGTATTTTTGTCCATTTAAGATTTTCAAATATCATGTTTTGTTTAATTATCTTCATTGCCTCAATCATATTTGAAATGATTTATATAGTTTTAGTCTAAGAAATTACAACATAAGAAAAAGGAAATGCAATGGACTCCAATAAGAAGTTTGGCCACCCCCCTCAAACGCAATATGCTCAACCTAACATTGAAGCTTGCGATTGCTATTTATATTCTTCTTCCACTAAATTGTATTGCATACAGTTGAGTCCAATACATGTATTTTTATGTATTTAACATTTTCAAATATTATGTTTCTCTCACCATTCAAATGTAATGGCATTAACAATAAATTTTAAAATCAAAACATTGCACCTTTTCAATTTTTAGAATTCTAAATTCCTATAGGGACAAATGCACTGTTAATAATTAGTTGAATTTAAATTTTGAAATTTTTTTAGTAATCTTTATTGCCTCAATGTTATTCGAAATGATTTGTATTGTTTTAGTCTAAGAACATACAACATAAGAAAAGGAAATGCAATGGATTCTAATAAGAAGTTTGCCCACCCCCCTCAAGCGCAATATGCTCGACCTAGTATTGAAGCTTGCGATTGCTATGTATATTATTTTTCAACTAAATTGTATTGCATACAATTGAGTCCAATACATGTATTTTTGTGTATTTAACATTTTCAAATATTATGTTTTTCTCACCATTCAAATGTGATGGCATTAGCAATAAATTTTAAAATCAAAACATTGTACTTTTTCAATTTTTAGAATTCTAAATTCCTATAGGGATAAATGCACTGTTAATAATCAGTTAAATTTAAATTTTAAAATTTTTTTAGTAATCTCCATTGCCTCAATGCTATTCGAAATGATTTATATAGTTTTAGTCTAAGAACATACAATTTAAGAAAAAGAAAATGCAATGGACTCTAATAAGACATTTCCCCACTCCCCTCAAGCACAATATGCTCGACCTAATATTGAAGCTTGTGATTGCTATTTATATTATTCTTCCTCTAAATTATATTGCATACAATTGTGTCCAATACATGTATTTTTGTGTATTTAACATTTTTAAACATTATGTTTCTCTCCCCATTCAAATGTAATGGCATTAGCAATAAATTTTAAAATGAAAACATTGCACTTTTTCAATTTCTAGAATTCTAAATTCCTATAGGGATAAATGAACTGTTAATAATTAGTTGAATTTAAATTTTGAAAATTTTTTAGTAATCTCCATTGCCTCAAAGCTATTTAAAGTGATTTATATAGTTTTAGTCTAAGAACATACAACTTAGGAAAAAGAAAATGCAATGGACTCTAATAAAAAGTTTGCCCACCCCCTTCAAGTGCAATATGCTCAACTTAATTTTTAAGCTTGCGATTGCTATTTATATTATTCTTTCATTAAATTGTATTGCATACAATTAAGTCCAATACATGTACTTTTGTTTATTTAACATTTTCAAATATTATGTTTTTCTCACCATTCAAGTGCAATGACATTAGCAATAAATTCTAAAATCTAAACATTGCACTTTTTCAAATTTTCAAATTCTATATTCCTATAGGGATAAATGCACTGTTAATAATGACTTGAATTGAAATTTTGAAATTTTTTTAATTATCTCCTTTGCCACAATGCTATTTGGAAAGATTTATATAATTTTAGTCTAAAAATATAAAACATAAGAAAAAGCAAATGCAAGGGACTCTAATAAGAGGTTTGCCCACCTCCCTTAAGTGCAATACGCTCGACTTAACATTGAAACTTGGGATTGTTGTTTATAATTCACTTCCATTAAAGTGTAATTTATACAATTGAGTCGAATACTTGTATTTTTGTATTTTTAACATTTTCAAATATTATGTTTTTCCCACCATTAAAATGCAATGACATTAGCAGTAAATTTTAAAATCTAAACATTGCACTTTTTCAATTTTTAGAATTCTAAATTCCTATAAAGATAAATACACTGTTAATAATGAGTTGAATTGAAATTTTGATATTTTTTTAATTATCTCCTTTGCCACAATGCTATTTGAAAAGATTTATATAATTTTAGTCTAAAAATATAAAACATAAGAAAAAGCGAATGCAAGAGACTCTAGTAAGATGTTTGCCCATCCCCCTCAAGCGCTATATGCTCGACCTAATATTGAAGGTTGCGATTGCTATTTATATTATTCTTCTACTAAATTGTATTGCATGCAATTAAATCCAATACATGTATTTTTGTGTATTTAACATTTTCACATATTATGTTTTTCTCACCATTCAAATATAATGACATTAGTAATAAATTTTAAATTCAAAACATTGCACTTTTTAAATTTTTAGAATTCTAAATTCCTATAACGATAAATGCACAGTTAATAATTAGTTGAATTTAAATTTTGAAATTATTTTCATTATCTCCTTTACCACAATGCTATTTGCAATGATTTATACAATTTTAGTCTAAAAATATACAACATAAAAAAAGCAAATGCAAGCGACTCTAATAAGAAGCTTGCCCACCCCGATCAAGCGCAATATGCTCAACCTAATATTGAAGTTTGTGATTCCTATTTATATTTTTCTTCCACTAAATTGTATTGCATACAATTGAGTCCAATACATATATTTTTGTGTATTTAACATTTTCAAATATTATATTTTTCTCACCATTCAAATGTAATGGTATTAGCAATAAATTTAAAAACCAAAACATTGCACTTTTTCAATTTTTAGAATTCTAAAATCCTATTGGGATAAATGCACTTTTAATAATCAGTTGAATTTAAATTTTGAAATTTTTTTAATTATCTCCTTTGTGACAATGCTATTTGAAATGATTTATATAATTATTGTCTAAAAATATAAAACATAAGAAAAAGTAAATGCAATGTACTCTAATAAGAAGTTTGCCCACCCCCCTCAAGCGCAATATGCTGAACCTAACATTGAAACCTAAGATTGCTATTTATAATTTTTTTCCACTAAAGTGTAATTTATAAAATTGTGTCTAATAATTGTATTTTTGTGTATTTAACATTGTCAAATATTATGTTTCTCTCACCATTAAAATGCAATGACATTAGCAATAAATTTTAAAATCTAAACATAACACTTTTACAATTTTTGGAATTCTAAATTCCTATAGGGATAAATCTACTGTTAAAAATCAGATGAATTTAAATTTTGAAATTTTTTTAATTATCTCCTTTGCCACAATACTATTTGAAATGATTTATATAATTTTAGTCTAAAAATATACAACATAAGAAAAAGCAAATGCAAGGGACTTTAACAAGAAGGTTGTTAACCCCGCTCAAGCACATTATACTCCACTTAATATTGAAGCCTATCATTGCTATTTATATTATTCATCCACTAAATTGTATTGCATACAATTGTGTCCAATACATGTATTTTTGTGTATTTAACATTTTCAAATATTATATTTTTCTCACCATTCAAATGCTACGGGATTAGCAATAAATTTTAAATTTTAAACATTGCATTTTTTCAATTTATAGAATTCTAAATTCCTATAGGGATAAATGCACTGTTAATAATGAGTTGAATTGAAATTTTGAAATTTCTTTAATCATCTCCTTTGCCACAGCGCTATTTGAAATGATTTATATAATTTTAGTTTAAAAATATACAACATAAAAAAAAGCAAATGCAAGGGACTTTAATAAGAAGTTTGCCCACCCCTCTCAAGCGCAATATACTCGACCTAACATTGAAACTTGGGAATTCTATTTATAATTTTCTTCCACTAAAGTGTAACTTATACAATTGAGTCAAATACTTGTATTTTTGTGTAGTTAACATTTTCCAATATTATATTTTTCTCACCATTCAAATGTATTGGCAATAGCAATAAATTTAAAAATCAAAATATTGCACTTTTTCAATTTTTAGAATTCTAAAATCCTATATGGATAAATACACTTTTAATAATCAGTTAATTTAAATTTTGAAATTTTTTTAATTCTCTCCTTTGCCACAATGCTACTTGAAATGATTTATATAATTATTGTCTAAAAATATACAACATAAGAAAAAGCAAATGCAAGGGACTCTAATAAGAAGTTTGCCACCCCTCTCAAGCGCAATATACTCGACCTAACATTGAAACTTGGAAATTCTATTTATAATTTTCTTCCACTAAAGTGTAACTTATACAATTGAGTCAAATACTTGTATTTTTGTGTATTTAACATTTTCCAATATTATATTTTTCTCACCATTCAAATGCAATGACATTAGCAATAAATTTTAAAATCTAAACATTGCATTTTTTCAATTTTTAGAATTCTAAATTCCTATTGGGATAAATGCATTGTTAATAATGAGTTGAATTGAAATTTTGAAATTTTTTTAATTATCTCCTTTGCCATAATGCTATTTGAAAAGATTTATATAATTTTAGACTAAAAATATACAACATAAGAAAAAGCAAAGGCAAGGGACTTTAATAAGAAGTTTGCCCACCCCCCTTAAGCGCAATATGCTCGACCTAATATTGAAACTTGCAATTGCTATTTATATAATTCTTCCACTAAATTGTATTGCACACAATTGAGTCCAAGATATGTATTTTTGTCTATTTAAGATTTTCAAATATCATGTTTTTCTCACCATTCAAATGTAATGGCATTAGCAATAAAATTAAAAATCAAAACATTGCACTTTTTTAATTTTTAGAATTCTAAATTTCTATGGGGATAAATGCATAGTTAATAATTAGTTAACTTTACATTCTGAAATTTTTTTAATTATCTCCTTTGCCACAATGCTATTTGAGCAAAAAATTTTAAAATCTAAACATTGTAATTTTTCAATTTTAGAATTCTAAATTCCTATAGGGATAAATGCACTGTTCATAAAGAGTTGGATTGAAAATTTGAAATTTTTTTAATTATCTCCTTTGCCACAATGCTATTTGAAATGATTTATATAATTTTAGTCTAAAAATATACAACATAAGAAAAAGCAAGTGCAAGGGACTCTAATAAGGAGTTTGCCTACCCCCCTTAAGCGTAATAGGTTCGACCTAATATTGAAACTTGCGATTGCTATTTATATTATCCTTCCACTAAATTGTATTGCATGTAATTGAGTCCAATACATGTATTTTTGTGTATTTAACATTTTTAAATGTTATGTTTTTCTCACCATTCAAATGTAATGGCATTATCAATAAATTTTAAATTCAAAACATTGCACTTTTTCAATTTGTAGAATTCTAAATTCCTATAGCGATAAATGCATTGTTAATAATTAGTTGAATTTAAATTTTGAAATTTTTTTAGTAATCTCCATTGCCTTAATGCTATTTGAAATGATTTATATAGTTTTAGTCTAAGAAATTACAACATAAGAAAAGGGAAATGCAATGGACTCTAATAAGAAGTTTGCCCAACCCCCTCAAGCGGAATAGGCTCAACCTAATATTGAAGCTTGCAATTGCTATTTATATTATTCTTCCATTAAATTGTATTGCATATAATTGAGTCCAATACATGTATTTTTGTGTATTTAACATTTTCAAATTTTATGTTTTTCTCACCATTCAAATGTAATGGCATTAACAATAAATTTTAAATTCAAAACGTTGCACTTTTTTAATTTTTAGAATTCTAAATTCCTATAGGAATAAATGCACTGTTAAGAATCATTTGACTTTAAATTTTAAAATTCTTTTAGTTATCTCCTTTGCCTCAATGCTATTTGAAATGATTTTTATAGTTTGAGTTTAAAAACATACAACATAAGAAAAAGGAAATGCAATGGACTCTAATAAGAAGTTTGCCCACCCCCCTCAAGCATAATATGCTCGACCTAATATTGAAACTTGCGATTTCTATTTATATTATTCTTCAACTAAATTGTATTGCATACAATTGAGTCCAATACATGTATTTTTGTGTATTTAAAATTTTCAAATATTATATTTTCCTCACCATTCAAATATAATGGCATTAGCAATAAATTTTAAAATCAAAACATTGCATTTTTCAATTTTTAGAATTCTAAATAACTATAGGGATAAATGCACTGCTAATAATCATATGAATTTAAATTTTGAAATTTTTTTAGTAATCTCTATTGCCTCAATGCTATTTGAAATGATTTATATAGTTTTAGTCTAAGAAATTACAACACAAGAAAAAGGCAATCCAATGGACTCCAATAAGAAGTTTGCCCACCCCCCTTAAGCGCAATATGCTTAACCTAGTATTGAAGTTTGCGATTGTTATTTATATTCTTCTTCCACTAAATTGTATTGCATATAGTTGAGTCCAATACATGTATTTTTGTGTATTTAACATTTTCAAATATTATATTTCTCTCACCATTCAAATGTAATGGCATTAGTTATAAATTTTAAAATCAAAACATTGCACCTTTTCAATTTTTAAAATTCTAAATTCCTATAGGAATAAATGCACTATTAATAATCATTAGTGCAATTAAGTTGACCAAATATGTAATTAAAAATTAAAAAACATATAACAAGGCATTCTTCGATATTTTTATGGTTCATTGTAAATTTTATCTAACCTGTCATACATTATGATGCTTTGCTCATGCATCTATTAACTCTTAATAAAAGAAATTTTAAAATGTTTTTTAAAATAATATTTTTTTATTAGAATTAACGACAAATTTTTTTTTAAAATAATATTTTTTATTAGAATTAACGCCAATTTTAACCATTCTCCAACTCAACCGTGCCGAGGGGGGACTCTTCCACAGTGCCACATGTTCGGACTTCAGAGGTTAGTCACCAACTATTCTTGTCTTGGGAAAATAGATGTTAGGGAGAAATGTATTTTGACTACATATATTTTATAATAAATGAATAAATTTGACTCTTTAGTTTATGAAAATAATTAAAACACTGCTTAAAAATAAAAAATAAAAAATAAAAAATAAAAGGCAAAGCACTCCAAACATTTGTCCCATCAATTTTGCTCAGTTCTATTTTCTTTATTTCTTCCAGTTCACAAGCACCTCCACTGAGATCATTTCTCTTTTCTCTTATGAGTTAACAAAAAAAAAAGAAAAAAGAAAAGTCAAAGAAATGGAGCGAAATTTCTTTGAAAAGTGCATATTTTGAAATTTTTTTAGTAATCTCCATTGCCTCAATACTATTTGAAATGATTTATATAGTTTTAGTCTAAGAACATACAACTTAAGGAAAAGGAAATGCAATGGACTCTAATAAGAAGTTGCCCACCCCCTTCAAGTGCAATATGCTCGACCTAATTTTTAAGCTTCTGATAGCTATTTATATTATTCTTTCACTAAATTCAATTGCAAACATTTGAGTCCAATATATTTATTTTTGTTTATTTAACATTTTCAAATATTATGTTTCTCTCACCATTCAAATGTAGTGGCATTAGCAATAAATTTAAAAATCAAAACAGTGCACTTTTTCAATGTTTAGAATTCTAAATTCCTATAATGATAAATGCACTATTAATAAAGAGATGAATTTAAATTTTGAAATTTTTTTAATCATCTGCTTTGCCACAATACTATTTGAAAAAATTTATATAATTTTAGTTTAAAAATATACAACAAAAGAAAAATCAAATGCAAGGGACTTAAAAAAAAAGGTTGCTCACCCCGCTCAAGCGCATTATGCTCCACGTAATATTGAAGCTTTCAATTGCTATTTATATTATTCTTCCACTAAATTGTATTGCATACAATTGTATCCAATACATGTATTTTTGTGTATTTAACATTTTCAAATATTATATTTTTCTCACCATTCAAATGCAATGGCATTAGCAATAAATTTTAAATTTTAAACATTGCACTTTTTCAATTTTTAGAATTCTAAATTCATATAGGGATAAATGCACTGTTAATAATGAGTTGAATTGTATTCAATACATGTATTGTTGTTTATTTAACACTTTGAAATATTATGTTTTTCTCACCATTCATATACAAGGGCATTAGCAATAAATTTTAAAATCTAAACATTGCGCTTTTCCAATTTTTAGAATTATAAATTCCTATAGAGATAAATGCACTGTTAATAATCAGATGAATTTAAATTTTGAAATTTTTATAATTATCTGCCTTGCCACACTATTATTTGAAAAGATTTATATAATTTTAATCTAAAATATACAACATAAAAAAAGGCAAATGCAAGAGACTCTAATAACATATTTGCCCATCCCCCTCAAGCGCTATATGCTCGACTTAATATTGAAGGTTGTGATTGCTATTTATATTATTCTTCCACTAAATTGTATTGCATACAATTGAGTCCAATACATGTACTTTTTTTTTTTTAACATTTTCAAATATTATATTTTTCTCACCATTCAAATGTATTGGCAATAGCAATAAATTTAAAAATCAAAATATTGCACTTTTTCAATTTTTAGAATTCTAAAATCCTATATGGATAAATGCACTTTTAATAATCAGTTGAATTTAAATTTTGAAATTTTTTTAATTATCTCCTTTGCCACAATGCTATTTGAAATGATTTATATAATTATTGTCTAAAAATATACAACATAAGAAAAGGAAATGCAAGGGACTCTAATAAGAAATTTGCCACCCCTCTCAAGCGCAATATACTCGACCTAACTTTGAAACTTGAGAATTCTATATATAATTTTCTTCCACTAAAGTGTAACTTATACAATTGAATCCAATACTTGTATTTTTGTGTACTTAACATTTTCCAATATTATATTTTTCTCACCATTCAAATGCAATGACATTAGCAATAAATTTTAAAATCTAAACATTGCACTTTTTCAATTTTTAGAATTCTAAATTCCTATAGGGATAAATGCACTTTTAATAATGAGTTGAATTGAAAATTTGAAATTTTTTTAATTATCACCTTTGCCACAATGTTATTTGAAAAGATTTATATAATTTTTGTTTAAAAATATACAACATAAGAAAAAGTAAAGGCAAGGGACTTTAATAAGAAGTTTGCCCACCCCCCTCAAGCGCAATATGCTCGACCTAATATTGAAACTTGTGACTGCTATTTATATTATTTTTCCACTAAATTGTATTTCATACAATTGTGTCTAATACATGTATTGTTGTTTATTTAGCACTTTGAAATATTATATTTTTCTTACCATTCAAATGCGATAACATTAGCAATAAATTTTAAAATCTAAACATTGCACTTTTTCAATTTTTAGAATTCCAAATTCCTATAGGGATAAATACACAATGAATAATCAGTTGAATTTAAATTTTGAAATTTTTTTTATTATGTCCTTTGCCACAATGCTATTTGAAATGATTTATATAATTTTAGTCTGAAAATATACAACATAAGAAAAAGCAAATGCACGGGACTCTAGTAAGAAGTTTGCCCACC
>JAHLGP010016207.1:0-47332 GCA_020141445.1 Bruguiera sexangula | reverse complement strand
TGTATTTAAGATTGTCAAATATTATGTTTTTCTCACCATTCAAATGCAATGACATTAGCAATAAATTTTAAAATCTAAACATTGTACTTTTCCAATTTTTAGAATTCTAAATTCCTATGGGGATAAATGCACTTTTAATAATCAGTTGAATTTAAATTTTGAAATTTTTTTAATTATCTGCTTTGCCACAATACTATTTGAAATTATTTATATAATTTTAGTCTAAAAATATAGAACATAAGAAAAAACCAAGGCAAGGGACTTTAATAAGATGTTTGCCCACCCACCTCAAGCGCAAAATGCTCGACCTAATATTGAAGCTTGCAATTCCTATTTATATTATCCTTCCACTAAATTGTATTGCATACAATTGTGTCCAATACATGTATTGTTGTTTATTTAACACTTTGAAATATTATGTTTTTCTCACCATTCAAATGTAATGGCATTAGGAACAAATTTAAAAATCAAAACATTTCACTTTTTCAATTTTTAGAATTTTAAAATCCTATAGGGATAAATGCACTTTTAATAATCAGTTGAATTTAAATTTTGAAATTTTTTTAATTATCTCCTTTGCCACAATGCTATTTGAAATGATTTATATAATTTTGGTTTAAAAATATACAACACAAGAAAAAGCAAATGCAAGGGACTCTAATAAGAAGTTTTCCCACCCTCGTCAAGCGCAATTTGCTCGACCTAACTTTGAAACTTAGGATTGCTATTTATAATTTTCTTTCACTAAAGTGTAATTTACACAATTGAGTCCAATACTTGTATTTTTGTGTGTTTAATATTTTCAAACATTATGTTTTTCTCAGTATTAAAATGCAATGACATTAGCAATAAATTTTAAAATCTAAACATTGCACTTTCTCAATTTTAGAATTTGAAATTTCTATCGGGATAAAAGCACGTTTAATAAGGAGTTGAATTGAAATTTTGAAATTATTTTAATTATCTCCTTTGCCACAATGCTAATTGAAAAGATTTATATCATTTTAGTATAAAAATATACAACATAACAAAAAGCAAATGCAAGGGACTCTAATAAAAAGTTTACCCACCCACCTTAAGCGCAATATGCTCAACCTAATATTAAAGTTTGTGATTGCTATTTATATTATTCTAACACTAAATTGCATTGCATACAATTGTGTCCAATACAAGTATTGTTGTTTATTTAACATTTTCAAATATTATATTTTTCTCACCATTCAAATGTAATTACATTTGCAATAAATTTAAAAATCAAAATACTGCACTTTTTCAAATTTTAGAATTCTAAATTCCTATAGGGATAAATGCACTGTTAATAATAAGTTGAATTTAAATTTTGAAATTTTTTCAATTGTCTCCTTTGCCACAATGATATTTGAAATGATTTATATAATTTTAGTCAAAAAATATACAACATAAGATAAAGCAAATGCAAAGGACTCTAATAAGAAGTTTGCCCACCCTCCTCAAGCGTAATATGCTAAACTTAACATTGAAGCTTGGGATTGCTATTTATAATTTTCTTCCACTAAAGTGCAATTTATACAATTAAGTCCAACACTTTAATTTTTGTGTAGTTAACATTGTCAAATATTATGTTTTTCTCAACATTCAAATGGAATAACATTAGTAATAAATTTTAAAATCTAAACATTGCACCCTTTTAATTTTTAGAATTCTAAATTCCAATAGGGACAAATACACCATGAATAATTAGTTGAATTTAAATTTTGAAAATTTTTTTATTATCTCCTTTGCCACAATGCTATTTGAAACTTGGGATTGCAATTTATAATTTTCTTTGACTAAAGTGTAATTTATACAATTGAGTCCAATACTTGTATTTTTGTGTATTTAACATTTTCAAATATTATGTTTTTCTCACCATTAAAATGCAATGACATTAGCAATATATTTTAAAATCTAACCGTTGCACTTTCTCAATTTTAGAATTCAAAATTTCCATACGGATAAATGCACGGTTAATAATGAGTTAAATTTGAAATTTTGAAATTTTTTTAATTATCTCCTTTGCCACAATGTTAATTGAAAAGATTTATATAATTTTAGTCTAAAAATATACAACATAAGAAAAAACAAATGCAAGGGACTCTAATAAGAAGTTTGCCCACCCCCCTCAAGCACAATATGCTCGACAGAACATTAAAACTTGAGATTGCTATTTATAATTTTCTTCCACTAAAGTGTAATTTATACAATTGAGTCCAATACTTGTATTTTTGTGTATTTAACATTGCCAAATATTATATTTTTCTCACCATTCAAATGCAATGACATTAGTAACAAATTTTAAAATCTAAACATTACACTTTTGCAATTATTAGAATTCTAAATTCCTATAGGGATAAATGCACTCTTAATAATGAGTTGAATTGAAATTTTGAAATTTTTTTAATTATCTCCTTTGCCACAATGCTATTTGAAATGATTTATATAATTTTAGTCTAAAAATATACAACATAAGAAAAAGCGAATGCAAGGGACTCTAATAAGAAGCTTGCCCACCCCCCTGAAGCGCAATATGCTTGACCTAATATTCAAACTTGCGATTGCTATTTATATTATTCTAACACTAAATTGCATTGCTTATAATTGTGTCCAATACATGTGTTGTTGTTTATTTAACATTTTCAAATATTATGTATTTCTCACTATTCAAATGTAATGACATTAGCAATAAATTCAAAAATCAAAACACTGCACTTTTTCAGTTTTTAGAATTCTAAATTCCTATAACGATAAATGCACTATTAATAATGAGTTGAATTGAAATTTTGAAATTTTTTTAATTATCTCCTTTGCCACAATGCTATTTAGAAAGATTTATATAATTTTAGTCTAAAAATATACAACATAAGAAAAAACAAATGCAAGGGACTCTAATAACAAGTTTGCCCACCCCCCTCAAGCGCAATATGCCCGACCTAATATTGATGCTTGCGATTATTATTTATATTATTCTAATACAAAATTGTATTGCATACAATTGTGTCCAATACATGTATTGTTGTTTATTTAACATTTTCAAATATTATGTGTTTCTCACCATTCAAATGTAATGACATTAACAATAAATTTAAAAATCAAAACACTGCACTTTTTCAATTTTTAGAATTCTAAATTCCTATAACGATAAATGCACTATTAATAAAGAGTTGAATTGAAATTTTGAAATTTTTTTAATTATCTCCTTTCCCACAAAGCTATTTGAAAAGATTTATATAATTTTAGTCTAAAAATATACAACATAAGAAAAAGCAAATGCAAAGGACTCTAATAAAAAGTTTGCCCACCCTCCCTAAGCGCAATATGCTCGACCTAATATTGAAACTTGGATTGCTATTTATATTATTCTTCCACTAAATTGTATTGCATACAATTGTGTCCAATACATGTATTGTTGTTTATTTAACATTTTCAAATATTATGTATTTCTCACCATTTAAATGTAATGACATTAGCAATAAATTTAAAAATCAAAACATTTCACTTTTTCAATTTTTAGAATTCTAAATTCCTATAGGGATAAATGCACTATTAATAATGAATTGAATTGAAATTTGGAAATTTTTTTAATTATCTCCTTTGCCACAATGCTAGTTGAAAAGATTTATATAACTTTAGTCTAAAAATATACAACATAAGAAAAAACAAATGCAAAGGACTCTAATAAAAAGTTTGCCCACCCCCCTCAAGCACAATATGCTCAACCTAATATTAATGCTTGTAATTGTTATTTATATTATTCTAATACAAAATTGTATTGCATGCAATTGTGTCCAATACATGTATTCTTGTTTATTTAACATTTTCAAATATTATGTGTTTCTAACCATTCAAATGTAATGACATTTGCAATAAATTTAAAAATCAAAATACTATATTTTTTCAATTTTTAGAATTATAAATTCCTATGAGGATAAATGCACTGTTAATAATCAGTTGAATTTAAATTTTGAATTTTTTTTAATTATCTCCTTTGCCATAATAATATTTGAAATGATTTATATAATTTTAGTCTAAAATTATACAACATTAGAAAAAGCAAATGCAAAGGACTCTAATAAGAAGTTTGCCACCCTCCTCAACCGCAATATGCTAGGCTTAACATTGAAACTTGGGATTGTTATTTATAATTTTCTTTCCCTAAATTGCAATTTATACAATTAAGTCCAATACTTGTATTTTTGTGTATTTAACATTTTCAAACATTATGTTTTTCTCACCATTAAAATGCAATGACATTAGCAATAAATTTTAAAATCTAAACATTGAACTTTTCAATTTTAGAATTCGAAATTTCTATAGAGATAAATGCACGGTTAATAATAAGTTGATTTGAAATTTTGAAATTTTTTTAATTATCTCTTTTGTCACAATGCTAATTGAAAAGATTTATATAATTTTAGTCAAAAAATATACAACATAAAAAAAAGCAAATGCAAGGGACTCTAATAAGAAGTTTGCCCACCCTCCTCATGCGCAAGATGCTCAGCTTAACATTAAAACTTGAGATTGCTATTTATAATTTTCTTCCACTTAAGTGTAATTTATATAGAGTCCAATACTTGTATTTTTGTGTATTTAACATTGCCAAATATTACGTCTTTCTCACCATTCAAATGCATTGACATTAGCAATAAATTTTAAAATCAAAATATTGCACTTTTTCAATTTTTAGAATTCTAAATTCCTATAGGGATAAATGCACCATGAATAATCAGTTGAATTTAAATTTTGAAATTTTTTTAATCATCTTCTTTGCCACAATGCTATTTGAAATGATTTATATAATTTTAGTCTAAAAATATACCACATAAGAAAAAGCGAATGCAAGGCACTCTAATAAGAAGTTTGCCCACCCCCTTCAAGCGCAATATGGTCGACCTAATATAGAAACTTGCAATTGCTATCTACAATTTTCTTCCACTAAAGTGTAATTTATACAATAGAGTCTAATACTTGTGTTTTTGTGTATTTAACATTGTCAAATATTATGTTTTTCTCACCATTCAAATGCAATGACATTAGCAATAAATTTTAAAATCTGAACATTACACTTTTTCAATTTTTAGAATTCTAAATTCTTATAGGGATAAATGCACTATTAATAATGAATTGAATTGAAATTTTGAAATTTTCTTAATTATCTCCTTTGCCACAATGCTATTTGAAAAGATTTATATAATTTTTGTCTAAAAATATACAATATAAGAAAAAGGAAATGCAAGGGACTCTAATAAGAAGTTTGCCCAGCCCCCTTAAGTGCCATATGCACGACCTAATATTGAAACTTGCGATTGCTATTTATATTATTTTCCCACTAAATTGTATTGGATACAATTGAATCCAATACATGTATTTTTGTTTATTTAGCATTTTTAAATATTATGTTTTTCGCACCATTCAAATGTAATGACATTAGTAATAAATTTAAAAATCAAAACATTACACTTTTTCAATTTTTAGAATTCTAAACTCTTATAGGGATAAATGCACTTTTAATAATGAGTTGAATTGAAATTTTGAAATTTTTTTAATTATCTCATTTGCTGCAATGCTATTTGAAATGATTTATATAATTATTGTCTAAAAATATACAACATAAGAAAAAGCAAATGCATGGAACTCTAATAAGAAGTTTGCCCACCCCCCCTCAAGCACAATACGCTCGACCTAACATTGAAACTTGGAATTGTTGTTTATAATTTTCTTCCACTAAAGTGTAATTTATACAATTGTGTCCAATACTTGTATTTTTGTTTATTTAACTTTTTCAAATATTATCTTTTTCTCACCATTCAAATGCAATGACATTGACAATAACATTTAAAATCTAAACATTGCACTTTTTCAATTCTAAGAATTCTAAATTCCTATAGGAATAAATGCACTATTAATAATAAGTTGAATAGAAATTTTGAAATTTTTTTATTTATCTCCTTTGCCACAAAGCTATTTGAAATGATTTATATAATTTTAGTATAAAAATATACAACATAAGAAAAAGTAAACGTAAGCGACTCTAATAAGAAGTTTGCCCACCCCCTTAAGCGCAATATGCTCAACCTAATATTGAAGCATGCGATTGCTATTTATATTATTCTCCCACTAAAGTGTAATTTATACAATTGAGTCCAATACTTGTATCTTTGTGTATTTAACACTTTCAAATGTTATATTTTTCTCACTATTCAAATGTAATGGCATTAACAATGAATTTAAAAATCCAAACATTACATTTTCTCAATTTTAAGAATTCTAAATTCCTATAGGAATAAATGCACTATTAATAATACGTTGAATTGAAATTTTGAAATTTTTTACTTATCTCCTTTGCCACAATGCTATTTGAAATGATTTATATAATTTTAGTCTAAAAATATGCATCATAAGAAAAAGCAAATGCAAGGGACTCTAATAAGAAGTTTGCCCACCCCCCTCAAGCGCAATATGCTCGACCTAACATTGAAACATGAGATTGCTATTTATAATATTCTTCCACTACAGTGTAATTTATACAATTGAGTCCAATACTTGTATTTTTGTGTATTTATCATTTTCAAATATTATATTTTTCTCACCATTCAAATGCAATGGAATTAGCAATAAATTTTAAAATCTAAACATTGCACTTTTTCAATTTTAGAATTCTAAATTCCTGTAGGGATAAATGCACTATTAATAATGAGTTGAATTGAAATTTTGAAATTTTTTTAATTATCTCCTTTGCCACAATGCTAGTTGAAAAGATTTATATAATTTTAGAATAAAAATATACAACATAAGAAAATGCAAATGCAAGAGACTATAATAAGAAGTTTGCCCACCCCCATTTGGCACAATATGCTTGACCTAATATTGATGCTTGCAATTGCTATCTAAGTTATACTTCCACTAAATTGTATTGCATACAATTGAGTCCAATACATGTATTTTTATGTTTTTAGCATTTTCAAATATTATGTTTTTCTCCCGATTCAAATGTAATGACATTAGTAATAAATATTAAAATCAAAACATTGCACTTCAATTTTTAGAATTCTAAATTCCTCTAGGGATAAATGCACTGTTAATAATCAGTTGAATTTTTAATTATCTCTTTTGTCACAACGTTAGTTGAAATGATTTATATAATTTTAGTCTAAAAATATACAACATAAGAAAAAGTAAATGCAAGGGACTCTAATAAGAAGTTTGCCCACCACCCTCAAGTGCAATATGCTCAACCTAATATTGAAGCTTGCGATTTTTATTTATATTATTCTTCCACTAAAGTCTATTATATACAATTGAGTCTAATACATGTATTTTTGCTTATTTCATATTTTTCTCATAATTAAAATGTAATGGCATTAGCAAAAAATTTTAAAATCAAAACATTGCACTTTTTCAATTTTTAGAATTCTAAATTCTTATAATGATAAATGCACTGCTAATAATCAGTTGGATTAAAATTTTGATATTTTTTTAATTATCTCTTTTGCCACAAGGCTATTTGAAATGATTTATATAATTTTTGTCTAAAAATATACAACATAAGAAAAGGCAAATGCAAGGGACTCTAATAAGAAGTTTGCCCACCCCCCTCAAGTGCAATATGCTCGACCTAATAGTGAAACTTGCAATTGCTATTTAGATTATTCTTCCCCTAAATTGTATTGCATGCAATTAAGTCTGATACATGTATTTTTGTGTATTTAACATTTTCAAATGTTATGTTTTTCTCACCATTCAAATGTAATGGCATTAGCAATAAATTTTAAAATCAAAACATTGCACTTTTTCAATTTTTAGAATTCTAAATTCCTATAGGGACAAATGCACTATTAATAATCAATTGAAATGAAATTTTGAAATTATTTTACTTATCTCCTTTGCCTTAAAGCTATTTGAAATGATTTATATAGTGTTAGTCTAAAAACATACAACATAAGAAAAAGGAAATGCAATAGACTCTAATAAAAAGTTTCCCCACCCCCCTCAAACATAATATGCTCAACGTCATGTTGAAGTTTGCGATTTCTATTTATATTATTGTTCCACTAAAGTGTATTCTATAAAATTGAGTGCAATACACGTATTTTTGTTTATTTAACATTTCCAAATATTATATTTTTCTCACCATTCAAATGTAATGACATTAGCAATAAATTTTATAATTAAAACATCGCACTTTTTCAATTTTTAGAATTCTAAATTCCTATAGGGATAAATCTACTGTTAATAATCAGTTGAATTTAAATTTTGAAATTTTTTTAATTATCTCTTTTACCATAATGCTATTTGAAACAATTTATATAATTTTAGCCTAAAAGTATACAACAAAAGAAAAAGCAAATGCAAGGCACTCTAATAAGAAGTTTCCCCAACCCCTTCCAACGCAATATGCTCAACCTAACATTGAAATTTGGGATTGCTATTTATAATTTTCTCCCACTAAAGTGTAATTTATACAATTGAGTCCAATACTTGTATCTTTGTGTATTTAAAATTTTCAAATATTATATTTTTCTCACGATTCAAATGTAATGGCATTACCAATGAATTTAAAAATCAAAACATTGCACTTTTTCAATTTTTAGAAATCTAAATTCTTATAGTCATAAATGCACTATTAATAATCAGTTGAATTTAAATTTTGAAATTTTTTTAATTATCTCCTTCGCCACAATGCTATTTGAAATGATTTTAGTCTAAAAATATACAACATAAGAAAAAACAAATGCAAGGGACTCTAATAAGAAGTTTGCCCAACCCCCTCAAGCGTAATATGCACAACCTAATATTAGAGATTACAATTGCTATTTATATTATTCTTCCATTAAAGTGTATTCTATACTATTGAGCCTAATACATGTATTTTTGCTTATTTAACATTTCCAAATATTATGTTTTTCTCACCATTCAAATGTAATGACATTAGTAATAAATTTAAAAATCAAAACATTGCACTTTTTCAATTTTTAGAATTCTAAATTCCTATAGTGATAAATACACTGTTAATAATCAGTTGAATTTAAATTTTGAAATTTTTTTAATTATCTCTTTTGCCACAATGCTATTTGAAAAGATTTGTATAATTTTAATCTAAAAATATACAACATAAGAAAAAGCAAATGCAAGGGACTCTAATAAAAAGTTTGCCTACCCCCCTCAAGCACAATATGCTCGACCTAATATTGAAGCTTGTGATTACTATTTATATTATTCTTTCACTAAATTGTATTGCATATAATTGAGTCCATTACATGTATTTTTGTGCTTTTAACATTTTCAAATGTTATGTTTTTCTCACCTTTCAAATGTAATGGCATTAGCAAGAAATTTTAAAATCAAAACATTGCACTTTTTCAATTTTGAGAATTCTAAATTCCTATAGGGATAAATGCACTGTTAATAATTAGTTGATTTGAAATTTGAAATTTTTTTAATTATCTCCTTTACAACAATGCTATTTGAAATAATTTATATAATTTTAGTCTAAAAATATATAACAAAAGAAAAAGGAAATGCAATGAACTCAAATAAGAAGTTTGCCTACCCCCCTCAAGCATAATATGCTCAACCTAATATTGAAACTTGTGATTGCTATTTATATTATTCTTCCATTAAAAGAAAAAGCAAATGCAAGGGACTCTAATAAGAAGTTTCCCCAACCCCCTCCAACGCAATATGCTCGACCTAACAATGAAACTTGAGATTTTTATTTATAATTTTCTCCCACTAAAGTGTAATTTATACAATTGAGTCTAATACTTTTACTTTTGTGTATTTAACATTTTCAAATATTATATTTTTCTCACCATTCAAATGTAATGACATTACCAATGAATTTAAAAATCAAAACATTATATTTTCTCAATTTTCAAAATTCTAAATTTTTATAAGGATAAATGCACTGTTAATAATTAGTTGAATTGAAATTTTGAAATTTTTTTAATTATCTCCTTTGCCACAATGCTATTTGAAATGATTTATATAGCTTTAGTCTAAAAATATACAACATATGAAAAAGCAAATGCAAGGGACTCTAATAAGAAGTTTGCCCACCCCTTCCAAGTGGAATATGCTCGACCTAGCATTGAAACTTGGTATTGCTATCTATAATATTCTTCCACTACAGTGTAATTTATACAATTGAGTCCAATACTTGTATATTTGTGTATTTAACATTTTCAAATATTATATTTTTCTTACCATTCAAATGCAATGACATTAGCAATAAATTTTAAAATCTAAACATTGCACTTTTTCAATTTTTAGAATTCTAAATTCCTATAGGGATAAATGCACTGTTAATAATGAGTTGAATTTAATTTTTGAATTTTTTTTAGTTTTCTCCTTCGCCTCAATGCTATTCGAAATGATTTATATAGTTTTAGTCTAAAAACATACAACATAAGAAAAAAGAAACGTAATGGACTTTGATAAAAAGTTTCCCCACCCCCTTAAATCGCAATATGCTTAACCAAATATTGAAATTTCTGATTGCTATTTATATTATTTTTCCACTAAAGTGTATTGTATATAAGTGAGTATAATAATTGTATTTTTGTTTATCTAACATTTTGAAATATTATGTTTTCTCTCCATTCAAATGTAATGGCATTAGCAATAAATTTAAAAATCAAAACATTGCATTTTTTCAATTTTAGAATTCTAAATTCCTGTAGGGATAAATGCATTGTTAATAATCAGTTGAATTTAAATTTTAAAATTTTTTTAATTATCTCCTTTGCTACAATGTTATTTGAAATGATTTATATAATTTTAATCTAAAAATATACAACATAAGCAAAAGTAAATGCATGAGACTCTAATAAGAAGTTTGCCCATCTCCCTCAAGCGCTATATGCTCGACCTAATATTGAAACTCGAGATTGGTATTTATAATTTTCTTCCACTAAAGTGTAATTTATACAATTGAGTCCAATACTTGTATTTTTGTCTATTTAACATTTTCAAATATTATGTTTTTCTAACCATTCAAATGTAATGGCATTAGCAATAAATTTAAAAATCAAAACATTGCACTTTTTCAATTTTAGAATTCTAAATTCCTGTAGGGATAAATGAATTGTTAATAATCAGTTGAATTTAAATTTTAAAATTCTTTTAATTATCTTTTTTGCCACAATGTTATTTGAAATGATTTATATAATTTTAGTCTAAAAATATACAACATAAGCAAAAGGAAATGCACGGAACTCTAATAAGAAGTTTGCCCATCCCTCTCAAGCACTATATGCTCAACCTCACATTGAAACTTGGGATTGCTATTTATAATTTTCTTCCATTAAAGTGTATTTTATACAATTGAGTCCAATACTTGTATTTTTGTGTATTTAACATTTTCAAATATTATGCTTTTCTCACCATTCAAATGCAATGGCATTAGAAATAAATTAAAAAATCAAAACATTGCACTTTTTCAATTTTAGAATTCTAATATCCTATAAGGATAAATGAGCTATTAATAATCAGGTGAATTTATATTTTAAAATTTTTTTAAATATCACCTTTGCCACAATGTTATTTGAAATGATCTATATCATTTTAGTGTAAAAATATACAACGTAAGAAAAAGCAAAAGCAAGGGACAATAATAAGAAGTTTCCCCACCCCCTCAAGCACAATATGCTCAACCTAATATTGAAATTTGCGATTGCTATTTATATTATTCTTCCACTAAAGTGTATTGTATATAATTGAGTCCAATACTTGTGTTTTTCTTTATTTAACATTTTCAAATATTATTTTTTTCTCACCATTCAAATGTAATGGCATTAACAATAAATTTTAAAATTAAAACATTCCACTTTTTCAATTTTTTTCAATCTAATTTCCTATAGGGATAAATGCATTGTTAATAATTAGTTGAATTTAGGTTTTGAAATTTTTTTAATTATCTCTTTAGCCATAATGCTATTTCAAATGATTTATATAATTTTAGTCTAAAAATATACAACATAAGAAAAAGCAAATGCAGGGGTCTCTAATAAGAAGTTTGCCTACCCCTTTCAAGCGCAATATGCTCGACCTAACATTGAGACTTGGGACTGCTACTTATAATTTTCCTCCACTAAAATGTAATTTATACAATTGAGTCTAATACTTGTATTGTTGGGTATTTAACATTTTCAAAACTTATATTTTTCTCACCATTCAAATGTAATGGTATTAGCAATAAATTTTAAAATCAAAACATTGCACTTTTTCAATTTTTAGAATTCTAAATTCCTATAAGGATAAATGCACTGTTAATAATCAATTAAATTTAAATTTTGAAATATTTTTAGCAATCTCCATTGCTTCAATGCTATTTGAAAATGATTTATATAGTTTTAGTCTAAGAACATACAACATAAGAAAAAGGAAATGCAATGTACTCTAATAAGAAGTTTGCCCACAATTCTCAAGTGCAATATGCTCAACCTAGTGTCGAAGTTTTCGATTGCTATTTATATTATTCTTCCACTAAAGTGTATTGCATAGAATTGAGTTCAATACATATATTTTTGTTTATTTAACATTTTGAAATATTATGTTTTCTCAACATTCAGATGTAATGGCACTAGCAATAAATTTAAAAATGAAAACATTGCACTTTTTCAATTTTTAGAATTCTAAATTACTATAGGGATAAATGCACTGTAAATAATCAGTTGAATTTAACTTTTAAAAGTTTTTTGGTTATCTCCTTTACCTCAATGCTATCTGAAATGATTTATATAGTTTTAATATGAAAACGTACAACATAAGAAAAAGGAAATGCAATGAACTCTAATAAGAAGTTTCCCCACCCCCCTCAAGCACATTATGCTGAACCAAATATTGAAGTTTGTGATTGCTATTTATATTATTCTTCCACTAAAATGTATTATATATAATTGAGTCCAATACTTGTATTTTTGTGTATTTAACATTTTCAAATGTTATGTTTTTTTCACCATTCAAATGTAATGACATTAGCAATAAATTTTAAAATCAAAACATTGCACTTTTTCAATTTTTAGAATTCTAAATTTCTATAGGGATAAATGCACTGTTAATAATAAGTTGAATTTAAATTTTGAAATTTCTTTAATTATCTCTTTTGCCATAATGCTATTTAAAATGATTTATATAATTTTAGTGTAAAATTATACAACATAAGAAAAAGCAAATGTAAGGGTCTCTAATAAGAAGTTTTCCCACCCCCCTCAAATGCAATATGTTTGAACCAACATTGAAACTTGTGATTGCTATTTATAACTTTCTTCCGTTAAAGTGTAATTTATAAAATTAAGTCTAATACTTGTATTTTTGGGTATTTAACATTTTCAAAAATTATGTTTTTCTCTCCATTCAAATGTAATGGCATTAGCAATAAATTTTAAAACCAAAATATTGCACTTTCACAATTTTTAGAATTCTAAATTCCTATAGGGATAAATGCACTGTTAATAATCAGTTGAATTTAAATTTTGAAACTTTTTTAATTATGTCCTTTGACACAATGCTATTTGGAATGATTTATACAATTTTAGTCCAAAAATATACAACATAAGAAAAAGCAAATGCAAGGGAATCTAATACGAAGTTTGCCCACCCACCCTCAAGCGTAATATGCTCGACTTAACATTGAAACTTGAGATTGCTATTTATAATTTTCTTCCACTAAAGTGTAATTTATACAATTGAGTCCAATAATTGTATTTTTGTGTATTTAACATTTGCAAATATTATGTTTTTCTCACCATTCAAATGTAATGGTATTAGCAATAAATTTTAAAATCAAAACATTGCACTTTTTCAATTTTAGAATTCTAAATTCCTATAAGGATAAATGCACTATTAATAATCAGTTGAATTTAAATTTTATAATTTTTTTAATTATCTCCTTTGCCACAATGTTATTTGAAATGATTTATATAATTTTAGTCTAAAAATATACAACATAAGAAAAAGCAAATGCAAGGGATTCTAATAAGAAGTTTCCTGACTCCCCTCAAGCGTAATATGCTCAACCTAATATTGAAGTTTGCGATTGCTATTTATATTATTCTTCCACTAAAGTGTATTGTATAGAATTAAGTCCAATACTTGTATTTTTGTTTATTTAACATTTTCAAATATTATATTTTTCACCATTTAGATGTAATGGCATTAGCATTAAATTTAAAAATCAAAACATTACAATTTTTCAATTTTTAGAATTCTAGATTCCTGTAAGGATATATGCACTGTTAATAATAAGTTGAATTTAAATTTTGAAATTTTTTTAATTATCTCCTTTGCCACAATGTTATTTGAAATGATTTATATAATTTTAGTCTAAAAATATACAACATAAGAAAAAGCAAAAGCAAGGGTCTCTAATAAGAAGTTTGCCCACCCCCTTCAAGCGTAATATGCTCAACCTAACATTGAATCTTATGATTGCTATTTATAATTTTCATCCCCTAAAGTGTCTTTTATACAATTGAGTCCAATACTTGTATTTTTGTTTACTTAACTTTTTCAAATATTATCTTTCTCTCACCATTCAAATGTAATGGCATTGGCAATAAATTTTAAAATCAAAAGATTTCACTTTTTCAAATTTTAGAATTCTAAATTCCTATAAGGATAAATGCACTATTAATAATCAGTTGAATTTAAATTTTGAAATTTTTTTATTCATCTCCTTTGCCCCAATGCTATTTGAAACGATTTATATAATTTTAGTCTAAAAATAGATCACATAAGAAAAAGCAAATGCACGGGACTCTAATAAGAAGTTTGCCTACCCCCCTCAAGCGCTATATGCTCGACCTAACATTGAAACTTAGGATTGCTATTTATAATATTCTTCAACTAAAGTGTCTTTTATACAATTGAGTCCAATACTTGTATTTCTGTTTATTTAACATTTTCAAATATTATATTTTTCTAGCCAATCAAATGTAATGGTATTGGCAATAAATTTTAAAATCAAAAGATTTCACTTTTTCAATTTTTAGAATTCTACATTCCTATAAGGATAAATACACTGTTAATAATCAGTTGAATTTAAATTTTGAAATTTTTTTTGCAATCTCCATTGACTCAATGCTATTTGAAATGATTTATATAGTTTTAGTCTAAACACATACAACATAAGAAAAAGGAAATACAATGAACTCTAATAAGAAGTTTGCCCACCCCCCTCAAGCGCAATATGCTCGACCTAACATTGAATCTTGGGATTGCTATTCATAATTTTCTTCCACTAGAGTGTATTTTATACAATTGAGTCCAATACTTGTATTTTTGTTTATTTAACATTTTGAAATATTATGTTTTTCTCATCATTTAAATGTAATGGCATTGGCAATAAATTCAAATATCAAAACATTGCACTTTTTCAATTTTTAGAATTCTAAATTCTTATTGGGATAAATGCACTGTTAATAATTAGTTGAATTTAAATTTTGAAATTTTTTTAATTATCTCCTTTGCCACAACATTATTTGAAATGATTTATATAATTTTAGTCTAAAAATATGCAACATAAGAAAAAGCAAATGCAAGGGACTCTATTAGGAAGTTTGCCCACCCCCCTCAAGTGCAATATGTTTGATCTAACATTGAAACTAGGATTGCTATTTATAATATTCTTCGACTAAAGTGTCTTTTATACAATTGAGTCCAACACTTGGATTTTTGTTTATTTAACATTTTCAAATATTATGTTTTCTCACCATTCAGATGTAATTGCATTAGCAATAAATTTAAAATTCAAAACATTGCACTTTTTCAATTTTTAGAATTTTGAATTCCTTTAGGAATAAATGCGCTGTTAATAATCAGTTAAATTTAAATTTTGAAAATTTTTTAATTATCACCTTTCCCATAATACTATTTGAAATGATTTATATAGTTTTAATCTAAAAATATACAACATAAGAAAAAGTAAATGCAATGGAGTCTAATAAAAAGTTTGGCCACCTCCCTCAAGCATTATATGCTCGACTAAACTGTGAAGTTTGGAATTTATACAATTGAGACCAATACTTGTATTTGGGTGTATTTAACATTTTCAAATATTATATTTTTCTCACCATTCAAATGCAATGTCATTAGCAATAAATTTAAACATCAAAACGTTGCACTTTTTCAAATTTTAGAATTCTAAATTCCTATAGGGATAAATGTACTGTTAATAATCAGTTGAATTTAAATTTTGAAATTTTTTTAATTATTTCCTTTGCTACAATGTTATTTCAAATGATTTATATAATTTTTGTCTAAAAATATACAACATAAGAAAAAGCAAATGCAAGGAACTCTATTAAGAGGTTTGCCCACCCCCCTCAAGCGCAATATGCTTGACCTAACATTGAAACTTGGGATTGTTATTTATAATATTCTTCCACTAAAGTGTGTTTTATACAATTGAGTCCAATACTTGTATTTGTGTGTATTTAACATTTTCAAATATTATGTTTTTCTCACATTCAAATGTAATGGCATTAGTAATAAATTTAAAAATAAAAATATTACACTTTTTCAATTTTTACAATTCTAAATTGCTATAGGGATAAATGCACTATTAATAATCAGTTGAATTTAAATTTTGAAAGTTTTTTAGATATCTCCTTTTCCTTAAAGCTATTTGAAATGATTTATATAGTTTTAGTCTAAAAACATACAACATAAGAAAAAGGAAATGCAATGGACTCTAATGAGAAGTTTGCCCACCCCCCTCAAGAGCAATATGCTCGACCTAATATTGAAACTTGTGATTGTTATTTATATTATTCTTCCAATAAATTGTATTGCATACAATTGAGTCCAATACATATATTTTTATTTTATTAACATTTTCAAATATTATGTTTTCTCACCATTCAAATGTAATGACATTAGCAATAAATTTAAAAGTCAAAACATTGCACTTTTTCAATTTTTAGAATTCTAAATTTCTATAGGGATAAATGCAATGTTAATAATTAGTTGAATTTAAATTTTGAAATTTTTTTAGTAATCTCCATTGCCTCAATGCTATTTGAAATGATTTATATAGTTTTAGTCTAAAAACATACAACATAAGAAAAAGGAAATACAATGGACTCTAATAAGAAGTTTGCCCACCCCCCTCAAGCGCAATATGCTCGACTTAATATTGAAACTTGCGATTGCTATTCATAATTTTCTTCCACTAAAGTTCCAATACTTGTATTTTTGTGCATTTAACATTTTCAAATATTATGTTTTTCTCACCATTGAAATGTAATGACATTAGCAATAAATTTAAAAATAAAAATATTGCACTTTTTCAATTTTTTCAATTTTTAGAATTTGAAATTCCTATAGGGATAAATGCACTATTTATAATGAGTTGAATTTAAATTTTAAAATTCTTTTAATTATCAGCTTTGCCACAATATTATTTGAAATGATTTATATAGTTTTAGTCTTAAAAGATACAATCTGGGAAAAAGTAAATGCAAAGGACACTAATAAGAAATTTGCCGACCCCCCTCAAGCACTATATGTTCAACCAAACACTAAAATTTGGAATTGTTATTTATAATATTCTTCCCATAAAGTGTATTTTCTACAATTAAGTCCAATACTTGAATTTTTGTGTATTTAACGTTTTCAAATATTACGTTTTTCTCACTATTCAAATGTAATTGTATTAGCAATAAATTTAAAAATCAAAACATTACACTTTTTCAATTTTTAGAATTCTAAATTCCTATAGGGATAAATGCACTGTTAATAATCAGTTGAATTTAAATTTTGAAATTTTTTTATTTATCTCCTTTGCCACAATACTATTTGAAATGATTTATATAATTTTAGTTTAAAAATATACAAAATAAGAAAAAGCAAATGCAAGGGTCTCTAATAAGAAGTTTGCCCACCCCCCTTAAGCGCAGTATGCTTGACGTAATGTTGAAACTTGGGATTGCTATTCATAATTTTCTTCCACTAAAGTGTATTTTATACAATTGAGTCCAATACTTGTATTTTTGTGCATTTAACGTTTTCAAATATTATGTTTTTCTCCTCATTCAAATGTAATGACATTAGCAATAAATTTAAAAATCAAAACATTGCACTTTTTCAATTTTTAGAATTTGAAATTCATATAGGGATAAATACATTGTTTATAATGAGTTGAATTAAAATTTTGAAATTTTTTGAATTATCACCTTTGCTACAATACTATTTGAAATGATTTATATTGTTTTAGTCTAAAAAGATACAATCTAAGGAAAAGTAAATGCAAGGGACTCTAATAAGAAGTTTGTCGACCCCCCTCAAGCACTATATGCTCAACCAAACACTTAAGTTTGGAATTGTTATTTATAATATTCTTCCCATAAAGTGTATTTTATACAATTGAGTCCAATACTTGTATTTTTATGTATTTAACATTTTCAAATATTACATTTTTCTCACCATTCAAATGTAATGGCATTAGCAATAAATTTAAAAATCAAAACGTTGCATATTTTCAATTTTTAGAATTCTAAATTCCTATAAGAATAAATGCACTATTAATAATCAGTTGAATTTAAATTTTGAAATTTTTTTAGTTATCTCCTTTGCCTCAAAGCTATTTGAAATGATTTGTTTAGTTTTAGTTTAAAAACATACAACATAAGAAAAAGGAAATGCAATGGACTATAATAAGAAGTTTCCCTATCTCCCTCAAGTGCAATATCCTAAACCTACTATTGAAGTTTGCGATTGCTATTTATATTATTCTTCCACTAAACTGTATTGGATATAATTGAGTCCAATACTTGCATTTTTGTTTATTTAACATTTTCAAATATTATGTTTTCTCACCATTCAAATGTAATGGCATTAGCAATAAATTTAAAAGTCAAAACATTGCACTTTTCAATATTTAGAATTCTAAATTCCTATGGGGATAAGTGCACTATTAATAATCAGTTGAATTTAAATTTTGAAATTTTTTTAATTATCTCCTTTGCAATAATGCTATTTGAAATGATTTATATAGTTTTAGTCTAAAAACATACAACATAAGAAAAAGGAAATGCAATGGACTCTAATAAGAAGTTTGCCCACCCCCCTCAAGCACAATATGCTCGACCTAACAATGAAACTTGGGATTCCTAATTATAATATTCTTCCTTTAAAGTGTATTTTATACAATTGAGTCCAATACTTGTATTTTTGTGTATTTAACATTTTCAAATATTATGTTTTTCTTACCATTCAAATGTAATGGCATTAGCAATAACTTTAAAAATTAAAACATTGCACTTTTTTCACTTTTTTAAATTTGAAATTCCTATAGGGATAAATACACTGTTAATAATTAGTTGAATTTAAATTTTGAAATTTTTTTAATTATCACCATTGCCACAATACAATTTTAAATGATGTATATAGTTTTAGTCTAAAAATATACAACCTAAGAAAAAGTAAATGCAATGGACTCTAATAAGAAGTTTGCCTGCCCCCCCTCAAGCACTATATGCTCAACCAAATATTCAAGTTTGGAATTGTTATTTATAATATTCTTCCACTAAAGTGTATTTCATACAATTGAGTCCAATACTTGTATTTTTGTGTATTTAACATTTTCAAATATTATGTTTTTCTCACCATTCAAATGTAATAGCATTAGCAATAAATTTAAAAATCAAAACATTGTACTTTTTCAATTTTTAGAACTCTAAATTCCTATAGGGATAAATGCACTGTTAATAATCAGTTGAATTTAAATTTTGAAATTTTTTTAGTATTGTTCTCACAGCCTTGTATGGGTTGTAATTGTTGTCAACTAGGGTTAAGTGGGGTTAAGTGTGCAAGAAAGTATAGCCACATGGAAAGGCAAGAAAGTAAATCCACCGCGTGAAGGCAAGAACGTAAATCCACCACATAAGCCCTATTAGGGTTTCATGGAAAAGAGTATAATAAAGGCCTTGGAAGACAAAACAAAAAAGGGGGGGCAACAAAATTGAATAAATGGCAACCTTACAATAACTGGCCAAAAAGAAGAGAAAATAATATACCAAAAGGGAACCCCACTATCGGCAAAAAAAAGTAAGGAGAAAAAGGGGAGACAGCCGAAGGGGGGCTGAATGAAGAACAGAGGTTAAGAGGAGATGGCCGAAAAGAGAGCAGAACGGCAAGAGATCAGAAACGACACCACCGGGAGAGCAAACCAGAAACGTCACCACCGGGTGAGCAAACCAGAATGTGCGACCTCCTGCAAGGAAACCAGAAACACGTCCTGCAAGCAAACCAGAAACGCACAACCAGCAAGAGGAGAAATAAGAAACAGACCACCCGGAAGAGAAGACAACAGACCTGGTATCTGTGAGACCACCCAGAAGAGAAGACAGCAGACCTGGTATCCGTGAGACCACCAAGAGAAGACAGCAGACCCGGTATCCGTGAGACCACCCGGAAGAGAAGACAGCAGACCTGGTATCCGTGAGACCACCCAGAAGAGAAGACAGCAGACCAGAAGTGTGAGGCAGGCCAAAAGATGTGAACCAGAAAAACCAGTAGCGTGAGGCAGGCCAAGAGACGTGAAATGGCAGACCAGAAGCGTGGGTGTACGTCAGGAGACAGCGTGAGACCAGAACGTGCAACAGCATGACAAACCAGAAGCGTGAGGACAGGCCGTGAAACAGTAAGACCGTGAAATAGGAGACAGGTGAGACCGTGAGACGGTGAAAGCAGGAGCTGTGTGAGACAACCTAGGAAAGGAATTCGGCGAAGCATCGGAACAAACTCAACGTATTTCCAGATTTCTTCAAGAGAGGTTAGAGAGCGTTGTGGTGAACTTCTAGGCAGCAGTGGAGCAGCCTTTCAATTCAACAGAGGCGAGACAAGCTAGAAGAAGGGTAGACACGGTAAGTGACACTCTTTGTATTGTACTTGCTTAGTAATTGCATTAGTGAAAGGAGCAAAAGATTAAGACATCCATTGTAACTGAAATTCTCAAGTATAGTGGATAGTCTCAGTAAGGGAGAGTCCCTCCCACCGTGGATGTACGTCATGTTGACGGAACCCTGTAAATCTCATGTGTCCTTAATTTGCTTTACATTTTGTGTTTTGAATTGAGTTGTGAACGCAGCTAAAGTATCAACCAACCCATAACCTAACGAAGACCTAAACAAGAACATCCCAATTGTCTATTAGGCAAAGTGTTTGAAAGGTGACTTTGGAGACTATTGTGATTAGTAGGTAGCAATAGATCTACCTTAGTTGAATCTGAGAAAGAGTTCGCTTTTAAGAAGAGATTGAAGTTGTTCACTTACTTGCAAATTGCGAATTGTGGTGATACTGATTCACCCCCCTCTCTATATCACAAACTAGTAGATCCTAGGGTGAAGTTCGGAACTTCAATTGGTATTAGAGCCAAGTTCACTAGGATAAAGCTTAACAGCTTGGTGTACTAGTTTGAAGAACTTTAGAATTTTTAACTTGTTCAGCATACTGAGAAATGGATGTCAGTACCAGCACCAGCACTACTTATAGCAAGAAGGTTCCAATCTTCAACAGTTGTCCTTGAGATGTTATCGTTGTGGACAGACTAGACACTTTGCTTCTCAGGGCAAAGTGAAACTTGATGATGAAGATGAGGATGGTGATGATGAGCAGAATTCAAAATGGAGAAGACCATCATTCAAGTAAAGGAAGTCTAGTAAGAAGACCATCATTCAGATGAGCATGCCTTTGTGGCATCAGCTCGATGTGGTAGTTCAACCTCTGAAGAGGAAGAGGAGATTGATGAAGAAGAACCAGATCTTAAAGCTGAGTTAGAGGCCCATAAGAAGGTTGGAGGCCCATAGAAAACAAGTTGAAGCAAAGATTGAGGAAGCAGAAAGTCAAAAGGATGAAATAAGGGCTGAACATATTGACTTGAAGAGAAGATTTGAAGAACAAATCAAAATATGTGAAGACCTTACCATGGAGCTTGGCTTAAGGACTTCAACAATTGAAGAAATGGAGATAAAGTTGCTGAGACTTCAGCAACAACTCAAAAAGAGTGAAGAGAACTTGCAGAAGTTTGAAGTGATAGGAGAAACAAGCTCTGCAAGAGAAAAGAAGAATGAAGAGAAAGTGCAGCAATCTGATGCTACACTGCCTAAAGATAACGAGACTTTGCCACAGAAGTTGAAAGAGAAGGTTAAGTCTCAGAAAGAAAAGACTAATCAGCCAGGAACAGTGAAGGTTGAAAATAAAGAAGATTTGAAGAAGCAACCTAGGGTTCCAAACAAAAATGAAGAAAAGAAAGTCAGCCAGCAAAGGGCTACAGCTGAACAGAAGAAGGAGAAGAAGGTGACTGAAATGAAAGTCACACAAGCAAAGAAGCCAGCAACCTTGCCTACACAACAAGTAATGAACAAAAGAAAACAAGCTGTGATTAGACCAAGAAGAGGTAGTTTCAAGGTTACTGTCTTTATTATGAAGTTTCGGGTCATAAGGCAAGTAAATGCTGGTGGAGAAGGCCAGTATATGTCTCCAACTTGAGAAGATACGATGCTGCATATGGGGGAGACAATACAAAATTCAGAGGAGAACACCTGTCATGAGTTCTTGCACATACTGTAAAAAGCAAAGACACACTAAAAGGATTGTTGGTGGAAGCCCAAACCAGTGGTTTCAAAGAACAAGTTTGCTATATTGGGAGACTTGGACCAGTGTGAAAGGTACAGGCAGGATGGCCATAATAATGCCAAGAGATGCATGACACTTCTCCCTGAGCAAGAGAAGACACTCAATGGCACAGTGAAAGAAATTAGTACAGTCAAAGCTGAGAAAAAGGAGAAAGCTATCATCAAGCCAGTTCAAAAGAAGGAATATAAAGCTAAAAGGGAGGTGGCTAATATAGCTGAAATTGCACTAAAGGTTGACTACAAGGATAAGCAGTGGATCCTTGATAGTGGGTGCACTTCACACATGACAGGAGACAAGAGTAAATTATCAAAACTAAACAAGTCAAGAGAAGGCAGAGTCAAGTTTAGCAATGATGATTCACTCAACATCAGTGGTCAAGGGTCAGTAAATATTGGAAAAGGAAAGCTGAAAGATGTTCTATACGTTGAAGGACTTAGATATAATCTAGCATCTGTCAGCCAACTATGCAATGAAGACCATAAAGTGATATTCACAAAAACAGGTTGCCAAGTAAAGAGTAAAGAAGGCAATACTATTGTAGCCAGGAAGAGAACAACTGGAAATTTATATGTGATTGATGAGAACAAGATAAACAGTTGTTTACTTATAAAAGAAGAAGAAAATCAACTGTGGCATAGGAGGTTGGGACACTTAGCACAGAAGAACATGAGGAAGCTGACCACTACTCATGTAATCAGAGATATTCCAGACCTCAAGAGAGAGAGGGAGTATGTCTACTCAGCATGCTCTAAAGGAAAACAGGTCAAAAAGCAATATAAGACCAAAGAGGTCAGTTCTGAAGCAGTGCTTGACATTGTACATACTGATTTGTGTGGGCCGATGAGAACAAAAGGGTTGAATGGTGAGAGGTACTTCATCTTGTTTGTTGATGATTATTCCATAAGGACTTGCATCATGCACCTCAAACACAAGTTAGAAGTTTTGAAATGCTTCAAGAGATACAGAAGATTGGCTGAAAATGAGAGTGGAAAGAAGATCAAAGTATTATGGTCAGATCAAGGCACTGAATTCACAAATGGAGCTTTTGAAGATTACCTTGAGAAGCATGGAATTCACCATCAGATGGCAGCAGCAAGAACACCTCAACAGAATGGGGTGGTAGAGAGGAAAATTAGAGCTGTGGTTGAAATGGCAAGAACTCTACTGCTGGAATCCAAGCTTCACACAAGATTTTGGATCGAAGCAACATTTATAGCCGTGCACCTATTGAATAGAGTTTTACTAAGGCCCAATATTGATAAGACTCCATATGAGCTATGGAGTGGGAAGAAGACAACAACCAAGTATCTTAGAATCTTTGGCAACCCATGTTTTGTGAAGAACAAGGAGCAAAACTTGGGAAAATTCCATGCTAGGTTAGATGAAGGCATCTTTGTGGGATACTCAATAAAGACAAAAGGTTACAGAGTTTTTCTACATAAACTGGGAAAAATGGTCACTTCCAGTGATGTGAGAATAGATGAAAACTGGAAAACAATGCATAATGGAGAAGCTGAGGACAGTGAAAAAGATGACTTCAAGATAGATGAAGAATTTGACCAACATGAAGAAGAGGGAAAAAAGTAAATTCAGACTTAGAGAAGAGTGAGTCTGAAGATGAAGAAGGAGATTCTCTTGCAACTAAGACTGTGCAAGAGAGAAAGACAAAGAAGACATGGACCACTGCTCATCAAGGAAATCAAATAATAGGTGACCTATTAGCAGGAGTTACAACAACAAGAAGAAATGTGGGAGCTACTGCTTTACTCTCACAAGTTAAACCTAATTCTGTTGAAGAGGCTACACAAGACAAAGCCTGGGTCAAAGCTATCAATGAGGAGCTGGATCAAATCGAGAAGAATGAAACATGGGAGCTGGTCCTAAGACCCACTAACAAGAATGTCATAAGAACAAAATAGGTGTTTAAAAATAAACACAATGAAGATGGCAAGGTGGTGAGGAACAAGGCTAGGCTGGTTTGCAAAGGCTACACTCAGATAAAAGGAGTAGATGTTGATGAAACTTTTCCACCAGTAGCAAGGTTGGAAACTATCAGAATGTTCTTAGCTTTGGCAGCACATAAGAGGTACAAAGTTTACCAGATGGATGTGAAATCAGCCTTTCTGAATGGGCTCCTGAAAGAAGAAGTGTACATTGAACAACTCGATGGAGTACAAATCAGTGAGGATGAGACACACGTGTGCAAGCTGAAGAAAGCCTTGTATGGCCTTAAACAAGCCCCAAGAGCATGGTACAGCAGGCTGGACACGTATTTAAGAAGGTTGAACTTCATAAGAGGAACAGTTGATAATAACCTATATGTGTTCAACTCAGAGAAAGGCCAACTGATAACCATAGTATATATAGATGACATCATCTTTAAAGGGGATCACTCTGAGCTATGCCAAGAATTTGCACAGAAGATGAGTGAGGAATTTGAGATGTCATTGATTGGAGAAATGACTTACTTTCTTGGATTACAGATAAAACAGTGTGAAGAAGGTATTTTTATTTCTCAAACAAAATATGCCAAAGAGATGTTGAAAAAGTTTGGCATGAAGGATAGCAGACCTGTCCGTACCCCTATGCCAGTAGGCTGCAAGTTAACAAAAGATTAAGAAGGAAGGAGTACAAGCCCTACAGAATAAAGGAAGATGATAGGGACCCTTCTGTACCTTACAGCATCAAGGCCTAATCTCATGCAAGTTGTGTGCATTGCCAGCAGATTCCAAGCTAATCCTAAGGAATCTCATGTGCTGACAGTGAAAAGAATCCTAAGATACCTCAAAGGGACACTAGAAATGGGCTTGTGGTATCCTGCCATAGATTCTGTAAAACTACGAGCATACACTGATGCAGACTGGGTAGGAAGTACAGATGATAGAAAATCAACCAGTGGCTGCAGCTTCTACTTGGATTCAAAGTGTGTTACATGGCTAAGTAGAAAGCAAAACAGTGTTGCTTTGAGCACAGCGGAGGCTGAGTATATGGCTGCTTGTGCAGCATGTACTCGAGTGATATGGATGCAAGGACAATTGGCCGATTTGGGTGTTGAAGTGAAGTTACCAGTGAGTGTACTTTGTGATAATCAAAGTGCAATTGATCTTAGTAAGAATCCAGTTCAACATTTAAGGAGCAAGCATATTGACATCCGGTATCACTTTATCAAGGATCAAGTGGAAGAGGGCATAATTCAGTTGGAGTATGTTGGCACTAAAGATCAAATCTCAGATATTCTAACTAAATCTCTGTCCACAAAGCAATTTGAAAAGCACAGAATGAGTCTATCTGTGCAAATGCCTCCTCAAGCCTGAAGTTTAGGTGAATCCTCCATCTCTACTTTGTAGGTTTTTCAAATTTGTAATTGGTTGGCAAAGGGGGAGAGAAGCAATAGTGCAGGGGAGCTGTTAAGGAAGGGGGAGTGCATATTTAGGGGGAGTTGTAATCTATTTGCTTTTGGATTATTACTGTAAGAAGATTATGAAGGATTGCTGCATAATGGTTTTTGTTGTGAGTGTTGCCAACAATTACAAAGGGGGAGATTGTTGTTCCCATAGCCTTGTATGGGTTGTAACTGTTGTCGACTAGAGTTAAGTGTGCAAGAAAGTAAAGCCACATGGAAGGGCAATAAAGTAAATCTGCCGCGTAAGGGCAAGAATGTAAATCCGCCACGTAAGCCCTATTAAGGTTTCATGGAAGAGAGTATATAAAGGCCTTGGAAGACAAAACAAAAAAGGGGGGCCAACAAAATTGAATAAACGGCAACCCTACAACAACTGGCCAAAAAGAAGAAAAAATAATGTACCAAAAGGGAACCCCACCGTCGGCAAAAAAAAAAAAAGGAGAAAAAGAGGAGATGGCTGAAGGGGGGTTGAACGAAGAACATAGGTCGAGAGGATCAGAACGACAAGAGATCAGAAATGACACCACCGAGAGAGCAAACCAGAACGTGCGACCTCCTGCAAGGAAACCAGAAATACGTCCTGCAAGCAAACCAGAAACGCATAACCAGCAAGAGGAGAAATAAGAAACAGACCACCCGGAAGAGAAGACAACAGACCTGGTATCCGTGAGATCACCCGGAAGAGAAGACAGCAAACCAGAAGTGTGAGGCAAGCTGAAAGACGTGAACCAGAAAAACCAGTAGCGTGAGGCAGGCCGAGACACGTGAAACGGTAGACCAGAAGCGTGGGTGTACGTCAGGAGATGGCGTGAGACCAGAATGTGCAACGGCGTGACAAACCAGAAGTGTGAGGACAGGCCGTGAAACTGTAAGACCGTGAAATAAGAAACGGGTGAGACCGTGCGACAGTGAAAGCAGGAGCTGTGTGAGACACAATGTTATTTGAAATGATTTATATAATTTTAGTCTAAAAATATACAACATGAGAAAAAGCACATGCAAGGGACACTAATAAGAAGTTTCCCCACCCCCCTCAAGCGCAATATGCTTAACCTAATATTGAAACTTGCGATTGCTATTTATATTATTCTTCCACTAAAGTGCATTGCATACAATTGAGTCCAATACTTGTATTTTTGTTTATTTAACATTTTCAAATATTATGTTTTTCTCACCATTCAAATGCAATGACATTAGCAATAAATTTAAAAATCAAAATATTGCACTTTCTCACTTTTTAGGATTCTAAATTCTTATAGGGATAAATACACTGTTAATAATTAGTTGAATTTAAATTTTGAAATTTTTTTAGTTATCTCCTTTGCCTCAATGCTATTTGAAATGATTTATATAGTTTTAGACTAAAAACATACAACATAAGAAATTGCAAATGCAATGGACTCTAATAAGAAGTTTCTGCACTCCCCTCAAGCACAATATGCTCAACCTAATATTGAACTTTGCGATCGCTATTTATATTATTCTTCCATTAAAGTGTATTGTATATAATTGAGTCCAATACTTGTATTTTTGTTTATTTAACATTTTCAAATATTATGATTTTCTCACCATTCAAATGTAATGGCATTAGCAATAAATTTGAAAATGAAAACATTGTACTTTTTCAATTTTTAGAATTCTAAATTTCTATAAGGATAACTGCACTGTTAATAATCAGTTGAATTTAAATTTTGAAATTGTTTTAGTAATCTCCTTTGCCGCAATGCTATTTGAAATGATTTATATAGTTTTAGTCTAAAAACGTACAACATAAGAAAAAGGAAATGCGATGGACTCTAATAAGAAGTCTGCCCACCCCTCTTAAGCACAATATGCTCGACCTAACATTGAAACTTGGGATTACTACTTATAATTTTCTTCCACTAAAGTGTAATTTATAGAATTGAGTCCAACACTTGTATTTTTGTTCATATAACATTTTCAAATATTATGTTTTCTTACTATTTAGATGTAATGGCCTTAGCAATAAATTTAAAAATCAAAACATTTCACTTTATCAATTTTTAGAATTCCAAATTCCTATAGGGTAAATGCACTATTAATAATTAGTTGAATTTAAATTTTGAAATTTTGTTAATTATCTCCTTTGCCACAATGCTATTTGAAATGATTTATATAATTTTATTATAAAAATATACAACATAAGAAAAAGAAAATGCAAAGGACTCTAATGAGAAGTTTGCCCACCCCTGTCGAGCGCAATATGAACGCAATATGCTCAACCTAACATTGAAACATGAGATTGCTATTTATAATTTTCTTCCACTAAAGTGTAATTTATACAATTGTGTCCAACACTTGTATTTTTGTTTATATAACATTTTCAAATATTATGTTTTCTCACAATTCAAATGTAATGGCATTAGTAATAAATTTAAAAATCAAAACATTGGACATTTTCAATTTTAGAATTCTAATATCCTATAGGGATAAATGCACTGTTAATAATCAGTTGAATTTAAATTTTAAAATTTTTTTAATTATCACCTTTGCCACAATGTTATTTGAAATGATTTATATCATTTTAGTCTAAAAATATACAACATAAGAAAAAGCAAAAGCAAAGGACTCTAATAAGAAGTTTTCCCACCCCCTTCAAGCGCAATATGCTCAACCTAATATTGAAGTTTGGGACTGTTATTTATATTATTCTTCCACCAAAGTGTATTGTATATAATTGAGTCTAATACTTGTATTTTTGTGTATTTAACATTTTCAAATATTATGTTTTTCTCACCAGTCAAATGTAATGGCATTAGCAATAAATTTAAAAATGAAAACATTCCACTTTTTCAATTTTTAGAATTCCAAATTCCTATAAGGATAAATGCACTGTTAATAATCAGTTAAATTTAAATTTTGAAATTTTTTTAGTAATCTCCTTTGCCTCAATGTTATTTGAAAAGATTTATATAGTTTTAGTCTAGAAACATACAACATAAGAAAAAGGAAATACAATGGACTCCAATAAGAAGTTTCCCCACTCCCCTCAAGCGCAATATGTTGAACCTAATATTGAAGTTTACGATTGATATTTATATTATTCTTCCACTAAAGTGTATTGTATATAATTGAGTCCAATGCTTGTATTTTTGTTTATTTAACATTTTCAAATATTATGTTTTCTGACGATTCAGATGTAATTGCAGTAGCAATAAATTTAAAAATCAAAACATTCCACTTCTTCAATTTTTAGAATTCTAAATTCCAATAAGGATAAATGCGCTATTAATAATAAGTTGAATTTAAATTTTGAAAATTTTTTAATTATCTTCTTTGCCACAATGCTATTTGAAATGATTTATATAATTTTAGTCTAAAAATATACATCATACGAAAAAGCAAATACACGGGTCTCTAGTAAGAAGTTTGCCCACCCCCCTCAAGCACTATATGCTCGACCTAACTTTGAAACTTGGGATTGTTATTTATAATATTCTTCAACTAAAGTGTAATTTACATAATTAAGTCCAACTGATGTGGAAAACCCCAAAAAGACGTGGCTTAGGGACCCAACACACACAATGAATCAAAGAGCAACTAGGAAAGCTAAATCAGAGTTTAATAACACAAACCCTAGGCCCAATATTCGAAGGAACACGAACCTAGGGTATTCAAGATGGATATGGATGCCACACTCCAGAAAAGAAAGGAATTAGGAGTGATAAGTCGATTTGAACGCCACAAGAAGAATTACCTCTTGATAAGTTCTTTAGTTCTTAAAAGAACCGAGGGAGAAAAACCCTTGCTTTCTATTTCACTCAAAGTTATCTGATATTTTGTATACAAGGGGTGCCTATTTATAGGCTAAGATTGCAATCCTAATAATATTAATAAGGCTTGGACTCTCTTCCAAGCTTGAATGCACACCATTTGAAGCTTGGTTGGCCTCAACGTCCTTAATTAGCCTATTTAGTTCTTCTTTCATCTTTTTGGCTCTAGCCCATGTTATTAGGCCTCTTGGATTGTGCAATGGACTTCTTGCATCCTTTGAAGCCTTCCACCCTTCATCTTTGTGGTTCTTATCACCAATACTCGTATTTTTGTGTATTTAACATTTTCAAATATGATGTTTTTCTTGCCATTCAAATGTAATGGCATTAGTAATAAATTTAAAAATGAAAACATTCCACTTTTTCAATTTTTACAATTCTAAATTCCTATAAAGATAAATGCACTCTTAATAATTAGTTGAATTTAAATTTTGAAAGTTTTTTAGTAATCTCCTTTGCCTCAATGCTATTTGAAATGATTTATATAGTTTTAGTCTAAAAACATACAACAAAAGAAAAAGGAAATGCAATGGACTCTAACAAGAAGTTTCCCTACCCCCCTCAAGCACAATATGCTCTACTGAATTTTGAAACTTGGGATTGCTATTTATAATTTTCTTCCAGTAAAGTGTAATTTATACAATTGAGTCCAATACTTGTATTTTTGTTTATTTAACATTTTCAAATATTATGTTTTCTCACCATTCAAATGTAATGGCTTTAACAATAAATTTAAACATCAAAACATTGCACTATTTCAATTTTTAGAATTTTAAATTCCTATGGGGATAAATGCATTGTTAATAATCAGTTGCCTTAAAGCTATTTGAAATGATTTATATAATTTTAGTCTAAAAATATACAACATACGAAAAAGCAAATGCACGGGTCTCTAGTAAGAAGTTTGCCCACCCCCATCAAGCACTACATGCTCGACCTAACTCTGAAACTCATGATTGTTATTTATAATATTCTTCAACTAAAGTGTAATTTATACGATTGAGTCCAATACTTGTATTTTTGTGTATTTAACATTTTCAAATATGATGTTTTTCTTGCCATTCAAATGTAATGGCATTAGCAATAAATTTAAAAATGAAAACATTCCACTTATTCAATTTTTACAATTCTAAATTCCTATATGGATAAATATACTATTAATAATCAGTTGAATTTAAATTTTGTAATTTGTTTAGTTATCTCCATTTAAAATTTGTAATTTGTTTAGTTATCTCCATTGCCTCAATGTTATTTGAAATGATTTATATAGTTTTAGTCTAAGAACATACAACATAAGAAAAAGGAAATGCAATGGACTTTAATAAGAAGTTTCCCCACCCCCCTCAAGTGCAATATGCTCGACTGAACATTGAAACTTGGGATTGCTATTTATAATTTTCTTCCAGTAAAGTGTAATTTATACAATTGAGTCTAATACTTGTATTTTTGTTTATTTAACATTTTCAAATATTATGTTTTCTCACCATTCAAATGTAATGGCTTTAGCAATAAATTTAAACATGAAAACATTGCACTATTTCAATTTTTAGAATTCTAAATTCCTATAGGGATAAACGCACTGTGAATAATCAGTTGAATTTAAATTTTGAATTTTTTTTTAATCATCTCATTTGCCATAAACTATTTGAAATGATTTATATAATTTTAGTCTACAAATATACAACATAAGAAAAAGCGAATGGATGGGACTCTAATAACTAGTTTGCCTACCCCCCTCAAGCGAATATGCTCGACCTAACATTGAAACCTGCGAATGCTTTTTATAATTTTCTTCCACTAAAGTGTAATTTATACAATTGAGTGCAATACTTGTATTTTTGTGTATTTAACTCTTTCAAATATTTTGTTTTTCTCACCATTCAAATATAATGACATTAGCAATAAATTTAAAAATTGAAACACTGCACTTTTTCAATTTTTAGAATTCTAAATTCCTATAGCGATGAATGCACTATTAATAATCAGTTGAAATTAAATTTTGAAAGTTTTTTAGTTATCTCCTTTGACTCAATGCTATTTGAAATGATTTATATAGTTTTTGTCTAAAAACATACAACATAAGAAAAAGGAAATGCAATGGACTTTAATAATAAGTTTCCCCACCCCCCTCAAGCGCAAAATGCTCAACCTAATATAGAAGTTTGCAATTGCGATTTATATTATTCTTCCACTAAAGTGTATTCTATATAATTGTGTCCAATACTTGTATTTTTGTTTATTTAACATTTTCAAATATTATGTTTTCCCACCATTTAGATGTAATGGCATTTGCAATAAATTTAAAAATCAAAACATCACATTTTTTCAATTTTTAGAATTCTAAATTCCTATAGGGATAAATGCACTATTAATCATCAGTTGAATTTAAATTTTAAATTTTTTTTAATTATCTCCTTTGCCACAATGTTATTTGAAATGATTTATATAATTTTAGTCTAAAAATATACAACAAGGAAAAAGCAAATGCAAAGCATTCTAACAAGATGTTTCCTTACTCCCCTCAAGTGCAATATGCTCAACCTAATATTGAAGGTTATGATTGCTATTTATATTATTCTTCCACTAATGTGTAGTGCATACAATTGAGTCCAATACTTGTATTTTTGTTTATTTAACATTTTCAAATATTATGTTTTCTAACCATTCAGATGTAATGGCATTAGCAATAAATTTAAAAATCAAAACATCACACTTTTTCAATTTTTAGAATTCTAAATTCCTATAAGGATAAATGCACTGTTAATAATCAGTTGAATTTAAATTTTGAATTTTTTTTAATTATCTCCTTTGCCATAAAGCTATTAGAAATGATTTATATAATTTTAGTTTACAAATATACAACATAAGAAAAAGCGAGTGCACGGGACTCTAATAACCAGTTTGCCCACCCCGCTCAAGAGAATATGCTTGACATAACATGGAAACGTGCGGATGCTTTTTATAATTTTCTTCCACTAACGTGTAATTTATACAATTGAGTCTAATACTTGTATTTTTTGTGTATTTAACATTTTCAAATATTATGTTTTTTTCACCATTCAAATGTAATGGCATTAGCAAAAAATTTTAAAATGAAAACATTGCACTTTTTCAATTTTTAGAATTCTAAATGCCTATAGGGATAAATGCATAGTTAATAATCAATTAAATTTACATTTTGAAATTTGTTTAATTATATCCTTTGCCACAATGCTATTTGAAATGATTCATATAGTTTTAGTCTAAAAACATGCAACATAAGAAGATGGAAATGCAATGGACTCTAATAAGAAGTTTCCCCACCCCCCTCAAACGCAAAATGCTCAACCTAATATTGAAACCTGCAATTGCTATTTATATTAGTCTTCCACTAAAGTGTATTGCCTACAATTTAGTCCAATACTTGTATTTTTGTTGATTTAGCTTTTTCAAATATTATGTTTTTCAAATAAATTTAAAAATCAAAACATTGCACTTTTTCAATTTTAGAATTCTAAATTCCTATAGGGATAAATGCATTATTAATCATCAGTTGAATTTAAATTTCAAAATTTTTTTAATAATCTCCTTTGTCACAATGTTATTTGAAATGATTTATATAATTTTAGTCTAAAAATATACAACAAGGAAAAAGCAAATGCAAGGGATTCTAACAAGAAGTTTCGCTACTCCCCTCAAGTGCAATATGCTCAACCTAATATTGAAGTTTGTGATTGCTATTTATATTATTCTTCCACTAATGTGTATTGTATATAATTGAGTATAATACTTGTATTTTTGTTTATCTAACATTTTGAAATATTATGTTTTCTCTCCATTCAAATGTAATGACATTAGCAATAAATTTAAAAATCAAAACATTGCACTTTTTCAATTTTTAGAATTCTAAATTTCTATAAGGATAATTGCTCAACCTAATATTGAAATTTGTGACTGCAATTTATATTATTCTTCCACTAAAGTGTACTGTATATAATTGAGTATAATACTTGTATTTTTGTTTATCTAACATTTTGAAATATTATGTTTTCTCTCCATTTAAATGTAATGGCATTAGCAATAAATTTAAAAATCAAAACATTGCACTTTTTCAATTTTAGAAATCTAAATTCTTATAGGGATAAATGCACTATTAATAATCAATTTAATTTTAAATTTTGAAATTGTTTTAATTATCTCCTTTGCCACAATTCTATCTGAAATTATTTATATAATTTTAATCTAAAAGTATATAACATAAGAAAAAGCAAATGTAAGGGACTCTAATAAGATGTTTGCCCACCCCTCTCGAGTGTAATATGCCCGACCTAACATTAAAACTTGGGATTGTTATTAATAATTTTCATCCACTAAAGTGTAATTTATACAATTGGGTCCAATAATTGTATTTTTGTGTATTTAACATTTGCATATATTATGATTTTTTCACCATTCAAATGTAATGGGATTGTCAATAAATTTAAAAATCAAAACATTGCACTTTTTCAATTTTAGAATTCTAAATTCCTATTGGGATAAATACACCATTAATTATAAGTTGAATTTAAATTTTAAAATGTTTTTAATTATCTTCTTTGCCACAATGTTATTTGAACTGATCTATATAATTTTAGTCTAAAAATATACAATAATGAAAAAGCAAATGCAAGGGATTCTAACAAGAAGTTTCCCCACTCCCCTTAAGCACAATATGCTCAACCTAATATTGAAACTTGCGATTGCTATTTATATTATTCTTCTACTAATGTGTAGTGCATACAATTGAGTCCAATACTTGAATTTTTGTTTATTTAACATTTTCAAATATTATGTTTTCTCACCATTTAGATGTAATGACATTAGCAATAAATTTAAAAATCAAAACATCACACTTTTTCAATTTTTAGAATTATAAATTCCTATAGGGATAAATGCACTGTTAATAATCAGTTGAATTTAAATTTTGAATTTTTTTTTATCTCCTTTGCCTCAATGCTATTTGAAATGATTTATATAGTTTTTGTCTAAAAACATACAACATAAGAAAAAGAAAATGCAATGGACTCTAATAAGAAGTTTCCACACTCACCTCAAACGCAATATGCTCGACCTAACATTGAAACTTCAGATTGATATTTATAATTTTCTTCCACTAAAGTGTAATTTATACAATTGAGTCCAATACTTGTATTTTTGTGTATTTAACATTTTCAAATATTATGTTTTTTTCACCATTCAAATGTAATGGCATTAGAAAAAGATTTTAAGATGAAAACATTGCACTTTTTCAATTTTTAGAATTCTAAATTCCTATGGGGATAAGTGCACAGTTAATAATCAGTTCAATTTACATTTTGAAAATTTTTTAATTATCTCATTTGCCATAATGCTATTTGAAATGATTGATATAGTTTTAGTCTAAAAACATGCAACATAAGAAAAAGGAAATGCAATGGACTCTAATAAGAAGTTTTCCCACCCCCCTTAAGCACAATATGCTCGACCTAATATTGAAACTTGCAATTGCTATTTATATTATTCTTCAACTAAAGTGTATTGCCTACAATTATGTCCAATACTTGTATTTTTCTTTATTTAACATTTTCAAATATTATGTTTTCTCACCATTCAGATGTAATGGTATAAGCAATAAATTTAAAAACCAAAACAGTTGAATCTAAATTCCGATAGGCATAAATGCACTATTAATAATCAGTTGAATTTAAATTTTGAAATTTTTTTTTATCTCCTTGGTGTTAATGCTATTTGAAATGATTTATATAGTTTTTGTCTAAGAACATACAACATAAGAAAAAGAAAATGCAATGGACTCTAATAAGAACTTTCCCTACCTGCCTCAAGTGCAATATGTTTGACCTAATATTGAAACTTGCAATTACTATTTATATTATTCTTTCACTAATTTGTAGTGCATATAATTGAGTCTAATACTTGTATTTTTGTTTATTTAACATTTTCAAATATTATGTTTTCTCACCATTCAAATGTAATGGCATTAGCAATAAATTTGAAAATCAAAACACTGTACTTTTTCAATTTTTTGAATTTAAATTTTGACTTTTTTTTAATTATCTCCCTTGCCATAAAGCTATTTGAAATGATTTATATAATTTTAGTCTACAAATATACAACATAAGAAAAAGAAAATGCACCAGACTCTAATAACTAGTTTGCCCACCCCCCTCAAGTGAATATGCTCGACCTAACACTGAAACATGGGAATCCTATTTATAATTTTCTTCCACTAAAGTCTAGTTTATATAATTGAGTCCAATATTTGTATTTTTGTGTATTTAACATTTTCAAATATTATGTTTTCTCACTATTCAAATGTAATGGCATTAGTAATAAATTTAAAAATAAAAACATTGCACTTTTTCAATTTTTAGAATTCTAAATTCTTATAGGGATAAATGCACAGTTAATAATCAGTTGAATTTAAATTTTGAAATTTTTTTAATTATCTCCTTTGCCACAATGCTATTTGAAATGATTTATATAATTGTACTTTAAAAATATACAATATAAGAAAAAGCAAATGCAAATGTCTCGAATAAAAAGTTTGGCCACCCCCCTCAAGCGCAATATGCTCTACCGAATTTTGAAATTTGGGATTGCTATTTATAATTTTCTTCCATTAAAGTGTAATTTATACAATTGAGTCCAATACTTGTATTTTTGTTTATTTAACATCTTCAAATATTATGTTTTCTCACCATTTAAAAGTAATGACATTAGCAATAAATTTAAACATTAAAACCTTACACTATTTCAGTTGTTAATAATCAGTTCGATTTAAATTTTGAATTCATTTTAATTATCTCCTTTGCCATAAAGCAATTTGAAATGATTTATATACTTTTAGTCTACAAATATACAATATAAGAAAAAGCAAATGCATGGGACTCTAATAACTAGTTTGCCCACCCCTCTCAAGTGAATATGCTCAACCTAACACTGAAACCCGCGAATGCTTTTTATAATTTTCTTCCACGAAAGTGTAATTTATACAATTGAGTCCAATACTTGTGTTTTTGGGTATTTAATATTTTCAAATATTTTGTTTTTCTCACCATTCAAATGTAATGGCATTAACAATAAATCTAAAAATCAAAACACTACACTTTTTCAATTTTTAGAATTCTAAATTCCTATAGGGACAAATGCACTGTTAATAATCAATTCAATTTAAATTTTGAAAGTTTTTTAATTATCTCCTCTGCCACAATGCTATTTGAAATGATTTATATAATTTTAGTCTAAAAATATACAACATACGAAAAAGCAAATGCAAGGATCTCTAGTAAGAAGTTTGCCCACCCCCCTTAAGCGCAATATGCTCGACCTAACTTTGAAACTTGGGATTGCTATTTATAATCTTTTTCTACTAAAGTGTAATTTATACAATTGAGTCAAATACTTGTATTTTTGTGTATTTAACATTTTCAAATATTATGTTTTCTCGCCATTCAGATATAATGGCATTAGCAATAAATTTAAAAATGAAAACATTACACTTTTTCAATTTTTAGAATTCTAAATTCCAATATGGATAAATGCACTGTTAATAATCAGTTGAATTTAAATTTTGAAAGCTTTTTAGTTATCTCCTTTGCCTCAATACTATTTGAAATGATTTATATAGTTTTGGTCTAAAAATATACAACATAAGAAAAAGGAAATGCAATGAACTCTAATAAGAAGTTTCCCCTCCCCCCTCAAGTACAATATGCTTAACCTAATATTAAAGTTTGCGATAGATGTATTACATACAATTGAGCTCAATAGATGTATTTTTGTTTATTTAACATTTTCAAATATTATGTTTTTCTCACCATTCAAATGTAATGACATTAGCAATAAATTTAAAAATCAAAATATTGCACTTTTTCAATTTTTAGAATTCTAAATTCCTATAGGGATAAATGCACTATTAATAATCAATTGAATTTAAATTTTGATTTTTTTTAATTATCTCCTTTGCCACAATACTGTTTGAAAAGATTTATATAATTTTAGTGTAAAAATATACAACATAAGAAAAAGTAAATGCAAGGAACTCTAATAAGAAGTTTGCCCGCCCCCCTCAAGCACAATATGCTCGACCTAACATTGAAACTTGGGATTGCTATTTATAATATTTGTTCATTAAAGTGTAATTTATACAATTGAGTCAAATACTTGTATTTTTGTGTATTTAACATTTTCAAACATTATATTTTTCTCACCATTCAAATGCAATGGCATTAGTAATAAATTTTAAAATCTAAACATTGCACTTTTTCAATTTTTAGAATTATAAATTCCTATAGGGTTAAATGCGCTGTTAATAATCAGTTGAATTTAAATTTTGTTATCTTCTTTGCCACAATGCTATTTGAAATGATTTCTATAAATTTAGTCTAAAAATATACAACAAAAGAGAAAGCAAAAGCAAGGGACTATAATAGGAATTTTGCCCAGCCCCCTCAAGCGTAATATGCTCGACCTAATTTTAAAGCTTGTGATTGCAATTTATATTATTCTTCCACTAAATTGTACTGCATACAATTGAGTCCAATACATGTATTTTTGTGTATTTAACATTTTCAAATATTATGTTTTTCTCACCATTCATATGTAATGGCATTAGAAATAAATTTTAAAATCAAAACATTGCATTTGTTGAGTTTTTAGAATTCTAACTTCCTATAAGGATAAATGCACTATTAATAATGAGTTGAATTGAAATTTTGGAATTTTTTTAATTATCTCCTTTGTCATAACGCTATTTGAAACGATTTATATTGTTTTAGTCTAATAACATACAACATAAGAAAAAGGAAATGCAATGGACTCTAATAAGAAGTTTGCCCACCCCCCTCAAGCGCAACATGCTCGACCTAATATTGAAACTTTCGATTGCTATTTATATTATTCTTCCACTTAATTGTATTGCATGCAATTGAGTCTAATACTTGTATTTTTGTGTATTTAACATTTTCAAATATTATGTTTTTCTCAAAATTCAAATGTAATGGCATTAGCAATAAATTTTAAAATCAAAACATTGCACTTTTTCAATTTTTAGAATTCTAAATTCCTATAGGGATAAATGTACTGTTAATAATCAATTTAATTTAGAATTTGAAATTTGTTCAGTAATCTCCATTGCCTCAATGCTATTTGAAACGATTTATATAGTTTTAGTCTAAGAACATACAACATAAGAAAAGGAAATGCAATGGACTCTAACAAGAAGTTTGCCCATCCCCCTCAAGCGCAATATGCTCAACCTAATATTGAAGCTTATGATTGCTATTTATATTATTCTTCCACTAAATTGTATTGCATACAATTGAGTCCAAATACATGTATTTTTGTGTATTTAACATTTTCAAATATTATATTTTTCTCGCCATTCAAATGTGATGGCATTAGCAATAAATTTTAAAATCAAAACATTGCACTTGTTCAATTTTCAGAATTCTAACTTCCTATAGGGATAAATGCACTATTAATAATGAGTTGAGTTGAAATTTTGAAATTTTTTTAATTATCTCTTTTGCCATAACGGTATTTGAAATGATTTACATAATTTTAGTCTAAAAATATACAACATAAGAAAAAGGAAATGCAAGGGACTCTAATAAGAAGTTTACCCACCACCTTCAAGCGCAATATGCTCGACCTAACATTGAAACTTGTGATTGCTATTTATATTATTCTTCCACTAAGTTGTATTGCTTGCAATTGAGTTGAATACTTGTATTTTTGTGTATTTGACAATTTCAAATACTATATTTTTCTCATCATTCAAATGCAATGGCATTATTAAGAAATTTTAAAATCTAAACATTGCACTTTTTCAATTTTTAGAATTATAAATTCTTATAGGGTTAAATGTGCTGTTAATAATCAATTGAATTTAAATTTTGAAATTTTTTTTAATTATCTCCTTTGCCACAATGCTATTTGAAATGATTTATATAATTTTAGTCTAAAAATATTCAACATAAGAAAAAACAAATGCAATGGACTCTAATAAGAAGTTTCCCTACCCCTCTCAAGCACAATATGCTCAATACATGTTATATTATTCTTCCATTAAATTATATTGCATACAATTGCGTTCAATACATGTTTTTTCATTTATTCAACGTTTTCTAATATTATGTTTTTCTCACCATTCAAATGTAATGACATTAGTAATAAATTTAAAAATCAAAACATTGCACTTTTTTCAATTTTTAGAATTCTAATTTACTATAGGGATAAATGCACTGTTAATAATCAGTTGAATTTAAAATTTGAAATTTTTTTAATTATTGCCTTTGTCACAATGCTATTTGAAATGATTTATATAATTTTAGTCTAAAAATATAAAACATAAGAAAAAAACAAATGCAAGGGACATTAATAAGAAGTTTGCCCACCCCCATCAAGTGCAATATACTCGACCTAATATTTAAGTTTGCGATTGCTATTTATATAATGTTGTCTCACCATTCAAATGTAATGACATTAACAATAAATTTAAAAATCCAAACATTACACCTTTTCAACTTTAGAATTCTAAATTCCTATAGGGATAAATGCACTGTTAATATTCAGTTCAATTTAAATTTTACATTTTTTTTAATTATCTCCTTTGCTATAATGTTATTTGAAAAGATTTATATAATTTTAGTCCAAAAATATACAACATAAGAAAAAACAAATGGAAGGGACTCTTACAAGAAGTTTCCCACCTAACATTGAAACTTAGAATTGCTAATTATAATATTCTTCCACTAAAGTGTATTTTATACAATTAAGTCCAATACTTGTATTTTTGTGTATTTAACTTTTTCAAATATTATGTGTTCTCACAATTCAAATGTAATGGCATTAGTAATAAATTTAAAAATCAAAACATTGCACCTTTTCAACTTTAGAATTCTAAATTCCTATAGGGATAAATGTACTATTAATAATCAGTTGAATTTAAATTTCAAAACTTTTTTAATTATCTCCTTTCCCACAATGTTATTTGAAATGATTTATATAATTTTAGTCCAAAAATATACAACATAAGAAAAAGCACATGCAAGGGACAACAATAAGAAATATGCTAACCCTCCTCAAGCGCAATATGCTCAACCTAATAGTGAATCTTACGACTGCTATTTATATTATTCTTCCACTAAAGTGTATTGTATATAATTGAGTCTAATACTTGTATTTTTTGTTATTTAACATTTTCAAATATTATATTTTCTCACCATTCAAATGTAATGGCATTAGCAATATATTGAAAAATAAAAACATTGCACTTTTTCAATATTTAGAATTCTAAATTTCTATAAGGATAAATGCACTGTTAATAATCAGTTGAATTTAAATTTTGAAATTTTTTTACTTATCTCGTTTGCCACAATGCTATTTGAAATGATTTATATAATTTTAGTCTAAAAATATACAACATAAGAAAAAGCAAATGCAAGGGTCTTTAATAAGAAATTTTCCCACTCTCCTTAAGCGCAATATGATCAACCTAATATTGAAACTTGTTATTGGTATTTATATTATTCTACCACTAAAGTGTATTGCATACAATTGAGTCCAATACTTGAATTTTTGTTTATTTAACATTTTCAAATCTTATGCTTTTCTCAGCATTCAAATGTAATGACATTAGCAATAAATTTAAAAATCAAAACATTGCACTTTTTCAATTTTTAGGATGCTAAATTCCTATAAGGATAAATGCACTGTTAATAATCAGTTGAATTTAAATTTTACAATTTTTTTAGTTCTCTCCTTCGCCTCAATGCTATTTGAAATGATTTATATAGTTTTAGTTTAAAAACATAAAACATAAGACAATGGAAATGCAATGGACACTAATAAGAAGTTTCCCCACCTCCCTCAAGCGCAATATGCTCACCATAATATTAAAGCTTGCGATTGCTATTTATATTATTCTTCCACTAAATTATATTACATACAATTGAGTTCAATATATGTATTTTTGTTTATTTAACATTTTCAAATATTATGTTTTTCTCACCATTCAAATGTAATGGTATTAGCAAAAAATTTAAAAATCAAAACATTGCACTTTTTCAATTTTTAAAATTCTAAATTCCAATAAGGATAAATGCATTGTTAATAATCAGTTGAATTTAAGTTTTGAAATTTTTTCAGTAATGTCCATTGCCTCAATACTATTTGAAATGATTTATATAATTTTAGTCTAAGAACATACAACATAAGAAAAAGGAAATGCAATGGACTCTGATAAGAAGTTTGCCCACCCCTCTAAGCGCAATATGCTCGACCTAATATTGAAACTTGTGATTGCTATTTATAATATTCTTCCAATAAATTGTGTTGCATAGAATTGAGTCCAATACATATATTTTTGTTTTATTAACATTTTCAAATATTATGTGTTTCTCACCATTCAAATGCAATGACATTAGCAATAAATTTAAAAATCAAAACATTGCACTTTTCAATTTTTAGAATTCTAAATTCCTATAGGGATAAATGCACTGTTAATAATCAGTTGAATTTAAAATTTGAAATTTTTTTAATTATCTCCTTTGTCATAATGCTATTTGAAATGATTTATATAGTTTTAGTCTAAGAACATACAACATAAGAAAAAACAAATGCAAGGGACTCTAATAAGAAGTTCGCCCACCACCCTCAAGCGCAATATGCTCGACCTAATATTGAAGATTGTGATTGCTATTTATATTATTCTTCCCTTAACTTATATTGCATACAATTGAGTCCAATACATGTATTTTTATGTATTTAACATTTTCAAATATTATATTTTTCCCATCATTTAAATGCAATGGCATTAGCAATAAATTTAAAAATCAAAATATTGCACTTTTTCAATTTTTAGAATTCTGAATTCCTCTTAAGATAAATGCACAGTTAATAATAAGTTAAATTTAAATTTTGAAATTTTTTCAGTAATCTCCATTGTTGCAATGCTATTTGAAACGATTTATATAGTTTTAGTCTAACAACATATAACATAAGAAAAAGGAAATGCAATGGACTCTAATAAGAACTTTGTCCACCCCCCTCAAGTGCAATAGGCTCAACCTAATATTGAATCTTGTGATTGCTATTTATATTATTCTTCTACTAAATTGTATTGCATATAATTGAGTCCAATACATGTATTTTTTTGTATATAACATTTTCAAATATTATGTTTTTCTCACTATTCAAATGTAATGGTATTAGTAATAAATTTTAAAATCAAAACTTTGCACTTTTTCAACTTTTAGAATTCTAAATTCCTATAGGGATAAATGCACTGTTAATAATCAGTTGAATTTAAATTTTGAAATTTTTTTAATTTCTCCTTTGCCACAATGCTATTTGAAAATTTTTATATAATTTTAGTCTAAAAATATACAAAATTAAAAAAAGCAAATGCAAGGGACTCTAATAAGAAGTTTGCCCACCCCTTTAAGCGCAATATGCTCGACCTAATTTTAAAGCTTGCAATTGCTATTTATATTATTCTTTCACTAAATTGTATTACATACAATTGAGTTCAATACATGTTTTTTTGTTTATTTAACATTTTCAAATATTATGTTTCTCTCACCATTCAAATGTAATGGTATTAGCAATAAATTTAAAAATCAAAACATTGCACTTTTTCAATTTTTAGAATTCTAAATTCCTATAGAGGTAAATGCACTGTTAATAAACAATTGAATTTAAATTTTGAAATTCTTTTAATTATCTCCTTTGCCATAGTGTTGTTTGAAAAGATTTATATAATTTTAGTCTAAAAATATACAACATAAGAACAAGTAAATGCAAGGAACTTTAATAGGAATTTTGCCCACCCCTCTCAAGCGTAATATGTTCGACCTAATTTTGAAGCTTGAGATTGCTATTTATATTATTCTTCCACTAAATTGTATAACATACAATTTAATCCAATATATGTATTTTTGTTTATTTAGCATTTTCAAATATTATGTTTTTTTTACCATTCAAATGCAATGACATTAGCAATAGATTTAAAAATCAAAACATTGCACTTTTTCAATTTTTAGAATTCTGAATTCATCTAAGGATAAATGTACTGTTAATAATCAGTTAAATTTAAATTTTGAAATTTTTTCAATAATCTCTATTACTGCAATGCTATTTGAAATGATTTATATAGTTTTAGTCTAAGAACATATAACATAAGAAAAAGGAAATGTGATGGACTTTAATACGAAGTTTGCCCACCCCCCTCAATCGCAATAGGCTTAACCTAATATTGAAACTTGTGCTATTTATATTATTCTTCCACTAAATTGTATTGCATACAATTGAGTCCAATATGTGTATTTTTTTTGTATTTAACATTTTCAAATATTACGTTTTTCTCACTATTTAAATGTAATGGAATTAGCAATAAATTTTAAAATGTAAACATTACACTTTATCAATTTTTAGAATTTAAAATTCCTATAGGGATAAATGCACTGTTAATAAACAGTTGAATTTAAATTTTGAAATTTTTTTAATTATTTACCACAATGCTATTTGAAATGATTTATATAATTTTATTCTAAAAATATACAACATAAGAAAAAGTAAATGCAGGGGACTCTAATAGGAATTTTGCCCACCCCCCTCAAGCGCAATATGCTCAACCTAATATTGAAGCTTGCGATTGCTATTTATATTATTCTTCCAATAAATTGTAATGCATACAATTGAGTCCATGACATGTATTTTTGTTTATTTAGCATTTTCAAATATTATGTTTGTTGTTCCCACAGCCTTGTATGGGTTGTAATTGTTGTCCACTAGGGTTAAGTGTGCAAGAGAGTAAAGTCACATGGAAGGGCAAGAAAGTAAATCCATCATGTAAGCCCTATTAGGGTTTCATGGAAGAGAGTATATAAAGGCCATGGAAGACAAAACTAGGGCAGAGGGCCAACACAATTGAAAAAACAACAACCCTACAACAACCGGCCAAAAAGGAAGAGAGAGCAGAACGGCAAGAGATCAGAAACGACACCACTAGGAGAGAAAACCAGAAACGTCACCACCGGGAGAGCAAACCAGAACGTGCGACCTCCTGCAAGCAAACCAGAAACACCTCCTGTAAGCAAACCAGAAACACATCCTGCAAGCAAACCAGAAACGCACAACCAGCAAGAGGAGAAATAAGAAACAGACCATCCGGAAGAGAAGACAGCAGACCTGGTATCCGTGAGACCACCCGGAAGAGAAGACAGCAGACCTGGTATCTGTGAGACCACCCGGAAGAGAAGACAGCAGACTAGAAGCGTGAGGCAGGCCAAGAGATGTGAACCAGAAAAACCAGTAGCGTGAGGCAGGCTAAGAGACGTGAAACAGCAGACCAGAACGTGCAACGGCGTGACTGATCAGAAGCGTGGGGCAGGCCGTGAGACGTGAAACGGCAGACCAGAAGCTTGAGTGCAAGCTGTGAAACCGTGAGACGGTGAAAGCAGGAGTTGTGTGAAACAACCTAGAGAAGGAATTCGGCGAAGCATCGGAAAGAACTCAACGTATTTCCAGATTTCTTCAAGAGAGGTTAGAGAGCGTTGCGGTGAACTTCTAAGCGGCAGTGGAGCAGCCTTTCAATTCAACAGAGGCAAGACAAGCTAGAAGAAGGGTAGACACAGTAAGTGACACTCTTTGTATTGTACTTGCTTGGTAATTGCAATAGTGAAAGGAGCAGAAGATTAAGACATCCATTGTAACTGGAATTCTCAAGTATAGTGGATAGTCTCGGTAAGGGAGAGTCCCTACCACTGTGGATGTACGTCACGTTGACGGAACCACATAAATCTCGTGTGTCCTTAATTTGCTTTACATTCTGTGTTTTGAATTGAGTTGTGAATGCAGCTAAAGTATCAGCCAACCCATAACCTAACGAAGACCTAAACAAGAACATCCGAATTGTCTATTAGTCAAGGTGTCTGAAGGGTGACTTTGGGGACTATTGTGATTAGTAGGTAGCAATAGATCTACCTCAGTCGAATCTGAGAAAGAGTTCACTTTTAAGAAGAGATTGAAGTTGTTCACTATCCTGCGAATTGCGAATTGTGGTGATACTGATTCACCCCCCTCTCAGTATCACAAACTAGTAGATCCTAGGGTAAAGTTGGGAACTTCAATGTTTTTCTCACCATTCAAATGCAATGACATTGGCAATAAATTTGAAAATCTAAACATTGCACTTTCTGAATTTTTAGAATTCTAAATTCCTATAGGGATAAATGCACTGTTAATAAACAGTTGAATTTAAATTTTGAAAATTTTTTAATTATCTCCTTTGCCACAATGCTATTTGGAAAGATTTATATAATTTTAGTCTAAGAACATACAACATAGGAAAAGGTAAATGCAATAGACTCTAACAAGTATTTTGCCCACCCCCCTCAAGCGTAATGTGCTCGACCTAATATTGAAGTTTGCGATTCGTATTTATATTATTCTTCCAATAAATTGTATTGCATACAATTGAGTCCAATACATATATTTTTGTTTATTTAACATTTTTAAATATTATGCTTTTCTCACCATTCAAATGTAATGACATTAGCAATAAATTTTAAAATCTAAATATTGCACTTTTTCAATTATTAGAATTCTAAATTACTATAGGGATAAATGCATTGTTAATAATCAGTTGAATTTAAATTTTGAAATTTTTTTAATTATCTCCCTTGCCACAATGTTGTTTGGAAAGATTTATATAATTTTAGTGTAAAAATATACAACATAAGAAAAAGCAAATGCAAGGAACTCTAACAAGAAGTTTGCCCACCCCCCTCAAGCACAATATGCTCTACCTAACATTGAAACTTGAGATTATTATTTATAATATTCTTCCACTAAAGTGTAATTCATACAATTGAGTTGAATACTTGTATTTTTTGTGTATTTAACATTTTCAAATATTATATTTTTCTCACCATTCAAATGCAATGACATTAGTAATAAATTTTAGAATCTAAACATTGCACTTTTTCAATTTTTAAAATTATAAATTCCTATAGGGTTAAATGCGCTGTTAATAATTTGTTGAATTTAAATTTTGAAATTCTTTGAATTATCTCCTTTGCCACAATGCTATTTGGAATGATTTATATAATTTTAGTCTAAAAATATACAACATAAGAAAAAGCAAATGTAAGGGACCCTAATAGGAATTTTGCCCACCCCCCTCAAGCGCAATATGGTCGACCTAATTTTGAAACTTGTGATTGCTATTTATATTATTCTTCCGCTAATACAATTTAGTCCAATACATGTATTGTTGTGTATTTAACATTTTCAAATATTATGTTTTTCTCACCATTCAAATGGAATGGCTTTAGCAATAAATTTTAAAATCAAAACATTGCACTTTTTTGATTTTTAGAATTCTAAATTCCTATAGGGATAAATGCACTGTTAATAATCAGTTTAATTTAAATTTTGAAATTTGTTCAGTAATCTC
>JAHLGP010016205.1:0-23452 GCA_020141445.1 Bruguiera sexangula | reverse complement strand
ATTTTATACAATTGAGTCCATTACTTGTATTTTTCTTCAATTAACATTTTCAAATATAATATTTTTCTCACCATTCAAATGCAATAGTATTAGCACTAAATTTAAAAATAAAAACATTACACTTTTTAAATTTTTAGAATTCTAAAGTCCTATAAGGATAAATGCATTGTTAATAATCAGTTGAATTTAAATTTTGAAATTTTTTTAATTATCTCCTTTGCCACAAAGCTATTTGAAATGATTTATATAATTTTGGTCTAAAAATATACAACTTAAGAGAAAGAAAATGCAATGGACTTTAATAAAATGTTTCCTCACTCCCCTCAAGAGCCATATGTTCGAGCTAACATTGAAGTTTAGGATTGCTATTTATAATATTCTACCATTAAAGTGTATTTTATACAATTTAGTCCATTACTTGTATTTTTGTTCAATTAATATTTTGAAATATTATGTTTTTCTTACCATTCAAATGCAATGACATTTGCAATAAATTTAAAAATGAAAACATTGCACTTTTTCAATTTTTAGAATTCTAAAGTCCTATAGGCATAAATGCATTATTAATTATTAGTTGAATTTCACTTTTGTAATTTTTTAATTGTCTTCTTTGTGACAATGCTATTTGAAATGATTTATATAATTTTAGTTTAAAAATATATTATTTAAGAAAAAGCTAATCTATTGGACTCTAATAAGAAGTTTCCTCACTCCTTTCAAGGCCAATATGCTTGACCCAACATTGAAATTTGAGAGTGCTATTTATAATATTCATCCACTAAAGTATATTTTATACAATTGAGTCCATTACTTGTATTTTTGTTCAATTAACTTATCCAAATATTATGTTTTTCTTACCGTTCAAATGCAATGACATTTGCAATAAATTTTAAAATCAAAGCATTTCACTTTTTCAATTGAGTCCATGACTTGTATTTTTGTTGAATTTTACTTTTTTAATCTTTTTAATTGTGACATTTGTGATAATGCTATTTGAAATGATTTATATAATTTTAGTCTAAAAGTATATTACTTAAGAAAAAGCAAATGCATTGTACTCTAATAAAAAGTTTCCCTGCTCTCTTCAAGAGCTATATACTTGACCCAACATTGAAACATGAGAGTGTTATTTATAATATTTATCCACTAAAATGTACTTGATACAATTGAGACCATTACTTGAATTTCTATTCAATTAACATGTTCAAATATTATGTTTTTCTCATCATTCAAAATGCATAGGCATTAACAATAAATTTAAAAATCAAAACATTGCATTTTTTTCAAATTTTAGAATTTTAAAGACATACAAGGATAAATACATTTTTAATAATTAGTTGACTTTAATTTTTGTATTTTTTTTAATTGTCACTTTTACCATAATGCATTTTGAAATGATTTATATAATTTTAGTCTACAAACATATCACTTGAGAAAAAGTAATTGCAATGGACTTTAATAAGAAGTTTCCCCACTCCCCTCGAGAGCAATATGGTTGACCCAAGATTGAAACTTGGGATTGCTATTTTTAATATTCATCTTCTAAAATGTATTTTATATAATTGAGTTCATTACTTGTATTTTTGTTCAATTAACTTATTCAAATATTATCTTTTTCTCACTATTCAAAATGTAATGGCATTAAGAATAAATTTAAAAATCAAAACGTTGCACTTTTTCAATTTTTAAAATTCTAAAGTCCTATAGGGATAAATGCATTGTTTATAATCTATTGAATTTAAATATTGAAAATTTTTTTAATTATCTCTTTTGCCACAATGTTATTTGAAATGATTTATATAACTTTAGTCTAAAAATATACAACTTAAGAAAAACCAAATGCAATGGACTCTAACAAGAAGTTTCCCCACTCCCTTTAAGAGCAATATGCTCAAGTTAACATTGAAACTTGGGATTGCTATTTATAATATTCTGCTGCTAAAGTGTATTTTATACAATTGAGCCCATTACTTGTATTTTTGTTCAATTAACATTTTCAAATATTATGTTTTTCTCGCCATTCAAATGCAATGACATTAGCACTAAATTTAAAAATTAAAACATTGCACTTTTTCAATATTTAGAATTCTAAAGTCTTGTAAGGATAAATGCATTGTTAATTATCAGTTGAATTTTACCTTTGTATTTTTTTTAATTTTCTCCTTTGCCACAATGCAAGTTAAAATGATTTATATAATTTTAGTCTACAAACATATTACTTAAGAAAATGCAAATGCAATGGACTCTAATAAGAAGTTACCCTACTCCCTTCAAGTGCAATATGCTTGACCCAACATTGAACTTGAGATTAGAATTTTTAATATTCATCCACTAAAGTGAATTTTATAAAATTGAGTCCATTACTTGTATTTTTATTAAATTAACATATTCAAATATTATGTTTTTCTCACCATTCAAGTGCAATGCCATTAGCAATAAATTTAAACATCAAAACATTGTAGTTTTTTAATTTTTAGAATGCTAGAGTCCTATGGGGATAAATGCATTGTTAATAATCAGTTGAATTTAAATTTTGTAACTTTTTTAATTGCCCCTTTTGCGACAATGGTATTTGAAATGATTTATATAATTTTAGTCTAAAAATATATTATTTTAGAAAAAGCTAACCTATTGGACTCTAATAAGAAGTTTCCCCACTCCCTTCAAGAGCAATATGCTTGACCTAACATTGAAACTTGGGATTGCTATTTATAATATTCATACAGTAAAGTGTACTTTATACAATGGAGTCCATTACTTATATTTTTGTTTAATTAACATATTCAAATATTATGTTTTTCTCACCATTCAAATGCAATGTCATTAGCAATAAATTTAAAAAGAAAAACAATGCCCTTTTTCAATTTTTAGAATTTTAAAGTCCTATAAGGATAAATGCATTATTAATTATGAGTTGTATTTTACTTTTCTAATTCTTTTGGAAATGATTTATATAATTTTAGTTTAAAAATATATTACTTAAGAAAAAGCTAAAGTATTGCACTCTAGTAAGAAGTTTTCCCATTCCCCTCAAGAGCTATATGCTTGACCCAACATTAAAACTCGATAGTGTTATTTATAATATTTATCCACTAAAGTATATTTGATACAATTGAGGCCATTACTAGAATTTCTATTTAATTAACATATTCAAATATTATGTTTTTCTCACCATTCAAAATGCAAAGGCATTAACAATAAATTTAAAAATCAAAACATTGCATTTTTTCAAATTTTAGAATTTTAAAGGCTTACAAGAATATATACATTTTTAATAATCAGTTAACTTTAATTTTTGTATTTTTTTTAATTGTCTCTTTTGCCATAATGCATTTCAAAATGATTTATAAAATTTTAGTCTACAAGCATATCACTTGAGAAAAAGCAATTGCAATGGACTTTAATAAGAAGTTTCCCCACTCCCCTTAAGAGCAATATGGTTGACTCAAGATTGAAACTTAGGATTGTTATTTTTAATATTCATCCTCTAAAGTGTATTTTATACAATTGAATTCATTATTTGTATTTTTGTTCAATTAACTTATTTAAATATTATCTTTTTCTCATTATTCAAAATGCAATGACATTAAGAATAAATTTGAAAATCAAAACATTGCACTTTTTTAATTTTTAGAATTCTAAAGTCCTATAGGTATAAATGCATTGTTAATAATCAGTTGAATTTAAATTTTGAAATTTTTTTTAATTATCTCCTTTGCCACAATGCTATTTGAAATGATTCATATAACTTTAGTCTAAAAATATACAACATAAGAAAAACCAAATGCAATGGACTCTAATAAGAAACTTCCCTACTCCCTTAAGAGCAATATGCTCAAGCTAACATTGAAGCTTGTGATTGCTATTTATAATATTCTTCCACTAAAGTGTATTTTATACAATTGAGTCCATTACTTGTATTTTTGTTCAATTAACATTTTCAAATATTATGTTTTTCTCACCATTCAAAATGAATAAATTTAAAAATCAAAACATTACACTTTTTAAATTTTTAGAATTCTAAAGTTCTATAGGGATAATTACATTGTTAATAATTAGTTAAAGTTTAATTTTTTAATTTTTTTAATTGCATCCTTTGCAACAATGCTATTTGAAATGATTTATATAGTTTTAGTCTATAAATATACAACTTAAGAAAAAGTAAATGCAATGGACTCTAACAAGAAATTTCCCCACTCCCCTCAAGAACAATATGATCGAGCTAATATTGAAACCTAGGATTGCTATTTATAATATTTATCCATTAAAGTGTATTTTATACAATTGAGTCCATTACTTGTATTTTTGTCCAATTAACATATTCAAATAGTATTTTTTTCTCACCATTCAAATGTAATGGCATTTGTAATAAAATTAAAAATCAAAATAATGGACTTTTTCAATTTTTAGAATTCTAAAGTCTTATAAGGATAAATGCATTGTTAATTACTTGTTAGATTTTACTTTTGTAATTTTTTGAATTATCTCCTTTGCGACAATGCTATTGGAAATAATTTATATAATTTTAGTCTAAAAATATATTACTTAAGAAAAAGCTAATATATTGGACTCTAATAAAAAGTTTTCCCACTCTCCTTAAGAGTAATATGCTTGACCCAACATTGAAACTTAGGATTGCTATTTATAATATCCATCCACTAAAGTGTATTTTATATAATTGAGACCATCACTTGAATTTTTGTTCAATTAACTTATTCAAATATTATATTTTTCTCACCATTAAAATGCAATAGCATTAACAATAAATTCAAAAATCAAAACATTGCACTTTTTCAATTTTTAGAATTCTAAAATCCTATTGGGATCAATGCATTCTTAATAATCAGTTGAATTTAAATTTTTTAATTTTTTTAATTGCATCCTTTGCAACAATGCTATTTGAAATGATTTATATATTTTTAGTCTAAAAATATATTACTTGAGAAAAGAAAATGCAATGAAGACTAAAAAGAAGTTTCCTCAGTCCCCTCAAGAGCAATATTGTCGACCTAACATTGAAGCTTGGGATTGCTTTTTATAATATTCATCCACTAAAGTGTATTTTATACATTTGAGTCCATCACTTGTATTTTTGTTCTCTTAACATATTCAAATAGTATGTTTTTCTCACCATTCAAATGCAATGACATTAGCAATAAAATTAAAAATCAAAACAATGCACTTTTTCAATTTTTAGAATTCTAAAATACTATAAGGATAAATGCATTGCTAATTACTTGTTGAATTTTACTTTTGTAATTTTTTTAATTATCTCCTTTGCGACAATGTTATTGGAAATAATTTATATAATTTTAGTCAAAAAATATATTACTTAAGAAAAAGCTAATGTATTGGACTCTAATAAAAGTTTCCTTACTCCCCTCAAGAGCAATATGCTTGACCCAACATTGAAACTTGGGATTGCTATTTATAATATCCATCTACTAAAGTGTATTTTATAAAATTGAGACCATTACTTGAATTTTTGTTCAATTAACATATTCCAATATTATGTTTTTTTCATCTTCCAAATAATATGGCATTAGTAATAATTTCAAAAACCAAAATTTAGCACTTTTTCAATTTTTAGAATTATAAAGTCCTGTAGGGATCAATACATTATTAATAATCAATTGAATTTTAATTTTTTAATTTTTTAAATTGTCTCCTTTGCCACAATGCTACTTGAAATGATTTATATAATTTTAGTCCAAAAATATACTACTTAAGAAAAAGTAAATGCAATGGACTCTAATATGAAGTTTCCCCACTCCCCTTAAGAGTAATATGCTTGACCCAAGATTAAAACTTGGGATTACTATTTATAATATTCATCCACTAAAGTATATTTATACAATTGAGTCCATTACTTGTATTTTTATTCAATTAACATATTCAAAACAAATTTATACTTTTTCACCATTCAAATGCAATGACATTAAGAACAAATTTAAAAATCAAAACATTGTACTTTTTCACTTTTTTGAATTCTAAAGTCCTACAGGGATCAATGCATTGTTAATTACTAGTTGAATTTTACTTTTATAATTTTTTTAATTGTCTCCTTTTCCATAATGCAATTTCAAATAATTTATATAATTTTAGTCTACAACATATTATTTAAGAAAAAGTAATTACAATGGACTCTAATAAGAAATTTCCCGACTTCGCTTAAGAACAATATACTTGACCCAATATTAACCCAACATTAAAGTTTGGGAATGTTATTTATAATATTTATCCACTAAAGTGTATTTTATACAACTGAGTCCATTATTTATATTTTTGTTCAACTAACATATTCAAATATTATGCTTTTCTCACCATTCAAATGCAATGGCATTAACAATAAATTTAAAAATCAAAACATTGCACTTTTTCAATTTTTAGAATTTTAAAGTCGTATAAAGATAAATGTATTGTTAATTATCAGTTGAATTTTACTTTTGTATTTTTTTTAATTGTCTCCTTTGCCACAATGCAATTTGAAGTGATTTGTATAATTTTAGTCTACAAATATATTATTTAAGAAAAATCAATTACAATGGACTCTAATAAGACATTTCCCTACTCCCCTCAAGAGCAATATACTTGACCCAATATTAAAATTTGGGAGTGTTATTTATAATATTCATCCACTAAAGTCTATTTTATACAATTGAGTCCATTACTGGTAATTTTGTTCAATTAACATTCTTAAATGTTATATTTTTCTCACCATTCAAATGCAATGACATTAGAAATAAATTTTAAAATCAAAACATTGTACTTTTTGAATTTTTAGAATCCTAATGTCTTATAGGGATAAATGCATTGTTCATTACCAGTTAAATTTTACTTTTGTAATTTTTTTAATTGTCCCCTTTGTGACAATGCTATTTGAAATGATTTATATAATTTTAGTCTAAAAATATATTACTTAAGAGCAAACTAACCTATAGGACTCTAATAAGAAGTTTTCCAACTCCCCTCAAGAGTAATATGTTTGACCTAATATTGAAATTTGGGATTGTTATTTATAATATTCATACAGTAAAGTGTATTTTATACAATTGAGTCCATTACTTGTATTTTTGTTCAATTAACTTATTCAAATATTATGTTTTTCTCACCATTCCAAATGTAATGACATTAACAATAAATTTAAAAATCAAAATATTGCGCTTTTTCAATTTTTGGAATTCTAAGTTCCTATAAGGATAAATGCACTGTTAATAATTAGTTGAATTTAAAATTTGAAAATTTTTTAATTATCTCCTTTGCCACAATGCTATTTTAAATGATTTATATAGTTTTAGTCTAAAAATATACAACTTAAGAAAAAGCAAATGCAATGGACTCTAGTAAAAAGTTTCTCCACCCCCTTCAAGAGCAATATGCTCGAACTAACATTGAAACTTGTGATTGCTATTTATAATATTCATATACTAAAGTGTATTTTATACAGTTGAGACCATTACTTGAATTTTTGTTCAATTAACATATTAGAATATTATATTTGTCTTGCCATTCAAAATACAAAGGTAGTAACAATAAATTAAAAAATCAAAATATTGCATTTTTTTAAATTTTAGAATTTTAAAGTCTTATAGGGATAAATACATTGTTAATAATTAGTTGAATTTAATTTTTGTAATTTTTTAATTGTCTTCTTTGCTACAATGCAATTTGAAAAGATTTATATAATTTTAGTCTACAAACATATTACTTAAGAAAAAACAAATGCAATGGACTTTAATAAGAAGTTTCCTGACTCCCCTCAAGAGCAATATACTTAACCCAACATTGGAGCTTAGGAGTGTTATTTATAATATTAATCCACTAAAGTGTATTCTATACAATTGAGTCTATTACTTGTATTTTTCTTCAATTAACACATTCAAATGTTATATTTTTTTCAACATTCAAATGCAATGGTGTTAGTAATAAATTTAATAATCAAAACATTGCACCTTTTCAATTTTTAGAATTGTAAAGTCATATAAAGATGAATGCATTGTTAATAATTAGTTAAATTTAAATTTTGTAATTTTTTTAACTGTTACCTTTGCAACAATGCTATTTGAAATGATTTATATAATTTTAGTCTAAAAATATATTACTTAAGCAAAAACAAATGCAATGGACTCTCATAAGAAGTTTCTCCACTCCCCTCAAGACTAATATGTCTGACCCAACATTGAAGTCTAGGATGACTATTTGTAATATTCATCAACTAAAGTGTATTTTATATAATTGAGTCCATTACTTGTTTTTTTGTTTAATTAACATATTCAAATATTATGTTTTTCTCACCATTCAAATGCAATGACATTAACAATAAATTTAAAAATCAAAATATTGCACTCTTTTAATTTTTAGAATTTTGAAGTCCTATAGGAATAAAGACATTGTTAATAATCAGTTGAATTTAAAATTTGTAATTTTTTTAATTATCTCTTTTGCCATACTACAATTTGAAAAGATTTGTATAATTTTATTCTACAACCATATTACTTAAGAAAAAGCAAATGTAATGGACTCTAATAAGAGCAATATGCTTGGCACACCATTAAATCTTGGGATTCCTATTTATAATATTCATCTACTAAAGTAAATTTTATACAATTTAGTCCATTACTTGATTTCTTCCTAACAATGCTCCATTTTTTTTTTTTTGTAATTACTCATTCACACTTAATGGTCTTGAAAATAGCTTGTGTGCCCACATCAGGCATTTTATTCATGGCAATATGCACATCTATACTCCCTTGGAATAAGGAATTCATTGAATTTCATTAAACAATGAGTCTTTGACGATGACTAGTATTCCTTTTAAGTATTTGGGGTATAATTTCTGAATAATAAGGTTGTCTTCTCATTTCTTCCTAATAAGACTCCACTTTTTGTTATTACTACCCATTGACACTTAATGATCTTGAAAATAGATTTTGTTTCCATAAAGGGCACAATATTCATGGCAACAAGCACATCTACACTCCCTTGAAATTAGGAATCTGTTGAATTTCGTTAAATAAGGAGTCTTTGGTGATGTCTAGCATTTCTTACAGGTATTTTCTACTTAATTACAGACTAATGAGACTGTCTCTTGATTTCTTCCTAACAATGCTTCACTTTTTGTTATAATTACCCATTCACACTTAATGATATTGAAAATAGCTTGTGCATCCACAACAAGCACTATTTCCATCACAATAAGAACATCTATACTCCCTTGGAACTAAGAATAAGTTGAATTTCATTCAACAAAGAGTCTTTGATGTTTGATGATGACTAGCATTTCTTACAAGTATTTTCGGTATAATTATTGAATAATGAGATGGTCTCTTCATTTTTTCCTAACAAGGCTCCCCTTTTTGTTGTAGTAACTCATTCACTCTTAATGATCTAGAAAATAGCTTGTATGCCCGCAACAGGCACTATATTCAAGGCAATAACCACATCTATACTCCCATGGAACTAAGAATCTATTGAATTTCATTAAACAAGGAGTCTTTGGTGATCATTATAATTTCTTACAAGTATTTTCTACTTAATTTAAGACTAATGAGATTGTCTTTTGATTTTTTCCTAACAATGCTCCACTTTTGTTGTAATTACCCATTCACACTTAATGATCTTGAAAATAGATTGTGTGCTTATAAAGGGCATAATATTCATGGCAACAAGAACATCTATACTCCCTTGGAACTAGGAATTAGTTGAATTTCATTCAACAAGGAGTCTTTGATGAGGACTAGTATTTCTTCCTAACAATGCTCTACTTTTTGTTGTAATAACACATTCACACTTAATGATGTTGAAAATAGCTTGTGTGCCCACAATAGGCACTATATTCAAGGCAACAAGCACATTTATACTCCCCTAGAAATATGAATCCATTCAATTTCATTATACAAGGAGACTTTGGTTATAACTTCCATTTGTTACAAGTATTTTTTGCTTAATTACAAACTAATGAGACTGTTTGTTGATTTGTTCCTAACAATGCTCCACTTGTTGTTGTAATTACCCATTCACACTTTATGATCTTGAAAATAGGTTGTGCTCCCACTACAAACACTATATTCATGGTAACATGCACATCTATACTCCCTTAGAATTAGGAATCCGTTGAATTTCATTAAATAAGGAGTTTTTTGTGATGACTAGAATTTCTTATAAGTATTTTCTACTTAATTACAGACTAATGAGATCGTCTCTTGATTTCTTCCTAACAATGCTCCACTTTTTGTTGTAATTAACCATTCACACTTAATGACCTTGAAAATTGCTTGTTTCCCACAGCAGGCACTACATTCAAGGCAACATCCACATCTAGACTATCTTGGAAGTAGGAATCCATTGAATTTCATTAAATAAGCAATCTTTGACCATAACTAGTATTTCTTTCAAGTATTTGCTGTACAATTACTGAATAATGAGGTTGTCTCTTTATTTCTTCCTAACAAGACTCCACCTTTTGTTGCAATAATGCATTCACGCTCAATGATGTTGAAAATAGTTTGTGTGCCCACCATAGGCATCATATTCAAGGCAACAAGCACACCTATACTCCCTTAGAAATAGGAATCCGTTCAATTTTTTTTTAAACAAGGAGACTTTGGTTATAACTACCATTTCCTATATATATTTTCTACTTAATTTAAGATTGATGAGACTGTATGTTGATTTCTTCTTAACAGTGCTCCACTTATTGATGTGAAAAACCCTAAAAAGACATGGCTTAAGGACCCAACACACATAAGGAATCAAAGAACAACCAGGAAAGCTAAATCAGAGTTTAATAACACAACCCTAGACCCAACATTCAAAGGAGCAAGAACCTAGGGTATTTAAGAAGGATATGGATGCCACACTTTAGAAAAGAAAGGACTTGGGAATGATAAGTCAATTTGAATGCCATAAGAAGAAGTACCTCTTGATAAGTTCTTTAGTTCTTAAAAGAATCGAGGGAGAAAAACCCTTGCTTTCTATTTCACTCAAAATTGTCTGATGTTCTAGAGCTTACAAGAGGTGCCTATTTATAGGTTAAGATAGTAATCCTAAAGAGGCACAAATTCCTACTTAGGACAGATCCTTATTTTGGAGGGATTCCTAACTAGGGACAAATTCTAGCACAGACAATAAACTCCTATTTAGGAGTGAATGCTATTACTTAGTTCTAACTTATTAAGTACTCTAATCATATTAATAAGGCTTGGACTCTCATTCAAGCTTGAATTGGCACTATTTAAAACTTGGTTGGCCTGAATGTCCTTAATCAGCCCATTTAGTGCTTCTTTCATCTTTCTGGCTTTAACTCGTGTTATTAGGCCTTCTGGAATGTGCAATGGACCTCTTGCATCAATTAAAGCTCTAGCTTATGTGATCAGGCCTTCTGGAATATGCAATGAACTTCTTGCATCCATTAAAGCCTTCCACCCATCATCATTACAATTCTCATCACTTATTGCTATAATTACCCATTCACACTTAATGATCTTGAAAATAGGTTGTGTTCTGACAACAGGCATTATATTCATGGCAACATACACATCTATACTCCCTTGGAATTAGGAATCTGTTAAATTTCATTAAATAAGGAATCTTAGATGATGGCTAGCATTTCTTACAAATATTTTCTGTATAATTACTAAATAATGAGACCATTTCTTCAGTTCTTCCTAATAAGGCCCAACATTTTGTTCCAATAACTCATTCACAATTAATGATCTTGAAAATAGATTATGTGCCCATAATAGGCATTATATTCAAGGTAACAAGCACATATATACTCCTTTAGAATTAGGAATCCATTCAATTTCATTAAACAAAGAGTCTTTGATGATAACTAGCATTTCTTTCAAGTGTTTGCGGTATACTTACTAAAAAACAAAACCATCTCTTCATTTCTTCCTAACAAGGTTTCACCTTTTGTTGTAATAACACATTCCCTTTAAATGATCTTGAAAATAGCTTATATGTCTGCAACAGGCACTATATTCATGACAACAACCCCATCTATACTCCTTTGGAACTAGGAATCCGTTCAATTTCATTAAACAAGAAGTCTTTGATGATGACTAACATTTCCTTCAAGTGTTTGCAGCATAATTACTCAATAACAAGAAAGTCTCTTCATTTCTTCTGAACAAGGCTCTACCTTTTGTTGCAATAACTCATTCACTCTTAATGGTCTTGAAAATAGCTTGTGTGCCCACAATAGGCACTATATTCAAGGCAACAATCACATCTATACTCCCTTAGAACTAGGAATCCATTGAATTTCATTAAACAAGGAGTCTTTGTTGATGACTATAATTTCTTACTAGTATTTTTTACTTAGTTTAAAACTAATGAGACTGTCTCTTGATTTCTTCCTAACTATGCTCCACTTTTTGTTGTAATTACCCATTCACACTTAATGGTCATGAAAATAGATTGTGTGCCCACAACAAGCACAATATTCATGGCAACAAGCACATTTATACTCTCTTGGAATTAGGAATTAGTTGAATTTCATTCAACAAGAAGTCTTCGACAATGATTCGTATTTCTTACAAGTATTTTCTGCATAATTACTGAATAATGAGACAAGGAGGCAACAAGCACATCTATTCTCCCTTGGAACTAGGAATCAGTTGAATTTCAGAAGACAAGGAGTCTTTGATGATGACTAGCATTTCTTACAAGTATTTTCAACTTAATTACAAACTAACGAGACCGTCACTTTATTTCTTCCTAACAATGCTCCACTTTTTGTTGTAATTACCCATTCACACTTAATGATCTTGAAAATTGCTTGTTTGCCCGCAATAGGCACTACATTCATGGCAACAAGCACATCTATACTCCCTTGGAACTAGGAATCTGTTGAATTTCATTAAACAAAGAGCCTTTGATGATGACTAGCATTACTTTCGGTATAATTAAAGAATAATGAGACTATCTCTTCTTTTCCTCCTAACAAGGCTACCCCTTTTGCTGCGATAACTCATTCACACCTAATGATCTTGAAAATAGCTTGTGTGCCCATAACAAGCACTATATTCATGGAAACAACCACATCTATACTCCCCTAGAAATAAAAATCAGTTGAATTTCATTCAACAAGGATTCTTTAATGGTAACTAGTATTTCTTACAAGTATTTTCTACTTAATTACAGACTAATGAGACCGTCCCTTCATTTCTTCCAAACAGTACTCCACTATTTGTTGTAATTACCCACTGACACTTAATGATCTTGAAAATTGCTTGTTTAACCACAATAGACACTATATTCTTGGCGACAAGCACATCAATACTCCCTTGGAACTAGGAATTTGTTGAATTTCATTCAACAAAGAGCTTTTGATGATGACTAGAATTACTTACTAGTATTTTCGGTATAATTACTAAAAAATGAGATTGTCTATTTATTTTCTCCTAACAAGGCTCCTTCTTTTGTTGTAATAAATCATTCACACCTAAAGATCTTGAAAATAGCTTCTGTGCCCACAACAAGCACTATATTCATGGCAACAAGCCTATCTATACACCCTTGGAACTAGGAATTAGTTGACTTTCATTGAACAAGAAGTCTTTAGTAATGACTAGCATTTCTTACAAGTATTTTCTACTTAATTTAAGACTAATGAGACTGTTTCTTAATATCCTCCTTACAATGCTCCATGTTTTATTGTAATTACCCATTCACACTTAATGATCTTGAAAATAGCTTGGGTCTCCATAACAGACACTATATTCATGGCAAGAAGCACATTCATACTCTCTTAGAACAAGGAATTAGTTGAATTTCATTCAACAAGGAGTCTTTGACGATGACTAGCATTTCTTATAAGTATTTTCTGCATAATTATTGAATAATGAGACTGTCTCTACATTTCTTCCAAACAAGGCTCCCCCTTTTGTTGCTGTAACTCATTCACACTTAATGATCTTAAAAATAGCTTCGGTGCCCATCATAGGCACCATTTTCATAGCAATAAGTACATCTATACTCCCTTGGAACAAGAAATCCATTTAATTTCATTAAACAAAGAGTCTTTGGTGATGGCTAGCATTTCTTACAAGTATTTTCTACTTAATTATAGACTAATGAGACCGTCTTATCATTTTCTTCTGAACAATGCTCCACTTTTTTTTGTAATTACCCATTCACACATAATGAAGTTGAAAATTGCTTGTTTGCCCACAACAGACATTATATTTAGGGCAACAAGCACATCTATACTCCCTCGAAAGTAGGAATCAATTGAATTTCATTCACCAAGGAGTCTTTGATGATGACTAACATTTCTTATAAGTATTTTCTACTTAATTACACACTAACGAGATTGTCCCACAATAGACACTATATTTCATGCAGAAAGCCCCAAAAGTCGTGGCTTAGGAACCTAACACACATAAGGAATCAAAGAACAACCAGGAAAGCTAAATCAGAGTTTAATAACACAAACCCTAGACCCAATGTTCGAAGGAGCACAAACCTAAGGTATTTAAGAAGGATATGGACGCCACACTCTAGAAAAAAAGGAATTGGGAGTGATAAGTCAATTTGAATGCCACAAGAAGAAGTACCTCTTGATAAGTTCTTTAGTTCTCAAAAGAATCAAGGGAGAAAAACCCTTGCTTTCTATTTCACTCAAAATTGTCTGATCTTTTTGTTTTTTTGTTTGCTGTTACAAGGGGTGCATATTTATAGGCTAAGATAGCAATCCTAAAGAGGTATAAATTTCTACTTAGGACAATTCCTTATTTAGGAGGAATTCCTAAATAGGTACAAATTCTTACATAGAAAATAAACTCCTAATTTGGAGTAATTGCTATTACTTAGTCCTAACACTTTAAATACTTCAATGATATTAATAAGACCTTAACTCTCTTTCAAGTTTGAATTCGCACCATTTGAAACTTAGTTGGCCTGAACGTCCTTAATCAGCCTATTTAGTGCTTCTTTCATCTTTCTCGCTCTAGCCCGTGTTATTGGGCCTCTTGGAATGTGCAATGGACCTCTTGTATCCATTGAAGCCTTTTACCCATCATCTATACAGTTCTCATCATTCCCCCTTTCCTTGAAAGGATTCGTCCTCAAATTATCACCTTGTTTATACTTGATGATGTAGGGAAATGTTTAAATGAATTTGATCCACTTGGCATGCCTTTTTTGTGCAACTTTCCTTGTACAAGTGGGATAGGAACTGCACAAGGACTCATGCTTTCCCTCACATATCCTTTCAAAACAAGTTCTTCAACCTCTCTTTTAAGCTCCTTTGTCTCCTCAGGATTACTTTTATATGTTGGCTGGTTTGGGATGGATGCACTAGGGATGAAATCAATTTGATGCTCAATTCCTCTTTTGGGTGGCAATCCACTTGGGTCATTGTCAGAGAATACATCTTCAAACTCCTACAATAGAGCAACAACAACACTAGGCAAAGATGGTTCAAGTTTGTGAGTGTTAAAATAAGCCTCTTTGTATGGTATGATCATAGGTTGTTTGGCAAAATTTGCTCTTTTGACATCACATTCTTCTACATAGAAACTTTTTGTTTTCTTCTCTATCTCTTGTGTTCTCATGTTTTCTCCTCTCTTTTCTCTCTTTTCAATCTCTCTTTTCTGTTCACTCTCATTTTTAATCCTTAATTGATCCTCATAAGCTTGTTGAGGTGATAATGGTATAAGAGTGATGGGTTTTTCATTCATTACAAAGGAATATCAATTCTTGAATTCATTATGCATAACTCGCCTATCAAACTGCCATGACCTTCCTAATAGAATATGGCCCGCATGCATAGGTACAACATCACATAAAACTTCATCATGGTACCTTTTGATAGAAAATGACATTAGCACTTGCTTATTTACCTTGACTTCACCACTCTCATTCAACCATTGAAGCTTATATGGCCTAGGGTGCTTCATAGTAGGTAAATTCAACTTTTCAACCATAGTTGTGCTAGCAACATTAGTGCAACTCCCACCATCAATAATCATACTACATAGCTTATCTTTGATGAGACACCTTGTCTGAAAGATGCTATCTTGTTGCACCTCATTTTCTTCCTCTACTTGCACATTCAATGCTTGCCTTGTTATGAGAGCTACTCCATTAACTGGATACCCATCTCCATCACTTTCACCTTCTAATGATGGCACAAAATCATCATCTGATTCACTTTCAATTTCAACATCACCATTACTTCTCAAGATCATTGTACACTTATTTGGACATTGAGATGCAATGCGACCCTTGCCCAAACACCTAAAACATTTAACATCTCTATTTCTACTGGGTTGGGGGTTAGAATTACTTGCCTCTTAGCTAGAACCCACATTCTTGTACATGGATAGCTTGGCTTTAGACTTGTAATTGGCCATCTTGTTCCTTTTACTCCAATTTGGCTTCCGAGATGAGGTAGAACCTGAGTTCTGCCCAAACCATGTGAAACCCTTTGGATTGAGTTTCCTTTCAACTTTCATTGCCATGTACACCATGTCTTCTAATTCCACATAGTGTTGCAATTCAACTATGTTTGCTATGTCCTTATTTAGCCCTTGCAAAAATCAAGCCATGGTTGCTTCTCCATCTTCTTCTATATTCACCCTAATCATGGTAATCTCTATCTTCTTGTGGTAATCCTCCACACTTTTGGTGCCTTGAGTGAGCCCTTGCAGCCTTTGGTACAGCTCCCTGTAAAAGTGATTAGGGACAAACCTCCTCCTCATGATAGCCTTCATCTCCTCCCATGTATCAAAAGGCTACTCACGATTCCTTCTCCTAGTCAAAACAAGTTGATCCCACCAAATAATAACTTAATCAGTAAATTCAATTGCAGCAAGCTTTACCTTTTTCTCCTCAGAATAGTTGTGGCAGTCAAAAACCAATTCAACCTTCTTCTTCCATTCTAGGTATGCATCAGGATCATTCTTACCTTGGAATAGAGGAATTGTCATTTTAATACTACCCAAATTATGGTCATAGGTGCCTTGCCTCCTAAATTCTCTTTGATCCCTTCTATTGTTAGTAGTTCTAACAACATAAGTTTGATCGTCAAATTCATCATCTTCTACATCATCTTCATTGTCATAGGCACATCTTAACTGCCTTCTTGCTTTAGGAGCCTTATATTCCCCATGCCTCCTTTGCAACTTTGCTATTGTATTAACTTGCTCCTCCATCCTCTCCCTTATATCATCAAATCTGGTATTCATGCGCTTAAATTGTTGTTGCATAGCTTTGATCATGAAGGTCATATCACCAGCTCCCTCCTGAGCTGCACCTTTGTCTTTGGATGTCATAGTATTACTTCTCCACAAAATAATTAGGATACCTCACAGAACACTCCCTCAGGTGTTTCACTCAAAAGAAGGTGTCGTACTCCCTCGTGTTTACACTTTTATGGATTTTTCTTTATATGAACTTTCACTCTTACCTTTTACCACTCGGATTTCCTCTTTCAGCTCTATAAAGAACTAAACAATATAAATCAAGAGTATTGATTTAGAACAAAATAAGATAAATGGCGTAGAATTAAAGAAATTGGAGAACAAGAAATCAAAAACGAAAATGGATATCAAGGCAAACGAATTTAATGAACTAAACTCTCAAAAATTAGGAAAAGGGTAGTTAAACCTAGAGGACAAACTTGGATAAAAACAGGAAAATGGATGGTAGAATTGGAGTTGAGCAAGAAAACTTTGTTATTATTGTGGCCAATATAACCAAACTGTTAACTTTATCAATAACTAGAATTTGATGTCTTCTTCCTTCCTTTTCTCCCTTTTTTTTTCGTTGCTTTGTTTTTTTAATTTCTTTTCTTTTGCTCAACACAAAACAACAGTAGAATACTTAGACATAACAATTGGAATTGGAATTAGCACATTTTTTATAGTTCTGATCTCAAACAAACAAGCAAAGAGAAGGATTGCAAACAAACAGATTAGTGCATTTGAATGGAAATGCACTTAATAGACAAACTAGCTAGAAATAAATAAATCTCAAGGTAGATAATTGAAGAGTGAGTGGATTCAACTTGATTTAGAGTTAGGCTCTGATACCAACTGATGCGGAAAACCCCAAAAAGACATGGCTTAAGAACCTAACGCACACAAGGAATCAAAGAACAACCAAGAAAGCTAAATCTGAGTTTAATAACACAAACCCTAGACCCAACATTTGAAGGAACACAAACCTAGGGTATTTAAGAATGATATGGACGCCATACTCCAAAAAAGAAAGAAATTGGGAGTGATAAGTCGATTGGAACGCCATAAGAAGAAATATCTCTTGATAAGTTTGTTAGTTCTCAAAAGAACCGAGGGAGAAAAACCCTTGCTTTCTATTTCACTCAAAGTTGTCTAATCTTTCTTTTTGTCTAATGCTACAAGGGGTGCATATTTATAGGCTAAGATAGCAATCCTAAAGAGGTACAAATTTCTACTTAGAACAATTCCTTATTTAGGAGGAATTCCTGTCTAGGTACAAATTCTTACACAAAAAATAAACTCCTAAATTGGAGTGACTGTTATTACTTAGTACTAACACTTTAAATACTCCAATGATATTAATAAGACCTGCACTCTCTTTCAAGCTTGAATTCGCACCATTTGAAGAATGGTTGGCTTACACGACCTTAATCAGCCCATTTAGTGCTTCTTTCATCTTTCTTGCTCTAGCTCATGTTATTGGGCCTCTTGGAATGTGCAATGGACCTCTTGCATCCATTGAAGCCTTCTATCCATCATCTCTATAGTTCTCATCAATATCTATGGCAATAAGAACATGTATTGGAATTGAGCATTTGTTGAATTTCCTTCATCAAGGAGTCTTTGATGATGACTAGCATTTCTTACAAGTATTTTCGGTATAATTACTAAATAATGAGACCATCTCTTCACTTTTTCCTAAGAAGTCTCGCCCTTTTGTTGCAGTAACTCATTCAGACTTAATGATCTTGAAAATAGCTTGTGTGCTCATAGCAGGCTCAATATTCATGGAAACAAGTACATCTATACTCCTTTGGAACAAGAAATCATTGAATTTCATTAAACAAGGAGACTTTGGTGATGGCTAGCATTTCTTACAAGTATGTTCTACTTAATTACAGACTAATGAGACTGTCTCTTGATTTCTTCCAAACAATGCTCTCCTTTTGTTATAATTACCCTTTCAAACTTAATGATCTTGAAAATAGCTTGGGTCCCCATAACAGGCACTATATTCATGGCAAGAACCACATTTATACTCCCTTGGAACTCAGAATCAGTTGAATTTTATTCAACAAGGAGTCTTTGATGATGACTAGCATTTCCAAACAATGCTGCACTTTTTTTTGTAATTACCCATTCACACAAAATGAAGTTGAAAATTACTTGTTTGCCCATAACAGGCACTATATTCATGGCAATAACTACATCTATACTCCCTTGGAAGCATCAATCAGTTGAATTTCATTTAACAATGAGTCTTCAATGATGATTAGCATTTCTTACAAATATTTTCTACTTAATTACACACTAACGAGACCGTCTCTTGATTTCTTTCTAACAATGCTCCACTTTTGTTATAATTACCCATTCACACTTAATGATCTTGAAAATAGCTTGGATCCTTATAATAGGCAATATATTCATGGCAACAAGCACATCTATACTCCCTTGGAACTAAGAATCAGTTGAATTTCATTCAATAAAGAGTTTATGACAACGACTAGCATTTCTTAAGAGTATTTTCTACATAATTATTGAATAATGAGACTGTCTTTTCTTTTCTTCCCAACAAGGCTCCCCCTTTTGTTGTAGGAACTCATTCACACTTAATGATCTTGAAAATAGCTTATGTGCCCATAATAGGCACTATATTCATGGCAACAAGTACATATATACTCCATTTGAACAAGAAATCCATTGAATTTCATCAAACAGGGAGTCTTTGGCAATGACTAACATTTCTTACAAGTATTTTCTTCGTAATTACAGACTAATGAGACCATCTCTTGATTTCTTCCTAATAATGCTCTACTTTTTTTTATAATTATCCATTCCCACTTAATGATCTTGAAAATAGCTTAGGTCCCAATAGGAGGCACTATATTCATGGTAAGAAGCACCTCTATTATCCCTTGCAAACTAGGAATCAGTTCAATTTCATTCAATAAGGAGTCTTTGACAATGACTAGTATTTCATACAATTATTTTCTACATAATAATTGATTAATGAGACTGTCTCTTCATTTCTTTCTAACAAGGCTCCCCCTTTTGTTGCAATAACTCATTCATACTTAATGATCTTGAAAATAGTTTCTGTGCCCATAATAGGCACTATATTCATGCCAATAAGTACATCTATACTCCCTTGGAACAAGAAATCCATTGAATTTCATTAAGCAAGGAGTCTTTGGTAATGAATAGCATTTCTTACAAGTATTTTCTACTTAATTATAGATAAATGAGACTGTCTCATCATAATTACCCATTCACACATAATGAAGTTGAAAATTACTTGTTTGCCCACAATAGGCATTATATTTATGACAACAAGCACATTTATACTCCTTTGGAAGTAGAAATAAGTTGAATTTCATTCAACAAGGAGTCTTTGATGATGACTAGCATTTCTTACAAGTATTTTCTACTTAATTACACACTAATGAGATCGTCTCTTGATTTCCTCCTAACAATGCTCAAATTTTTGTTATAATTACCCATTTATAATTAATGATCATGAAAATAGCTTGGGTCCCCATAACAAGCACTATATTCATGGCAACAAGCACATCTATACTCCCTTCAAACTAAGAATCAGTTGAATTTCATTCAACAAGGAGTCTGTGAAAATGACTAGCATTTCCTACAAGTATTTTCTGTATAATTATTGAATAATGAGACTGTCTCTTCATTTTTTCCTAATAAGGCTCCCCCTTTTGTTGTAATAACTCATTCACACTTAATGATCTCGAAAATAGCTTATATGTCCATAATAGGCTATATATTCAAGGTAACAAGCACTTTTACACTCCCTTGGAATTAGGAATTTGTTAAATTTCCTTCAACAAGGAGTCTTTGATGATGACTACCATTTCTTACAAGTATCTTTGATATAATTACTGAATAATGAGACCGTCTCTTCTTTTCTTCCTAACAAGGCTCCCCATTTTGTTGCAGTAACTCATTCATAGTTAATCATCTTGAAAATAGCTTGTGTGCCCATAACAGGCTCTATATTCATGACAAGAAGCACATCTATACTCCTTTGGAACTAGAAATCCATTGAATTTCATTAAACAAGGAGTCTTTGGTGATGGCTAGTATTTTTTACAATTATTTTCTACTTAATTACACACTAACGAGACCATCCCTTGATTTCTTCCTAACAATGCTCCATTTTTGTTATAATTACCCATTCACACTTAATGATCTTGAAAATAGCTTGGGTCCCCATAACAGGCACTATATTCATGGCATGAAGCACATCTGTACTCCCTTGGATCTAGGAATCACTTGAATTTCATTCAACAAGGAGTCTTTGACAATGACTAGCATTTCTTGCAATTATTTTCTGTATAATAATTGAATAATGAGATTGTCACTTCATTTCTTCCTAACAAGGCTCCCCCTTTTGTTACAGTAACTCATTCACACTTAATGATCTTCAAAATAGCTTTTATGCCCATAATAGGTAGTATGTTCATGGCAACAAGCACATCTATACTTCTTTGGAACAAGATATCCATTGAATTTCATTTAACGCGGAATCTTTGGTGATGGCTAGCATTTCTTACAAGTATTTTCTACTTAATTACAAACTAATGAGATCGTCTCATCATTTTCTTCCGAACAATGTTCCACTTTCTTTTGTAATTACCCATTCACACATAATAAAGTTAAGAATTACTTGTTTGCCCACAATAGGCACTATATTCATGGCAACAAGTGCATCTATATTCCCTTAGAAGTAGGAATCAGTTGAATTTCATTCAACAAGGAGTCTTTGACGATGACTACCATTTCTTACAAGTATTTTCTACTTAACTACACACTAACAAGACCTCCTTTTGATTTCTTCCTAACAATGCTCCATTTTTTGTTATAATTACCGATTCACACTTAATGATCTTGAAAATAACTTGGGTCCCCATAACAGGGACTATATTCATGGCAATAAGCACATCTATACTCCCTTGGAACTAAGAATCAGTTAAATTTCATTCAATAAGGAATCTATGACGATAACTAGCATTTTTTACAAGTATTTTCTGCATAATTATTCAATAATGAGATTGTCTCTTCATTTCTTCCTAACAAGGCTCCCCTTTTTGTTGCAGTAACTCATTCACACTTAATGATCTTGAAAATAGCTTGTGTGCCCATAATAGGCATTATATTCATGGCAACAAGCACATCTATACTCCCTTGGAAAAAGAAATCCATTGAATTTCATTAAATTAGGAGTCTTTGGTGATGACTAGCATTTCTTACAAGTATTTTCTGTATAATTACTAAATAATTGGACCGTCTCTTCATTTCTTCCTAACAAAACTCCCCCTTCTGTTGCAGTAACTCATTGACACTTAATGATGTTGAAAATAACTTGTGTGCCCATAACAGACTCTATATTCAAGGCAACAAGCACATCTATACTCCCTTGAAACAAGAAATCAATTGAATTTCAATAAATAAGGAGTCTTTGGTGATGGTTAGCATTTCTTTTAATTATTTTCTACTTTTGCACACTAACTAGACTGTCTCTTGATTTCTTCCTAACAATGATCCTCTTTTTGTTATAATTACCCATTCACAGTTAAGGATCCTGAAAATAGCTTCTGCACCCACACTAGGCAATATATTTAAGGCAAAAGGAACATCTATATACCCTTCGAACTATGAATTTGTCGAATTTCTTTAAATAAGGAGTCTTTGATGATGACTAGCATTTCTTATAAGTATTTTCGGTATAATTACTGAATAATGAGACCGTCTCTTCATTTCTTCCTAACAAGGCTCCCCCTTTTGTTGCAGTAACTCATTCACACTTAATGATCTTGAAAATAGATTGTGTGCCCATAACAAGCTTTATATTCATGGCAACAAGCACATCTATACTCCCTTAGAAGAAGAAATCCATTGAATTTCATTAAACAAGGAGTCTTTGGTGATGGCTAGCATTTCTTACAAGTATTTTTTACTTAATTACAGACTAATGAGACTGTCTCTTGATTTCTTCCTAACAATGCTCCACTTTTTGTTATAATTACCCATTCACACTTAATGATCATGAAAATAGATTGGGTCCCCATAATAGGCACTATATTCATCGCAAGACGCACATCTATACTCCTTTGAAACTAGGAATCAATTGAATTTCATTCAACAAGGAGTCTTTGACGATGACTAGCATTTGTTACAATTATTTTCTGCATAATAATTGAATAATGAGATTGTCTCTTCATTTCTTCCTAACAAGGCTC
>JAHLGP010016198.1:18820-58023 GCA_020141445.1 Bruguiera sexangula | reverse complement strand
CGTACAAGCTATATTCAAGATCATTATGAGTGAATGAGTTATTATAATAAAAAGTAGATCGTTGTTTGGATGAAATGAAGACACAGCCTGATTATTCAGTATTAAAGTAGCAAATACTTGTAGGAAATGCTACTCATCATCAAAGACTTCTTGCATAATGAAATTCAATGGCTTCCTAGTCCTAGGAGAGGGTATAATGTATATAGTGGCTGTTGTGGTCATAGAAGCTATTTTCACGATCTTTAAGTGTGAATGATTTATTACAATGAAAAGTGGAGCCTTGTTAGGAAGAAATGAAGAGATTGCCTCAATATTTAATAATAAAGTAGCAAATACTTGTAGGAAAAGCTAGTCATTATTAGAGACGCCTTGTTTAATGAAATTCCGTAGGTTCCTAGTCCTAAGGGAGTATAGACGTGGTTGTTGCCATGAACATAGTGCCTGTTGCGGTAATACAAGCTATTTTCAAGATCTTTAAGTGTGAATGAGTAATTACAACGAAAAATGTAGCCTTGTTTGGAAGAAATGAAGAGACAACCTCATTATCTAGTAATAAAGTAGCAAATACATGTAGGAAATGCTAGTCAACATCAGAGACTCCTTGTTTAATGAAATTCAATAGATTCCTAGTCCTAAGAGAGTGTAGTTGTGGTTGTTACCATGAATATAGTGCCTGTTGTAGTTATACAAGCTATTTTTAAGATCTTTATGTGTGAATGAGTTATTATAATGAAAAGTGGAGTCTTGTTAGGAAGAAATGAAGAGACGGTCTCATTATTCAGTAATAAAGTAGCAAATGCTAGTCATCATGAAAGACTCATTTTTTAACAAAATTGAACATATTTCTAGTCACAAAGGAGTATATATGTGGTTGTTTCCATGAATATAGTGCCTTATGTGGTCGTACAAGTTATTTTGAAGATCATTAAGTGTGAATGAGTTAAAACAACGAAAAATGGTTCCTTCTTAGGATGAAATAAAGAGAGAACCTCATTATTTTGTATTCAAGTAGCAAATACTTGTAGGAAATGCTAATCATCATCAAAGGCTTCTTGTATAATGAAATTCAACAAATTCCTAGTCCCAAGAGAGTGTATATGTGGTTGTTGCCATGAATATAGTGCATGATATGGTCATATGAGCTATTTTTAAGATCTTTATGTGTGAATGAGCTATTACAACAAAAAGTGGAGCCTTGTTAGGAAGAAATGAAGAGACAACCTCATTATTCAGAAATAAAGTAGTGAATACTTGTAGGAAATGCTAGTCATCATCAAAGACACCTTATTTAATGAAATTCAATAGATTCTTAGTCCTAAGAGAGTGTAGATGTGGTTGTTGCCATGAATACAGTGTCTGTTATGGTCATACAAGCTATTTTCAAGATCTTTAAGTGTGAATGAGTTATTACAACGAAAAGTGGAGCCTTGTTAGGAAGAAATGAAGAGACGGTATCATTATTCAGTAATTAAGTAGCAAATACTTGTTGGAAATGCTAGTCATCATCAAAGACACCTTGTTTAATGAAATTTAACAGATTCCTAGTCCAAGGAGAGTATAGATTTCATTGTTGCCATGAACATAGTGACTATTGTGGTCATACAAGCTAGTTTCAAGTTCTTTAAGTGTGAATGAGTTATTACAACAAAAATTAGAGCCTTGTTAAGAAGAAATGAAGAGACAGTTTCATTATTCGGTAATAAAGTAGCAAATACTTTTAGGAAATGCTAGTTATAATCAAAGACACCTTGCTTAATAAAATTCAACATATTCCTAGTCCCAAGAGAGTATAAATGCAGTTGTTTGATGTAGAAAACCGCAAAAGATGTGGTTTAGAGACCCAACACACACAAGGAATCAAGAATATCTAAGAAAGCTAAATTAGATTGTAAGAACACAAACCCTAGACCTAACATTCAAAGGAACATAAACCTAAGGTATTTAAGAAGGATATGGACGTCACAGTCCAACAAAGAAAGGAATTGAGAGTGATAAGTTGTGATGAACACCACAAGAAGTACCTGTTGATAAGTTGTTTAGTTCTCGAAAGAACTGAGGGAGAGAAGCCATTGCTTTCTATTTTACTCAATGTCATCTGATAAATTGTCTAATGTTCTTGAGCTTACATAAGGTGCCTATTTATAGACTAGGATAGCAATCCTAAAGAGGTATAAATTCCTACTTAGGACAAATTCCTTATTGAGGAGGAATGCCTATTTAGGGACACATTCTTACATAGAAAATAAACTCCTAATTTAGAGTGACTGCTATTACTTAGTCCTAACTTTTTAAGTACCTTAATGATATTAATAAGGTTTAGACTCTCTTTCAGGCTTGAATTCACACCATTTGCATAAAATACACTTTAGTGGATGAATATTATAAATAGCAATCTCAAGTTTCAATGTTGTGTTAAGCATATATCCCTTGATGGGAGTGTAGAACCTTCTTATTACAGTTCATTGCTTTTGCTTGTTCTTATGTAGTTTGCCTGAAGATTATATAAATTGTTTCAAATTGCGTTAAGGCAAGGAGACAATTTAGAAAATTGCAAAATTTAAGTTCAACAAAGTATTGACAATTCATTTATCCCTATCAGATTTTCAAATTCAAAAAATTGCAAGATTGAAATATTTTGATTTTTAAATTTTTTGTTAATATTGTTTGATTTAATTGGTGAGAAAAATATAATATTTGAATATGTTAATTGAACAAAAATAGAAGTAATGGACTTAATTGCATAAAGACACTTTAGTGGATGAATATTATAAATAGCAATTTCAAGTTTCAAGGTTGTGTGAAGCATATATCCCTAGATGGGAGTAGGGAACCATCTTATGAGAGTCCATTTCTTTTCCTTTTTCTTAAGTAATTTGTCTAAAGACAAAAATTCTATAAATCATTTCAAATTACATTGAGGGAAAGGAGACAGTTAAGAAAATTGAAAATTTTAAATTCAACAGATTTTTGACAATTTATTTACCCCTAGCAGATTTTAAACTTCTAAAAATTGCAAAAATGTAATATTTTGATTTTTAAATTTGTTGTTATAGTCGTTTGATTTGATTAGTGGGAAAAATACAATATTTGAATAAGTTAATTGAACAAAAATACAAGTAATGGACTTAATTGCATAAAATACACTTTAGTGGATGAATATTATAAATAGTAATCCCAAGTTTCAATGTTGTGTTAAGCATATATCCCTGTATGAGAGTGTAGAACCTTCTTATTACAGTCCATTGCTTTTACTTTTTCTTAAGTAATTTGCCTGAAAATTATATAAATCATTTCAAATTGTGTTGAGGCAAGGGAGACAATTCTGAAAAGTGCAAAATTTAAATTCAACAGAGTATTGACAATTCATTTATCCCTAGCATATTTTAAAATTCTAAAACTTGCAAAATTGAAATATTTTGATTTTTAAATTTATTGTTAATATCGTTTGATTTAATTGGTGAGAAAAATATAATATGTGAAAAATATAATATTTGAATATGTTAATTGAGCAAAAATACGAGTAATGGACTCAATTGCATAAAAGACACTTTAGTGGATGAATATTATAAATAGTAATCCCAAGTTTCAATGTTGTGTTAAGAAGATATCCCTATATGGGAGTGCAGAACCTTCTTATTACAGTCTAGTGCTTTTGCTTTTTCTTAAATAATTTGCATGAAGATTATATAAATCATTTCAAATTGCGTTGAGGCAAAGGAGGCAATTCAAAAAATTGCAAAATTTAAATTCAATAAAGTATTGACAAATCATTTATCCCTAGTAGATTTTAAAATTCTAAAACTTACAAAAGTGGAATATTTTGATTTTTAAATTTATTGTTAATGTCATTTAATTTGATTGGTGAGTAAAATACAATATTTGAATATGTTAATTGAACAAAAATACAAGTAATGGACTCAATTGCATAAAATACACTTTAGTGGATGAATATTATAAGTAACAATCTTAAGTTTCAATGTTGTGTTAAGCGTATATCCCTAGATGAGATTGCATAACCTTTTTATTACAATCCAATGCTTTAGCTTTTTCATAAGTAATTTGCCTAATATTATATAAATCATTTCAAATTGTGTTGAGGCAAAGGAGACAATTCAGAAAATTGCAAAATTTAAACTCAATAGAGTATTGACAAATCAATTCCTAGTAGATTTTAAAATTCTAAAAATTGCAAAAATGGAATATTTTGATTTTTAAATTTATTGTTAATGTCGTTTGATTTGATTAGTGGGAAAAATAAAATATTTGAATATGTTAATTGAACAAAAATACAATTAATGGACTCAATTGCATAAAATATATTTTAGTGTATGAATATTATAAATAACAATACCAAGTTTCAATTTTGTGGTAAGCATATATCCCTAGATGGGAATGCAAAATCTTCTTATTATAGTCCATTGCTTTTGTTTTTTCTTAAGTAATTTGGTTGAAGATTATATAAATCATTTCAAATTGCGTTGAGGCAAAGAAGACAATTTAGAAAATTGTAAAATTTAAATTCACAGAGTATTGACAATTCTTTTATCCCTACCAGATTTTAAAATTCAAAAAATTGCAAAATTGAAATAGTTTGCTTTTTCAATTTAATGTTAATGTCATTTGATCTAATTGGTGGGAAAAATATAATATGTGGAAAATATAATAATTGAATATGTTAATTGAACAAAAATGCAAGTAATGAACTCAATTGCATAAAAAACACTTTAGTGGATGAATATTATAAATAACAATCTCAAGTTTCAAGGTTGTGTGAAGTATATATTCCTAGATGGGAGTGCGGAACCATCTTATTAGAGTGCATTACTTTTCGTTTTTCTTAAGTAATCTGTCTGAAGACAAGAATTCTATAAATTATTTCAAATTGCATTGAAGCAAAGGAGACAATTAAGAAAATTGCAAAATTTAAATTCAACAGAGTATTGACAATTCATTTATCCCTAGCAGATTTTAAAATTCTAAAAAATGCAAAAATGAAATATTTTGATTTTTAAATTTATTGTTAATATTGTTTTATTTGATTGGTGAGAAAAATACAATATTTGAATATGTTAATTGAACAAAAATACAAATAATGAACTCAATTGCATAAAATACACTTTAGTAGATGAATATTATAAATAGCAATCTCAAGTTTCATTGTTGTGTTAAGCATATATCCCTATATGGGAGTGCAGAACTTTCTTATTACAGTCCATTACTGTTGTTTTCTCTTAAGTAATTTTCCTGAAGATTATATAAATCATTTCAAATTGGGTTGAGGCAAAGGAGACAATTTAGAAAATTACAAAATTTAAATTCAACAGAGTTTTGACCATTCACTTATCCCTAGTAGATTTTAAAATTCAAAAAATTGCAAAATTGAAATATTTTGATTTTTAAATTTATTGTTAATGTCGTCTGATTTAATTGGTGAGAAAAATATAATATTTGAATATGTTAATTGAACAAAAATATAAGTAATGGACCCAATTGCATAAAATACACTTTAGTGGATGAATATTATAAACAACAGTCCCAAGTTTCAATGTTGTGTTAAGCATATATCCTTAGATAGGAGTGTAGAGCCTTCTTATTACAATCGATTGCTTTTGCGTTTTTGCTTTTTCTTAAGTAATTTGCCTGAAAATTATATAAATTATTTCAAATTGCGTTGAGGTAGGGGAGACAATTCCAAAAATTGCAAAATTTAAATTCAATAGAGTATTGACAATTGATTTATTTTTAGCAAATTTTAAAATTCAAAAACGTGAAAAATTGAAATATTTTGATTTTTAAATTTAATGTAAATGTCGTTTGATTTAATTGGTTAGAAAAATACGATATGTGAAAAATATAATATTTGAATATGTCAATTGAGCAAAAATACATGTAATGGACTCAATTGCATAAAAGACATTTTAGTGGATGAATATTATAAATAGCAATCCCAAGTTTCAAGATTGTGTGAAGTATATATCTCTATATGGGAGTGCGGAACCATCTTATTAGAGTCAATTGCTTTTCCTTTTTCTTGAGTAATTTGTTTGAAATTAAGAATTCTATAAATCATTTCAAATTGCATTAAGGCAAAGGAGACAATTAAGAAAATTGTGAAATTTAAATTCAACAGATTATTGACAATTTATTTATCCCTAATAGATTTTAAAATTCTAAAAATTGCAAAAATGCAATATTTTGATTTTTAAATTTGTCATCAATGTCGTTAGATTTGATTGGTGAGAAAAATGCAATATTTTAACAAGTTAATTGAACAAAAATACAAGTAATGGACACAATTGCATAAAATGCACATTAGTGGATAAATATTGTAAATAACAATCCTAAGTTTCAATATTGCGTTAAGTATATATCTCAAGATGAGATTGCAGAACCTTCTTATTATAATCCATTGCTTTTGCTTTTTCCTAAGTAATGTGCATGAAAATTATATAAATAATTTCAAATTGCGTTGAGGCAAAGAAGACAAATCAGAAAATAGCAAAATTTCAATTCAATAGAGTATTGACAATTAATTTATCCCTAGCAAATTTTAAAATTCTAAAAATTGCAAAAATGCAATATTTTGATTTTTAAAGTTATTGGGAATGTCGTTGAATTTGATTGGTGAGAAAAATACAATTTTTGAATATCTTAATTGAATAAAAATACAAGTAATGGACTCACTTGCATAAAATACACTTTAGTGGATGAATATTATAAATAACAATCTCAAATTTCAATGTTATATTAAGCAGATATCCTTAGATGAGAGTGCATAACCTTCTTATTACAGTCCATTGCTTTTGTTTTTTATTAAGTAACTTGCCTGAAGATTATATAAATCATTTCAAATTGCATTGAGGCAAAGGAGACAATTCAGAAAATAGCCATATTTCAATTCAATAGAGTATTGACAATTCATTTATTCCTAGTAGATTTTAAAATTCTAAAAATTGCAAAAATGCAATATTTTATTTTTCAATTTATTGTTAATATCCATTGATTTGATTGGTGAGAACAATACAATATTTGAATATCTTAATTGAACAAAAATACAAGTAATTGACTCAATTGCATAAAATACACTTTAGTGGATGAATATTATAAATAGCAATCCCAAGTTTCAATGTTGTGTTAAGCAGATATCCTTAGATGGGAATGTAAAACCTTCTTATTTCAATCCATTACTTTTGTTTTTTTTTTTTTTAAGTAATTTGTTTGAAAATTATATAAATCATTTCAAATTGCATTGGGGCAAAGGAGACAATTTTTGAAATTGCAAAATTTAAATTCAACAGAGTGTTCACAATTCATTTATCCCTAACAGATTTTAAAATTCTAAAAATTGCAAAATTGAAATATTTTCATTTTTAATTTTATTGTTAATGTCGTTTGATTTAATTGCTGAGAAAAATAAAATATGTGAAAAATATAATATTTGAATATGTCAATTGAACAAAAATATAAGTAATGGACTCAATTGTATAAAAGACACTTTAGTGGATGAATATTATAAATAGCAATTCCAAATTTCAAGATTGTGTGAAGCATATATCCCTAAATGGGAGTGCGGAACCATGCTATTAGAGTCGATTGTTTTTCCTTTTTCTTAAGTAATTTGTTTAAAGTCAAGAATTTTATAAATCATTTCAAATTGCATTGAGGCAAAGGAGACAATTTATAAAATTGCAAAATTTAAATTCAATAGAGTATTGACAACACAGCTCCTGCTTTCACCGTCTCACGGTCTCACTCGTCTCCTATTTCACGGTCTTATTGTTTCACGGCCTATCCTCACACTTCTAGTCTGTCACACTGTTGCATGTTCTAGTCTCACGCCGTCTCCTGACGTACACCCACGCTTCTAGTCTGTCATTTCACGTCTCTTGGCCTGCCTCACACTACTGGTTTTTCTGGTTCACGTCTTTCAGCCTGCCTCACGCTTCTGGTCTACTGTCTTCTCTTTCGGCTGGTGTCATGGATACCAGGTCTGCTGTCTTCTCTTCCGGGTGATCTCATGGATACCAGGTCTGTTGTCTTCTCTTCCGGGTGGTCTCACAGATACCAGATCTGCTGTCTTCTCTTCTGGGAGGATTGTTTCTTATTTCTCCTCTTGCTGGTTGTGCGTTTCAGGTTTGTTTGCAGGATGTGTTTCTGGTTTCCTTGCAGGAGGTCGCATGTTCTAGTTTGCTCTCCTGGTGGTGACATTTCTGGTTTGCTCTCCCAGTGGTGACATTTCTGGTTTGCTCTCCCAGTGGTGTCATTTCTGATCTCTTGTCGATCTGCTCTCTTTCTGGCCGTCTCCTCTCGACCTCTGTTCTTCGTTCAACCCCCCTTCAGCCGTCTCCTCTTTTTCTCCTTTTTTTTTTTTTCTTTTTGTCAATAGTGGGGTTCCCTTTTGGTAAATATTTTCTCTTCTTTTTGGCCAGTTGTTGTAGGGTTGCTGTTTATTCAATTTTGTTGGCCCCCCTTTTTGTTTTGTCTTCCAAGGCCTTATATATACTCTCTTCCATGAAACCCTAATAGGCCTTACGTGGCAAATTTATGTTCTTGCCCTTACGTAGCGGATTTACTTTCTTGCCCTTCCATGTGGCTTTACTTTCTTGCACATTTAACCCCAGTTGACAACAATTACAACCCATACAAGGCTGTGGGAACAACAATCTCCCCCTTTGTAATTGTTGGCAACACTCACAACAAAAACCATTATGCAGCAATCCTTCATAATCTTCTTAGAGTAATAATTCAGAAGCAGATGGATTACAACTCCCCCTAAATATGCACTCCCCCTGCACTGTTGCTTTTCTCCCCGTTTGCCAACCAATTACAAATTTGAAAAACCTATAAAGTAGAGATGGAGGATTCACCTGAACTTCAAGCTTGAGGAGGCATTTGCACAAACAGACTCATTCTATGCTTTTCAAACAACTCTGTGGATAGAGGTTTAGTTAGAATATCTGAGATTTGATCTTTAGTGCCAACATACTCCAACTGAATTGTGTCCTCTTCCACTTGATCCTTGATAAAGTGATACTAGATATCAATATACTTGCTCCTTGAATGTTGAACTGGATTCTTGCTAAGATCAATTGCACTTTGATTATCACAAATTACACTCACTGGTAACTTCACTTTAACACCCAAATCGGCCAATTGTCTTTGCATCCATATCACTTGAGTACATGTTGCACAAGCAACCATATACTCAGCCTCTGTTGTGCTCAAAGCAACACTGTTTTGCTTTCTACTTAGCCATACAACACACTTTGAACCCAAGTAGAAATTGCAGCCACTGGTTGATTTTCTATCATCTGTACTTCCTACCCAGTTTGCATCAATGTATGCTCGTAGTTTTATAGAATCCATGGCAGGATACCACAAGCCCATTTCCAGTGTCCCCTTGAGGTATCTTAGGATTCTTTTCACTGCCAACACATGAGATTCCTTAGGATTTGCCTGGAATCTATTGGTAATGCACACAGCTTGCATGAGATCATACCTTGATGCTGTAAGGTACAGAAGGCTCCCTATCATGTTCCTGTATTCTATAGGGCTTGTACTTGTTCCTTCCTAATCTTTTGTTAACTTACAGCCTTTTGGCATAGGGGTACTGACAGGTTTGCTATCCTCCATGCCAAACTTTTTCAGCATTTCTTTGACATATTTTGTCTGAGAAATAAAAATACCTTTTTCACACTATTTTATCTGTAATCCAAGAAAGTAAGTCATTTCTCCAATCAATGACATCTCATATTCCTCACTCATCTTCTGTGCAAATTCTTGGCATAGCTCAGAGTGATCTCCTCCAAAGATGATGTCATCTACATATACTACGGTTATCAGTTGACCTTTCTTTGAGTTGAACACATATAGGTTATTATCAACTGTTCCTCTTTTGAAGTTCAACCTTCTCAAATATGCATCCAGCCTGTTGTACCATGCTCTTGGGGCTTATTTAAGGCCATACAAGGCTTTCTTCAGGTTACACACATGTGTCTCATCCTCACTGATTTGTACTTTATCGGGTTGTTCAATATACACTTCTTCTTTCAGGAGCCCATTTAGAAAGGTTGATTTCACATCCATTTGGTAAACTTTATACCTCTTATGTGCTACCGAAGCTAAGAACATTCTGATAGTTTCCAACCTTGCTACTGGTGCAAAAGTTTCATCAACATCTACTCCTTCTATCTGAGTGTAGCCTTTGCAAACCAGTCTAGCCTTGTTCCTCACCACTTTGCCATCTTCATTATGTTTATTTTTAAACACCCATTTTGTTCCTATGACATTCTTGTTAGTGGGTCTTGGGACTAGCTCCCATGTTTCATTCTTCTTGATTTGATCTAGCTCTTCATTGATAGCTTTGACCCAAGCTTTGTCTTGTGCAACCTCTTCAACAGAATTAGGTTCAACTTGTGAGAGTAAAACAATAGCTCCCACAATTCTTCTTCTTGTTGTAACTCCTGCTGATGGGTCACCTATTATCTAATTTCCTTGATAAGCACTAGTCCATGTCTTCTTTGTCTTTCTCTCTTGCACAGTCTTAGTTGCAAGAGAATCTCCTTCTTCATCTTCAGACTCACTCTTCTTTGAGTTTGAACTTACTTTTTTTCCCTCTTCTTCATGTTGGTCAGATTCTTCATCTATCTTGAAGTCATCTTCTTTATTGTCCTCAACTTCTCCATTATGCATTGTTTTCTAGTTTTCATCTATTCTCACATTACTAGAAGTGACCACTTTTCTTAGTTTATGCAGAAAAACTCTGTAACCTTCTGTCTTTGCTGAGTATCCCACAAAGATGCCTTCATCTGACCTAGCATGGAATTTTCCCAAGTTTTGCTCCTTGTTCTTCACAAAACATGGGCTGCCCAAGATTCTTAGATACTTGGCTGTTGTCTTCTTCCCACTCCATAGCTTATATGGAGTCTTATCAGTATTGGGCCTTAGTAAAACTTTGTTCAATAGGTGCACAGCTGTAAATGTTGCTTCTGTCCAAAATCTTGTGTGAAGCTTGGATTCCAGCAGTAGAGTTCTTGCCATTTTAACCACAGCTCTATTTTTCCTCTCTATCACCCCGTTCTGTTGAGGTGTTGTTGCTACTGCCATCTGATGGTGAATTCCATGTTTCTCAAGGTAATCTTCAAAAGCTCCATTTGTGAATTTAGTACCTTGATCTAATCCCAATACTTTGATCTTCTTTCCACTCTTATTTTCAGCCAATCTTCTGTATCTCTTGAAGCATTTCAAAACTTCTGACTTGTGTTTGAGGTGCATGATGCAGGTCCTTCTGGAATAATCATTAACAAACAAGATGAAGTACCTCTCACCATTCAACCCTTTTGTTCTCATTGACCCACACAAATCAGTATGTACAATGTTAAGTACTGCTTCAGAACTGACCTTTTTGGTCTTATACTGCTTTCTAACCTGTTTTCCTTTAGAGCATGCTGAGTAGACATACTCCCTCTCTCTCTCTTAAGGTCTGGAATGTCTCTGATTGCATGAGTAGTGGTCAGCTTCCTCATATTCTTCTGTGTTAAGTGTCTCAACCTCCTATCCCAGAGTTGATTTTCTTCTTCTTTTGTAAGTAAACAGCTGTTTGTCTTGTCCTCATCAATCACATATAAATTTCCAGCTATTCTTTTCCCGACTGCAACATTATTGCCTTCTTTACTCTTTACTTGGCAACCTATTTTTGTGAATATCACTTTATGGTCTTCATTGCATAGTTGGCTGATAGATGCTAGATTATATCTAAGTCCTTCAATGTGTTCAGCTTTCCTTTTCCAATATTTACTGACCCTTGACCATTGATGTTGAGTGAATCATCATTGCCAAACTTGACTCTGCCTTCTCTTGACTTGTTTAGTTTTGATAATTTACTCTTGTCTCCTGTCATGTGTGAAGTGCACCCACTATCAAGGATCCACTGCTTATCCTTGTAGTCAGCCTTTAGTGCAATTTCAGCTATATTAGCCACCTCCCTTTTAGCTTTATATTCCTTCTTTTGAACTAGCTTAATGATAGCTTTCTCCTTTTTCTAAACTTTGACTGTACTAATTTCTTTTGTTGTGACATTTAGTGCCTTCTCTTGCTCAGGGAGAAGTGTCATGCATCTCTTGGCATTATGGCCATCCTGCCTACACCTTTCACACTGTTCCAAATCTCCCAATATAGCAAACTTGTTCTTTGAAACCATTGGTTTGGGCTTTCACCAACAATTCTTGTCAATGTGTCCTTGCCATTTACAATATGTTTGAGAACTCACAACAGGTATTCTCCTTTGAATTTTGTATTGTCTCCCCCTGTATGCAGCATCGTATCTTCTTAAGTTGGAGACATATACTGGCATTCTCCACCAGCATTTACTTGCCTTATGACCCTAAACTTCAAAATAAAGACAGTAACCTTGAAACTGCCTCTTCTTAGGTCTAATCACAGCTTGTTTTCTTTTGTTCATTTCTTGTTGTGTAGGCCTGGTTGTTGGCTTCTTTGCTTGTGTGACTTTCATTTCAGTCACCTTCTTCTCCTTCTTCTGTTCAGTCGTAGTCCTTTGCTAGCTGACTTTCTTTTCTTCATTTTTGTTTGCAACTCTAGGTTGCTTCTTCAAATCTTCTTTATTTTTAACCTTCACTGTTCTTGGCTGATCAGTCTTTTCTTTCTGAGACTTAACCTTCTCTTTCAACTTTTGTGGCAAAGTCTCGTTATCTTTAGACAGTGCAGCATCAGATTGCTGCACTTTCTCTTCATTCTTCTTTTCTCTTGCAGAGCTTGTTTCTCCTATCACTTCAAACTTCTGCAAGTTCTCTTCACTCCTTTTGAGTTGTTGCTGAAGTCTCAGCAACTTTATCTCTATTTCTTCAATTGTTGAAGTCCTTGAGCCAAGCTCCATAGTAAGGTCTTCACATATTTTGATCTGTTCTTTAAATCTTCTCTTCAAGTCAATATGTTCAGCCCTTATTTCATCCTTTTGATTTTCTGCTTCCTCAATATTTGCTTCAACTTGTTTTATAATGGCCTTCAACCTTCTTATGGTTCTACCCCTTCTAATTATCTCCTTTAAAGTTGTTTCTAACTCAACTTTAAGATCTGGTTCTTCTTCATCAATCCCCCCTTCCTCTTCAGAGGTTGAACTACCACATCGAGCTGATGCCATAAAGGCATGCTCATCTAATGAGTCTACATCTTCCTCCTCATCGGCTTCTTTTGTCTGGCTCACTTAACTCTTGAATGAGCCTCTCTTCTTCTTCTGTGGGTTAGCAGTCTTCTTGTTGGACTTCCTTGACTTGAATGATGGTTTTCTCCATTTTGAATTATGCTCATCATTACCATCCTCATCTTCATCATCAAGTTTCACTTTGCACTGAGAAGCAAAGTGTCCAGTCTGTTCATGACAATAACATCTCAAGGACAACTGTCCTTTTCCCTTCCTAGACCCCTTTTTGAACTTCCTTGTGAAGTATGCCAACACTTCAACTTCACTTTCTTCCTCCTCATCATCATCATCCTCACTGGATAATTCTTCCTCTTCTTTTATCTTCAAGTGTTTCATAGCTTTGAAAGCTACCTCCTTTGATACCTCTGACGTTGATGAGCTCTCAATTGACTTTATTCTCATCTCATATACAATGAGATTGCACTGAAGATCATGCAGAGACATAGAATTGAGATCTCTACTCTCCTCTATGGCCGCCACCTTTAAGGTAAACCTCTCAGGCAGAATTCTCAGAATTTTCTTCACAATAGATGAGTCCTTCTTGTTCTTCCCATGACTTCTAAGATCGTTTACAACATCAATAACCCTGGTGAAGAACTCTTGGACTGTCTCATTTTTCTGCATTCTGAGAGATTCATATCTCTCATTGAAAACTTGAAGCTTGGCCTCCTTCATTATGCCATCACCTTCATAGACTTTCTGCAATCTGTCTCATATCTCCTTGGCAGATTTGCAGTCCATAACTTTAGCATATTCAACATCTACCAATGCTGAAATGATGACATTTGAGGCCTTCTCATTTATCTCAAACTGTCTTAATTCCTCTGGGGTTAGATCTTTACCTTCTTCTGGAGGCTCAAAACCCTTTTGTATAAATTTCACCATGTTCAAGCCCATGGTTGCAAATACCACCTGCATTCTCGCTCTCTACATATGGTAGTTGGTTCCGTTGAAGATTGGAACCTTCTTGTTGTAAATAGTGCTGGTGCTGGTACCAGCATCCATTTTTCAGTATGCTGAACAAGTTAAAACTTATGGAGCTCTTCAAACTAGTACACCAAGCTGTTAAGCTTTATCTTGGTGAACCTGTGCTCTAATACCAATTGAAGTTCCTAACTTCACTCTAGGATCTACTAGTTTGTGATACTGAGAGGGGGGTGAATCAGTATCACCACAATTCGCAATTCATAGGTACATGAACAACTTCAATCTCTTCTTAAAAGTGAACTTTTTCTCAAATTCAACAAAGGTAGATCTATTACTACCTACTAATCACAATAGTCCCCAAAGTCACTTTTCAAACACCTTGCCTAATAGACAATTCAGATGTTCTTGTTTAGGTCTTCATTAGGTTATGGGTTAGCTGATACTTTAGCTGCATTCACAACTCAATTCAAAACATAGAACATAAAGCAAATTAAGGACACACGAGATTTACGTGGTTCCGTCAACGTGACATTCATCCACGGTGGTAGGAACTCTCCCTTATCGAGACTATCCACTATACGTGAGAATTCTAGTTACAATGGATGTCTTAATCTTGTGCTCCTTTCACTATTGCAATTACTAAGCAAGTACAATACAAAGAGTGCCACTTACTGTGTCTACCCTTCTTCTAGCTTGTCTTGCCTTTGTTGAATTGAAAGGCTGCTCCACTGCTGCTTAAAAGTTCACTGTAATGCTCTCTAACCTCTCTTGAAGAAATCTGGAAATATGTTGAGTTCTTTCCGATGTTTCACCAAATTCCTTCTCTAGGTTGTCTCACACAGCTCCTGTTTTCACAATCTCACCCGTCTCCTATTTCACGGTCTTACTGTTTCACGGCCTATCCTCACGCTTCTGGTTTGTCATGTCGTTGCACGTTCTGGTCTCACACCGTCTCCTGACATACACCCACGCTTTTGGTCTGTCATTTCACGTCTCTTGGCCTCCCTCACGTTACTGGTTTTTCTGGTTCACGTCTTTCGGCCTACCTCATGCTTCTGGTCTGTTGTCTTCTCTTCCGAGTGGTGTCATGGATACCAGGTCTGCTATCTTCTCTTCCAGGTGATCTCATGGATACCAAGTCTGTTGTCTTCTCTTCCGGGTGGTCTCATAGATACCAGGTCTACTGTCTTCTCTTCCAGGAGGTCTGTTTCTTATTTCTCCTCTTACTGGTTATGCGTTTATGATTTGCTTACAGGACGTGTTTCTAGTTTCCTTGTAAGAGGTCGTACGTTTTGGTTTACTCTCCCGGTGGTGACGTTTCTGGTTTGCTCTCCCAGTGGTGTTGTTTCTAATATCTTGTCGTTCTGCTCTCTTTTCGATCGTCTCCTCTTGACCTTTATTCTTCGTTCAGCCCCCCTTCGGTCGTCTCCTCTTTTTCTCCCTTTTTTTTTTTTCCGACAATGGGGTTCTCTTTTGGTATATTATTTTCTCTTCTTTTTGGCCAGTTGTTGTAGGGTTGTTGTTTATTCAATTTTATTGGCCCCCTTTTTTTGTTTTGTCTTCCAAGGCCTTTATATACTCTCTTCCATGAAACCCTAATGAGGCTTACGTGGTAGATTTACGTTCTTGCCCTTACACGACATATTTACTTTCTTGCCCTTCCATGTGGCTTTACTTTCTTGCACACTTAACCCTAGTTGACAATAATTACAACCTATACAAGGCTGTGGGAACAACAGGAGTCCATTGTTTTTCCTTTTTCTTAAGTAATTTGTCTGAAGACAAGAATTCTATAAATCATTTCAAATTGCATTGAGGCAAAGGAGACAATTAAGAAAATTGCAAAATTTAAATTCAACAAAGTATTGACAATTCATTTATCCCTAGTAGATTTTAAAATTCTAAAAATTGCAAAAAGGCAATATTTTGATTTTTAAATTTATTGTTAATGTCGTTTGATTTGATTAGTGAGAAAAATACAATATTTGAATATCTTAATTGAACAACAATACAAGTAATGGACTCAATTGCATAAAATACACTTTAGTAGATGAATATTATAAATAACAATCACAAGTTTCAATGTTGTGTTAAGCATATATCCCTAAATGGGAGTGCAGAATTTTCTTATTACAGTCAATTACTTTTGTTTTTTCATAAGTAATTTGCCTGGTGATTATATAAATCATTTCAAATTGTGTTGAGGCAAAGGAGACAATTCAAAAATTCAATAGAGAATTGACAGTTCATTTATCCTTAGTAGATTTTAAAATTCTAGAAATTGTAAAAATGCAATATTTTGATTTTTAAATTTATTGTTAATGTTGTTTGATTTGATTAGGCAGAAAAATACAATATTTGAATATCTTAATCGAACAAAAATACAAATAATGGACTCAATTGCATAAAATACACTTTAGTGAATGAATATTATAAAAAGTAATTCTAAGTTTCAATGTTGTGTTAAGGATATAACCTTAGATGGGATTATAGAACCTTCTTATTACAATCCATTGCTTTTGCTTTTTCTTAAGTAATTTGCTTGAAGATTATATAAATCATTTCAAATTGCATTGAGGCAAAGGAGGCAATTTAGAAAATTGCAAAATTTAAATTGAACAGAGTATTGACAATTCACTTATCCATAGGAGATTTTAAAATTCAAAAAGTTGCAAAATTGAAATATTTTGATTTTTCAATTTATGGTTAATGTTGTTTGATTTAATTGGTTAGAAAAATATAATATGTGAAAAATATAATATTTGAATATGCTAATTGACCAAAAATACAAGTAATGGACTCAATTGCATAAAAGACACTTTAGTCGATGAATATTATGAATTGCAATCACAAGTTTCAAAGTTGTGTGAAGCATATATCCCAAAATGGGAGTGGGGAACCATCTTATTAGAGTCCATTCCTTTTCCTTTTTCTTAACAAATTTGTCTCAAGACAAGAATTCTATAGATCATTCCAAATTGCATTGAGGCGAAGGAGACAATTAAGAAAATTTTAAAATTTAAATTCAACAGATAATTAATAATTTATTTATCCCTAGTAGATTTTAAAATTCTAAAAATCGCAAAAATGCAATATTTTGATATTTAAATTTGTTGTTAATGTCGTTTGATTTAATTGGTGAGAAAAATACAATATTTGAATATCTTAATTGAACAAAATTACAAGTAAGGGACTCAATTGCATAAAATACACTTTAGTGGATGAATATTATAAATAGCAATCCCAAGTTTCAATGATGTGTTAAGCATATATCCCTAGATAGAAGTGTAGAACCTTCTTATTATAGTTCATTGCTCTTGTTTTTTCTTAAGTAATTTGCCTGAAGATTATATAAATTATTTCAAATTGCATGGAGGCAAATGAGACAATTTAGAAAATTGAAAAATTTAAATTCAACAGAGTATTGACAATTCATTTATCCTTAATAGATTTTAAAATTCTAAAAATTGCAAAATTGAAATATTTTCATTTTTCAATTTATTGTTAATGTCATTTGATTTAATTGGTAAAAAAAATATAATATGTGAAAAATATAATATTTGAATATGTTAATTGAACAGAAATACAAGTAATGGACTTAATTGCATAAAAGACACTTTAGTAGATGAATATTATGAATTTCAATCTCAAGTTTCAAGGTTGTGTGAAGCATATATCCCTAGAGTCCATTCCTTTTCCTTTTTCTTAACTAATTTGTCTAAAGACAAGAATTCTATAAATCATTTCAAATTACATTGAGGCAAAGGAGACAATTAAGAAAATTTAAAAATTTAAATTCAACAGATTGTTGACAACTTATTTATCCTTAGCAGATTTTAAAATTCTAAAAATTGCAAAAATGCAATATTTTGATTTTTAAATTTGTTATTAATGTCGTTTGATTTGATTGCTGAGAAAAATACAATATTTGAATATGTTAATTGAACAAAATTACAAGTAATGGACTCAATTGCATAAAAGACACTTTAGTGGATGAATATTATAAATAGCAAACCCAACTTTCAATGTTATGTTAAACATATATCTCTAAACGGGAGTCCAGAATCTTCTTATTACAGTCTACTACTTTTGCTTTTTCTTAAGTAATTTGCCTGAATATTATATAAAATATTTTGAATTGTGTTAAGGTAAATGAGGCAATTTAGAAAATTGCAAAATTTAAATTGAACAGAGTATTGACAATTCATTTATCCCTAGCAAATTTTAAAATTTGAAAAATTGCAAAATTGAAATATTTTGATTTTTAAATTTATTGTTAATGTTGTTTAATTTAATTGCTAAGAAAAATATAATATGTGAAAAATATAATATTTGAATATGTTAATTGAACAGAAATACAAGTAATGGACTCAATTATATAAAATACAATTTCGTGGATAAATATTATAAATAACAATCTCAAGTTTCAAGGTTGTGTGAAGCATATATTTTTAGATGGGAGCGGGGAACTACCTTATTAGAGTCCATTGCTTTTCCTTTTTCTTAAGTAATTAGTCTGAAAACAAGAATTCTATAAATCATTTCAAATTGCATTGAGGCAAAGGAGACAATTAAGAAAATTGCAAAATTTAAATTCAACAGAGTATTGACAATTCATTTATCCTTAACAGGTTTTAAAATTTTAAAAATTGCAAAAATATAATATTTTGATTTTTAAATTTATTGTTAATATCATTTGATTTGATTGGTGAGAAAAATACAATATTTGAATATTTTAATTGAACAAAAATACAAGTAATGAACTTAATTGCATAAAATACACTTTAGTGGATGAATATCATAAATAGCAGTCTCAAGTTTCAATGTTGTGTTAAGCATATATCTCTAGATGTGAGTGTAAAACCTTCTTATTACAGTCCATTGCTTTTACTTTTTCATTAGTAATTTTCCTAATGATTATATAAATCATTTCAAAGTGCATTGAGATAAAGGATAGAATTCAGAAAATAGCAAAATTTAAATTTAACAAAGAATTGACAATTCATTTATCTCTAGTAGATTTAAAAATTCTAGAAATTGCAAAAATACAATATTTTGACTTTTAAATTTATTGTAATGTCGTTTGATTTGATTGATGAGAAAAATACAATATTTGAATATCTTAATCGAACAAAAATACAAGTAATGGACTTAATTGCATAAAATACACTTTAGTGGATGAATATTATAAATAGCAATTCCAAGTTTCAATGTTGTGTTAAGTATATATCTCTAGTTGGGAGTATAGAACTCTTTTATTACAGTTTATTGCTTTTGCTTTTTTATAAGTAATTTGTCTGAAAATTATATAAATCATTTCTAATTGCATTGAGGCAAAGGAGGCAATTTAGAAAATTGAAAAATTTAAATTGAACAGAGTATTGACAATTCACTTCTTCATAGTAAATTTTAAAATTCAAAAAATTTCAAAATTGAAATATTTTGATTTTCCAATTTATTGTTAATGTTGTTTGATTTAATTGGTGAGAAAAATATAATATGTGAAAAATATAATATTTGAATATGTTAATTGACCAAAAATACAACTAATGGACTTAATTGCATCAAAGACACTTTAGTAGATGAATATTATAAATAGCAATCTCAAGTTTCAAGGTTGTGTGAAGCATATATCCCTAGATGGGAGTGAGAAACCATTTTATTAGAGTTCATTCCTTTTCCTTCTTCTTAACTAATTTGTCTGAAAACAAGAATTCTGTAAATCATTTCAAATCGCATTCAGGCAAAGGAGACAATTAAGAAAATTTCAAAATATAAATTCAACAAATTATTGACAATTTATTTATCCCTAACTGATTTTAAAATTCTAAAAATTGCAAAAATGCAATATTTTGATTTTAAAATTTGTTGTTAATGTCGTTTGATTTGACTGGTGAGAAAAATACAATATTTGAATATCTTAGTTGAACAAAATTACAAGTAATGGACTCAATTGCATAAAATATATTTTAATGGATAAATATTATAAACAGTAATCCCAAGTTTCAATGTTGTGTTATGCATATATCTCTAAAGGGGAGTGTAAAACCTTTTTATTGTAGTCCATTGCTCTTGTTTTTTCTTAAGTAATTTGCTTGAAAATTATATAAATTATTTCAAATTGCGTTGAGGCAAAAGAGATAATTTAGAAAATTGAAAAATTTAAATTCAACAGAGTATTGACAATTCATTTATCCCTAATAGATTTTAAAATTCTAAAAATGGCAAAATTGAAATATTTTTATTTTAAAATTTATTGTTAATGTCGTTTAATTTAATTGTTGAGAAAAATATAATATGTGAAAAATATAATATTTGAATATGTTAATTGAATAGAAATACAAATAATGGACTCAATTGCATAAAATACAATTTAGTGGTTGAATATTATAAATACTAAACTCAAGTTTCAATATTGTGTTAAGCATATATCTCTAGATGGGAGTGCAGAATCTTCTTATTACAGTCTATTGCTTTTGCTTTTTCTTAAGTAATTTTCCTGAAAATTATATAAATCATTTCCAATTGCATTGAGGCAAAGGACACAATTTAGAAAATTGCAAAATTTAACTTCAACAGAGTATTGACAATTCATTTATCCCTAATAGATTTTAATATTCTAAAAATTGCAAAATTGAAATAATTTGATTTTTGAATTTATTGTTAATGTCGTTTGATTTAAGTGGTGAGAAAAATATAATATGTGAAAAATATAATATTTGAATATGTTAATTGAAAAAAAAATACAAGTAATGGACGAAATTGCATAAAATACACTTTAGTGGATAAATATTATAAATAACAATCCCAAGTTTCAATGTTATGTTAAGGATATAACCTTATATAGGATTACAGAACCCTTTTATTAAAATCCATTACTTTTTCTTTTTCTTAAGTAATTTGTCTGAATATTATATAAATCATTTCAAATTCCTTTGAGCCAAAGGAGACAATTCAAAAAATTGCAAAATTTAAATTCAATAAAGTATATAAATTCATTTATCCCTAGCAGATTTTAAAATTCAAAAAATTACAAAATTGAAATATTTTGATTTTTAAATTTATTGTTAATGTCGTTTAATTTAATTGATGAGAAAAATATAATATATGAAAAATATAATATTTGAATATGTCAATTGAACAAAAATACAAGTAATGAACTCAATTGCATAAAAGACACTTTAGTGGATCAATATTATAAATAGCAAACTCAAGTTTCAAGGTTGTGTGAAGCATATATTCCTAGATGGGAGTGGGGACCCATCTTATTAGGGTCCATTGCTTTTCCTTTTTCCTAAGTAATTTGTTAGAAAATAAGAATTCTATAAATCATTTTAAATGGCATTGAGGTAGAGGAGACAATTAAAAAAATTGCAAAATTTAAATTCTGAAGATTATTGACGATTTATTTATTCCTAACTGATTTTAAGGTTCTAAAAATTGCAAAAATGCAATATTTTGATTTTTAAATTTATTGTTTATGTCGTTTGATTTGATTGGTGAGAAAAATACAATATTTGAATAAGTTAATTGAACAAAAATACAAGTAATGGACTCAATTGCATAAAATACATTTTGGTGGATGAATATTATAAATAGCAATCCAAGGTTTCAATGTTGTGTTAAGCATATATCCTTAGATAAAAGTGCAAAACCTTCTTATTACAATCCATTCATTTTGCTTTTTCTTAAGTAATTTGCCTAAATATTATATAAATCATTTCAAATTGCGTTGAGGCAAAGGAGACAATTCAGAAAATAGCAAAATTTAAATTCAACAAAGAGTTGACAATTCATTTATCCCTAGCAAATTTTAAAATTTTAGAAATTGCAAAAATGCAATATTTTGATTTTTAAATTTATTGTTTATGTTGTTTGATTTGATTGGTGAGAAAAATACAATATTTCAATATCTTAATTGAACAAAATTACAAGTAATGGACTCAATTGCATAAAATACACTTTAATGGATGAATATTATAAATAGTAATCCCAAGTTTTAATGTTGTGTTAAGCACATATCCTTATATGAGAGTGCAGAACCTTCTTATTACAATCCATTGCTTTTCTTTTTTCTTAAGTAATTTGCTTGAAGATTATATAAATCATTTTAAATTGCATTGAGGCAAAGGAGACAATTCCGAAAATTGCAAAATTTAAATTCAACAGAGTATTGACAATTCATTAATCCCTAGTCGATTTTGAAATTCGAAAAATTGCAAAATTGAAATATTTTGATTTTTAAATTTAATTTTAATGTTGTTTGATTTAATTGGTGAGAAAAATATAATATGTGAAAAATATAATATTTGAATATCTTAATTGATCAAAAATATAAGTAATGGACTCAATTGTATAAATGACACTTTAGTGGATGAATATTATAAATAGCAATCTCAAGTTTCAAAGTTGTGTAAAGCATATATCCCTAGATGGGAATAGGAAAGCATCTTATTAAAGTCCATTGGTGTTCCTTTTTCCTAACTAATTTGTTAGAAGTTGAGAATTTTATAAATCATTTCAAATTGCATTGAGGCAAAGGAGACAATTAAGAAATTTTCAAAATTTAAATTCAACAGAGTATTGACAATTCATTTATCCCTAGTTGATTTTAAAATTCTAAAATTGGAAAAATGGAATATTTTGATTTTTAAATTTATTGTTAATGTCGTTTGATTTGATTGGTGAGAAAAATACAATATTTAAATATCTTAACTTGAACAAAAATACAAGTAATGGACTCAATTGTATAAAATACAATTTAGTGGATGACCATTATAAATAGCAATCTCAAGTTTCATTCTTGTGTTAAACATATATCCCTATATGGGAGTGCAGAACCTTTTTATTACAGTCCATTGTCTTTGCTTTTTCTTAAGTAGTTTACCTGAAGATTATATAAATCATTTCAAATTGCGTTGAGGCAAAAGAGACAATTTAGAAAATTGCAAAAGTTAAATTCAACGGAGTATTGACAATTCATTTATCCCTAACATATTTTAAAATTCTAAAAATTGCAAAAGTGCAATATTTTGATTTTTAAATTTATATTTAATGTCGTTTGATTTAATTGGTGAGAAAAATATAATATGTGAAAAATATAATATTTGAATATGTCAATTGAACAAAAATATAAGTAATTGACACAATTCCATAAAAGACACTTTAGTGGATGAATATTATAAATAGCAATCTCAAGTTTCAAGTTTGTGTAAAACATGTATCCTAAATGGGAGTAGGGAACCATCTTTTTGGAGTCCATTGGTTTTCCCTTTTCCTTAGTAATTTGTCTAAAGATAGGAATTCTATAAATTGTTTCAAATTACATTGAGACAAAGGAGACAATTAAGAAAATTGCAAAATTTAAATTCAACAGATTATTGACAATTCGTTTATCCCTAATAGATTTTAAAAATCTAAAAATTGCAATTTAGTGGATGAATATTATAAATAGCAATCTCACGTTTCAATGTTGTGTTAAATATATATGTCTATATGGGAGTGCATAATTTTCTTATTACAGTTCATTGTTTTTGTTTTTTCTTAACTAATTTCCCAGAAGATTAAATAAATCATTTCAAATTGCATTAAGGCAAAGGAGACAATTTAGAAAGTTGCAAAATTGAAACATTATTTAATGTTAATGTGGTTTGATTTAATTGGTGAGAAAAATATAATATTTGAATATGTTAATTGAACAAAAATACAAGTAATGGACTCAATTGTATTAAATACACTTTAGTGGATGAATATTATAAGTAACAATCCCAAGTTTCAATGTTGCCTTAAGCACATATCCCTAGATGGTAGTGCAGAACCTTCTTATTACAGTCCATTGCTTTTGTTTTTTTTTTTTTTAAGTAATTTGCCTGAAAATTATATAAAACATTTCAAAAAATAGAAAAATTTCAATTCAACAGAGTATTGACAATTCATTTAACCTTAGCAGATTTTAAAATTCGACAAATTGTAAAAATGCAATATTTTGATTTTCAAATTTATTGCAAATGTCATTTGATTTTATTGGTGAGAAAAATACAATATTTGAATATCTTCATTGAACAAAAATACAAGTAATGGACTCAATTGCATAAAATACACTTTAGTGGATGAAGATTATAAATAGTAATCTCAAGTTTCAATGTTGTGTTAAGCAGATATCCTTAGATGGGAGTGCATAACCTTCTTATTACAGACCATTGCTTTTGTTTTTTCTTAAGTAACTTGCGTGAAGATTATATAAATCATTTCAAATTGCGTTGAGGCAAAGCAGACAATTTATAAAATTGCAAAATTTAAATTCAACTGAATATTGACAATTCATTTATCCCTAGCAAATTTTAAAATTCTAAAAATTGAAAAAATGCAATATTTTCATTTTTAAATTTATTGTTAATGTCGTTTGATTTAATTGCTGTGAAAAATACAATATGTGAAAAATATAATATTTGAATATGTGAATTGAACAAAAATTCAAGTAATGGACTTAATTGCGTAAAAGACACTTTAGTGGATGAATATTATAAATAGTAATCCCAAGTTTCAAAATTGTGTGAAGCATATATCCCTAGATGGGAGTGCGGAACCATCTTATTAGATTCCATTGTTTTTCCTTTTTCTTAACTAACTTGTTTGAAGTGAAGAATTCTATAATTAATTTCAAATTGCATTAAGGCAAAAGAGACAATTAAGAAAATTTCAAAATTTAAATTCAACATATTATTAAGAATTTATTTGTCCGTAGCAGATTTTAAAATTCTAAAAATTGCAAAAATGCAATATTTTGATTTTTAAATTTGTTGTTATTGTCGTTTGATTTGATTGGTGAGAAAAATACAATATTTGAATATCTTAATTGAACAAAATTACAAGTAATGGATTCAATTACATAAAATACACTTTAGTGGATAAATATTATAAGCAACAATCCCAAGTTTCAATGTTGTGTTAAGCATATATCCCTAGATGGGAGTGTAGAACCTTATGATTACAGTCCATTGCTCTTGTTTTTTCTTAAGTAATTTGCTTGAAGATTATATAAATTATTTCAAATTACATTGAGGCAAAAGAGACAATTTAGAAAATTGCAAAATTTAAATTCAACAGAGTATTAACAATTCATTTATTCCTAACAAATTTTAAAATTCTAAAATTGCAAAATTGAAATATTTTCAATTTTAAATTTATTGTTAATGTAGTTTGATTTAATTGGTGAGAAAAATATGATATGTGAAAAATATAATATTTGAATATGTTAATTGAGCAAAAATACAAGTAATGGACTTAATTGCATAAAATACACTTTAGTGGATGAATATTAAAAATAACAATCTCAAGTTTCAATGTTTTGTTAACCATATATCTTTAGATGAGAGTGCAAAATCTTCTTATTACAGTCAAATGCTTTTGCTTTTTCTTAAGTAATTTGGTTGAAGATTATGTAAATCATTTCAAATTCCGTTGAGGCAAAGGACACAATTCAAAAAATTGCAAAATTTAACTTCAACAGAGCATTGACAATTTATTTATCCCTTGCAGATTTTAAAATTCTAAAAATTGCAAAATTGAAATATTTTGATTTTTGAATTTATTGATAATTTCGTTTAATTTAATTGGTGAGAAAAATATAATATGTGAAAATATAATATTTGAATATATTAATTGATCAAAAATACAAGTAATGGACTCAATTGCATAATAGCAATCTCAAGTTTCAAGGTTGTGTGAAGCATATATCCCTACATGGGAGTGCGGAACCATCTTATTAGAGTTCATTCCTTTTCCTTTTTCTTAACAAATTTGTCTGAAGAAAATAATTCTATCAATCATTTCAAATTGCATTAAGGCAAAAGAGACAATTAAGAAAATTTCAAAATTTAAATTCAACAGATTATTAAGAATTTATTTGTCCCTAGAAGATTTTAAAATTCTAAAAATTGCAAAAATGCAATATTTTGATTTTTAAATTTGTTGTTATTGTCGTTTGATTTGATTGGTGAGAAAAATACAATATTTGAATATCTTAATTGAATAAAATTACAAGTAATGGATTCAATTGTATAAAATACACTTTAGTAGATAAATATTATAAACAGCAATCCCAAGTTTCAATGTTGTGTTAAGCATATATCCCTAGATGGGAGTGTAGAAGCTTCCTATTACAGTCCATTGCTCTTGTTTTTTCTTAAGTAATTTGTCTGAAGATTATATAAATCATTTCAAATTGAGTTGAGGCAAAAAAGACAATTCAGAAAATTGCAAAATTTAAATTCAACAGAGTATTGAAAATTCATTTATCCCTAACAGATTTTAAAATTCTAAAAATTGCATAATTAAAATATTTTTATTTTTGAATTTATTGTTAATGTCGTTTGATTTAATTTGTGAGAAAAATATAATATGTGAAAAATATAACATTTGAATATCTTAATTGATCAAAAATACAAGTAATGGACTTAATTGCATAAAATACACTTTAGTAGATGAAAATTATAAATAACAATCCCAAGTTTCGATATTATTAGATGGGAGTGCAGAACCTTCTTATTATAGTCTATTGCTTTTGTTTTTTCTTAAGTAACTTGCCTGGAAATTATATAAATCATTTGAAATAGCATTGAGGCAAAGGAGACAATTTATAAAATTGCAAAATTTAAATTCAACAGAATATTGATAATTCATTTATCTGTAACAAAATTTAAAATTCTAAAAATTGGAAAATTGAAATATTTTCATTTTTAAATTTAATGTTAATGTTGTTTGATTTAATTGCTGAGAAAAATATAATATGTACAAAATATAATATTTGAATATGTGAATTTAACAAAAATACAAGTAATGAACTCAATTCCATAAAAGACATTTTAGTGGATAAATATTATAAATAGCAATTACAAGTTTCAAGATTGTGTGAAGCGTATATCCCTTGATGGGAGTGTGGAACCATCTTATTAGAGTCCATTACTTTTTCTTTTTCATAAGTAATTTGTTTGAAGTTAAAAATTCTATAAGTCAATTCAAATTGCATTGAGGCAATGGAGACAATTAAGAAAATTGAAAATTTTAAATTCAACAGATTATTGACAATTTATTTATCCCTAGTAGATTTTAAAATTCTACAAATCGCAAAAATGCAATATTTTGTTTTTTAAATTTTTTGTTAATGTCGTTTGATTTGATTGGTGAGAAAAATACAATATTTGAATAAGTTAATTGAATAAAAATACAAGTAATGGACTCAAGTGCATTAAATACACTTTAGAAATAACAATCCCAAGTTTCAATGTTGTCTTAAGCATATATCCCTAGATAGGAGTGTAGAACCTTCTTCTTACAGTCCATTGCTCTTGTTTTTTCTTAAGTAATTTGCTTGAAGATTATATAAATTATTTCAAATTACGTTGAGGCAAAAGAGACAATTTAGAAAATTGTAAAATTTAAATTCAACAGAGTATTAACAATTCATTTATCCCTAACAAATTTTAAAATTCTAAAATTGCAAAATTAAAATATTTCCAATTTTAAATTTATTGTTAATATAGTTTGATTTAATTGGTGAGAAAAATATGATATGTGAAAAATATAATATTTGAATATGTTAATTGAGCAAAAATACAAGTAATGGACTTAATTGTATAAAATACACTTTAGTGGATGAATATTAAAAATAGTAATCCCAAGTTTCAATGTTTTGTCTCTAGATGGTAGTGCAGAATCTTCTTATTACAGTCAATTGCTTTGGCTTTTTTTTTAAGTAATTTGGCTAAAGATTATATAAATCATTTCAAATTCCGTTGAGGCAAAGGACACAATTCAAAAAATTGCAAAATTTAACTTCAATAGACCATTGACAATTAATTTATCCCTTGCAAATTTTAAAATTTTAAAAATTGCAAAATTGAAATATTTTCATTTTTGAATTTATTGATAATGTTGTTTGATTTAATTGGTGAGAAAAATATAATATTTGAATATATTAATTGACCAAAAATACAAGTAATGGACTCAATTGCATAAAAGACACTTTAGTAGATGAATATTATAAATAGCAATCTCAAGTTTCAAGGTTGTGTGAAGTATATATCCCTATATGGGAGTAAGGAACCCTCTTATTAGAGTCCATTCCTTTTCCTTTTTCTCAACAAATTTGTCTGAACAAAATAATTCTATCAATCATTTCAAATTGCGTTGAGGTAAAAGAGACAATTAAGAAAATTTCAAAATTTAAATTCAACAGATTATTAAGAATTTATTTGTCCCTAGCAGATTTTAAAATTCTAAAAATTGAAAAAATGCAATATTTTGATTTTTAAATTTGTTGTTATTGTCGTTTGATTTGATTGGTGAGAAAAATACAATATTTAAATATCTTAATTGAACAAAATTACAAGTAATGGATTCAATTGCATAAAATACACTTTAGTGGATAAATATTATAAACAGCAATCCCAAGTTTCAATGTTGTGTTAAGCATATATCCCTAGATGAGAGTGTAGAAGCTTCCTATTACAGTTCATTGCTCTTGTTTTTTCTTAAGTAATTTTCCTGAAAATTATATAAATCATTTCAAAATGCATTAAGACAAAGGAAACAATTCAGAAAATTGCAAAATTTACATGTAATAGAGAATTTACAATTCATTTATCCCTAGTAGAATTTAAAATTCTAGAGAATGCAAAAATGAAATATTTAGATTTTTAAATTTATTGTTAATATCGTTTGATTTTATTGGTGCAAAAATTACAATATTTGAATATCTTAATCGAACAAAAATACAAGTAATGGACTCAATTACTTAAAATACACTTTAGTGGATGAATATTATAAATAATAATCTCAAGTTTCAATGTTGTGTTAAAGATATAACCCTAGATGGAATTATAGAACCTTCTTATTACAATCCATTGCTTTTACATTTTCTTAAGTAATTTGCCTGAAAATTATATAAATCATTTCAAATTACTTTTAGGCAAAGGAGACAATTCAGAAAATTACAGAATTTAAATTCAATAGAGTATTGACAATTTTTTATCCCTAGTAGATTTTAAAATTCGAAAAATAAAAAATTGAAATATTTTGATTTTTAAATTTATTTTTAATGTCGTTTAATTTAATTGATGAGAAAAATATAATATTTGAATATGTTAATTGAACAGAAATACAAGTAATATACCCAATTGCATAAAATACCATTTATTGGATGAATATTATAAATAGCAAACCCAAGTTTCAACGTTGTGTTAAGCATATATCTTTAGATGAGAGTGCAAAATCTTCTTATTACAATCTATTACTTTTGCTTTTTCTTAAGTAACTTGCCTGAAGATTATATAAATCATTTCAAATTGCATTGAGGCAAAGGACACAATTCAAAAAATTGCAAAATTTAACTTCAACAGACTATTGACAATTCATTTATCCCTAGCAAATTTTTAAATTTTAAAAATTGCAAAATTAAAATATTTTGATTTTTGAATTTATTATTAATGTCGTTTGATTTAATTGGTGAGAAAAATATAATATGTGAAAAATAAAATATTTGAATATGTTAATTGAGCAAAAATACAAGTAATGGATTCAATTGCATAAAAGACACTTTAGTGGATGAATATTATAAATAGCAATATTAACTTTCAAGGTTGTGTGAAGCATATATCCCTATATTGGAGTGAGGAACCACCTTATTAGAGTCCATTGCTTTTCCTTTTTATTAAGTAATTTGTTTGAAGACAAGAATTTTTTAAATCATTTTAAATTGCATTGAGGCAATGGAGACAATTAAGGAATTTGCAAAATTTAAATTCGACAGAGTATTGACAATTCATTTATCCCTAGCAAATTTTAAAATTCTAAAAATTGAAAAAATGCAATATTTTGATGTTTAAATTTATTGTTAATGTCGTTTGATTTGATTGGTGAGAAAAATACAATATTTGAATATCTTAATTGAACAAAAATACAAGTAATGAACTCAATTGCATAAAATACACTTTAATGGATGAATATTATAAACAGTTATCCCAAGTTTCAATGTTTGTGTTAAGCATATATCCCTAAATGGGAGTGCAAAACCTTCTTATTACAGTCTGTTGCTTTTGCATTTTAATAAGTTATTTGCCTAAAGATTATATAAATCATTTCAAATTGCATTGAGGCAAAGGAGACAATTCAAAAAATAGCAAAATTTTAATTCAATAGAGTATTGACAATTCATTTATTCCTAGCAAATTTTAAAATTCTAAAAATTGCAAAAATGCAATATTTTGATTTTTCAATTTATTACGAATGTCGTTTTATTTGATTGGTGAGAAAAATACAATATTTGAATATCTTAATTGAACAAAAATACAAGTAATGGACTCAATTGCATAAAATACACTTTAGTGGATGAAGATTATAAAAACCAATCCCAAGTTTCAATGTTGTGTTAAGCAGATATCTTTAGATGGGGGTGCAGAACCTTTTTATTACAGTCCATTGCTTTTGTTTTTTCTTAACTTGCTTGAAGATTACATAAATCATTTCGAATTGCGTTGAGGCAAAGGAGATAATTTCTAAAATTGCAAAATTTAAATTCAATAGAGTATTGACAATTCATTTATCCCTAACAGATTTTAAAATTCTAAAAATTGAAAAATTGAAATATTTTCATTTTTAAATTTATTGTTAATGTCATTTGATTTAATTGCTGAGAAAAATATAATTAGTGAAAAATATAATATTTGAATATGTGAATTGAACAAAAATACAAGTAATGGACTCAATTCCATAAAAGACACTTTAGTGGATGAATATTATAAATAGCAATCCTAAGACTCAAGATTGTGTGAAGCATATATCCCTAGCTGTGAGTGCGGAACCATCTTATTAGAGTCCATTGCTTTTCCTTTGTTTTTAGTAATTTGTCTGAAGTGAAGAATTCTATAAGTCATTTCAAATTGCATTGAGGCAAAAGAGACAATTAAAAAAATTGCAAAATTTAAATTCAACATATTATTGACAATTTATTTATCCCGATCAAATTTTAAAATTTTAAAAATGACAAAAGTGCAATATTTTGATTTTTAAATTTGTTGTTAATGTCGTTTGATTTGATTGGTGAGAAAAATACAATATTTGAACATCTTAATTGAGCAAAAATACAAGAAATGGACTTAATTGCATAAAATAAACTTTAGTGGATGAATATCATAAATAGCAGTCTCAAGTTTCAATGTTGTGTTAAGCATATATCCTTATATGGGAGTGCAGAACCTTCTTATTACAATCAATTGCTTTTGCTTTTTCTTAAGTAATTTGGCTGAAAATTATATAAATCATTTCAAATTACGTTAAGGCGAAGGACACAATTCAGAAAAGTACAAAATTTAACTTCAACAGACTATTGACAATTTATTTATCCTTAGCAGATTTTAAAATTCTAAAAATTATAAAATTGAAGTATTTTGATTTTTAAATTTATTGTTAATATTGTTTGATTTAAGTGGTGAGAGAAATATAATATGTGAAAAATATAATATTTGAATATGTTAATTGAACAAAAATACGAGTAATGGACTGAATTGCAAAAAAAACACTTTAGTGGATAAATATTATAAATAGCAATCCCAAGTTTCAAGATTGTGTGAAGCATATATCTTAAATAGGAGTGTGGAACCATTTTATTGGAGTCCATTGCTTTTCCTTTTTCTTAAGTAATTTGACTGAAGACCAGAATTCTATAAATCATTTCAAATTGCATCGAGGCAAAGGAGAGAATTAAGAAAATTACAAAATTTAAATTCAACAGAGTATTGACAATTCATTTATCCCTAGCAAATTTAAAAATTCTAAAAGTTGCAAAAATGTAATATTTTCATTTTTAAATTTATTGTTAATGTCGTTTGATTTGATTAGGGAGAAAAATACAATAATTGAATATCTTAATTGAACAAAATTACAAGTAATGGACTCAATTGCATAAAATGCACATTAGTGGATGAATATTGTAAATAGCAGTCCCAAGTTTCAATATTGTGTTAAGTATATATCCCTAGATGGGAGGGTAGAACCTTCTTATTACAATCCATTGCTCTTGTTTTTTCTTAAGTAATTTGCCTGAAGATTACATAAATTATTTCAAATTGTGTTGAGGCAAAGGAGACAATTTAGAAAATTGCAAAATTTAAATTCAACAGAGTATTGACAATTCATTTATCTCTAATAGATTTTAAAATTCTAAACATTGCAAAATTGAAATGTTTTCATTTTTAAATTTATTTTTAATGTCATTTGATTTAATTAGGGAGAAAAATATAATATGTGAAAAATATAATATTTGAATATGTTAATTGAACAAAAATACAAATAATGGACTCAATTGCATAAAAGACACTTTAGTGGATGAATATTATAAATAGCCATCTCAAGTTTCAAGGTTTTGTGAAGCATTTATCCCTAGATAGGAGTGGGGAACCACCTTATTAGAGTCCATTATTTTTCCTTTTTCTTAAGCAATTTGCCTGAAGATAAGAATTCTATAAAGCATTTCAAATTGCATTGAGGCAAAGGAGACAATTAAGAGAATTGCATAATTTAAATTCAACAAAGTATTGACAATTCATTTAACCCTAGCAGATTTTAAAATTCTAAAAATTGCAAAAATGGAATGTTTTGATTTTTAAATTTATTGTTAAAGTCGTTTGATTTGATTGGTGAGAAACATACAATATTTGAATATCTTTATTGAACAAAAATACAAGTCATGGACTTAATTGCGTAAAATACACTTTAGTAGATAAATATCATAAATAGCAGTCCCAAATTTCAATGTTGAGTTAAGCATATATCCCTAGATGGAAGTGTAGAACCTTCTTATTACAATCAATTGCTTTTGCTTTTTTATAGGTAATTTGTCTGATGATTATATAAATCATTTCAAATTGCATTGAAGCAAAGGAGACAATTTAGCAAATAGCAAAATTTAAATTCAATAGAGAATTGACAATTCATTTATTCCTAGCATATTTTAAAATTCTAGAACTTGCAAAAATGTAGTATTTTGATTTTTCAATTTATTGTTAATGTCGTTTGATTTGATTGGTGTGAAAAATACAATATTTGAATATCTTAATTAAACAAAAATACAACTAATGGAGTCAATTGCACAAATACACTTTAGTGGATGAATATTATAAATAGCAATCCTAAATTTCAATGTTGTGTTAAGGATATAACCCTAGATAGGATTACAGAACCTTCTTATTACAATCCATTACTTTTGCTTTTTCTTAAGTAATTTGCTTGAAAATTATATAGATCATTTCAAATTACTTTAAGGTAAAAGAGACAATTCAGAAAATTGCAGAATTTAAATTCAATAGAGTATTGACAATTCATTTATCCCTAGTAGATTTTATAATTCGAAAAATTGCAAAATTGAAATATTTTGATTTCTAAATTTATTGTTAATGTCGTTTAATTTAATTGTTGAGAAAAATATAATATTTGAATATGTTAATTGAACAGAAATACAAGTAATGGATTGAATTGCATAAAATACAATTTAGTGCATGAATATTATAAATAGTAAACCCAAGTTTCAATGTTGTGTTAAGCATATATCTCTAGATAGGAGTGCAAAATCTTCTTATTATAGTCTATTGCTTCTACTTTTTCTTAAGTAATTTGCCTGAAAATTATATAAACCATTCCAAATTGCGTTGAAGCAAAGGACACAATTCAGAAAATTGCAAAATTTAACTTCAATAGAGTATTGACAATTCATTTATCCTTACTAGATTTTAAAATTCTAAAAATTGCAAAATTCAAATATTTTGATTTGTAAATTTATTGTTAATGTCGTTTGATTTAATTGGTGAGAAATATATAATATTTGAATATGTTAATTGATCAAAAATACAAATAATGGACTCAATTGCATAAAAGACGCTTTAGTATATGGATATTATAAATAGTAAAATCAAGTTTCAAGGTTGTCTGAAGCATATATCCCTAGATAGGAGTGAGGAGCCACTTTACTAGAGTCCATTGCTTTTCCTTTTTCTTAAGTAATTTGTCTGAAGACAAGAATTCTATAAATCATTTCAAATTGTATTAAGGCAAAGGAGACAATTAAGAGAATTGCAAAATTTAAATTCAACAGAATATTGACAATTCATTTAACCCTAGCAGATTTTAAAATTCTAAAAATTGCAAAAATGCAATGTTTTGATTTTTAAATTTATTGTTAATATCGTTTGATTTGATTGGTGAGAAAAATACAACATTTGAATATCTTAATTGAACCAAAATACAAGTAATGGACTTAATTGCATAAAATACACTTTAGTGGATGAATGTCATAAATAGAAATTCCCAATTTCAATGTTGTGTTAAGCATATATCCCTAGATGGGAGTGCAGAACCTTCTTATTATAGTCGATTGCTTTTGCTTTTTCTTAAGTAATTTGCCTGATGATTATATAAATCATTTCAAATTGCATTGAGGCAAATGAGACAATTTAGAAAATAACAAAATTTAAGTGCAACAAAGAATTTACAATTCATTTATCCCTAGCAGATTTTAAAATTCTAAAAATTGCAAAAATGCAATATTTTGATTTTTAAATTTATTGTTAATGTTGTTTGATTTTATTGGTGGGAAAAATACAATTTTTGAATATCTTTATCAAACAAAAATACAAGTAATGGACTCAATTGCATAAAATACATTTTAGTGGATGATATTATAAATAGTAATCCCAAGTTTCAATGTTGTGTTAAAGATATAACTCTAGATAGACTTACAGAACCTACTTATTACAATCCATTGCTTTTACTTTTTCTTAAGTAAATTGCCTGAAGATTATATAAATCATTGCAAATCACTTTGAGGCAAAGGAGACAATTCAGAAAATTGCATAATTTAAATTCAATAAAATATTGACAATTCATTTATCCCAAGCAGATTTTAAAATTCAATAAATTGAAAAATTGAAATATTTTGATTTTTAAATTTATTGTTAATGTCGTTTAATTTAATTCCTGAGAAAAATATAATATGTGAAAAATATAATATTTGAATATGTTAATTGAACATAAATACAAGTAATGGATTCAATTGCATAAAATACAATTTAGTGGATGAATATTATAACTAGAAAACTCAAGTTTCAATGTTGTGTTAAACATATATCTCTAGATGGGAGTGCAGAATATTCTTATTACAGTCTATTGCTTTTACTTTTTCTTAAGTAATTTGTTTGAAGTTTATATAAATCATTTCAAATTGTGTTGAGGCAAAGGACACAATTCAGAAAATTGTAAAATTTAACTTCAACAGAGTATTGACAATTCATTTATCTCTAGTAGATTTTAAAATTCTAAAAATTGCAACATTGAAATGTTTTGACTTTTAAATTTGTTGTTAATGTTGTTTGATTTAATTGGTGAGAAAAATACAATATTTGAATATCTTAATTGAACAAAAATATAAGTAATGGACTTAAGTGCATAAATTACACTTTAGTGGATGAATATCATAAATAGCAATCCCAAGTTTCAATGTTGTGTTAAGCATATATCCCTAGATGGGAGTGCAGAACTTTCTTATTACAGTCGATTGCTTTAGGTTTTTCATAAGTAATTTGCCTGATAATTCTATAAAACATTTCAAATTGCGTTGAGGTAAAGGAGACAATTCAAAAAATAGAAAAATTTAAATGCAACAGAGAATTTACAATTCATTTATCCCTAGTAGATTTTAAAATTCTAGAAATTGCAAAATTGAAATGTTTTGATTTTTAAATTTATTATTAATGTCATTTGATTTTATTGGTGTGAAAAATACAATATTTGAATATCTTAATCGAACAAAAATACAAGTAATGGACTTAAATGCATAAAATACACTTTAATGGATGAATATTATAAATAGCAATCTCAAGTTTCAATGTTGTGCTAAAGATATAACCCTAGATGGGATTATAGAACCTTCTTATTACAATCCATTGTTTTTACGTTTTCCTAAATAATTTGCCTGAAGATTATATAAATCATTTCAAATTATTTTGAGGCAAATGAGACGATTCAAAAAATTGCAAAATTTAAATTCAAAAGAGTATTGACAATATATTTATTCCTAGCAGATTTTAAAATTTAGAAAATTGCAAAATTGAAATATATTGATTTTTAAATTTATTGTTAGTGTCGTTTCATTTAATTGTTGAGAAAAATATAATATTTGAATATGTTAATTGAACAGAAATACAAGTAATGGATTCAATTGCATAAAATACAATTTAATGGATAAATATTATAAATAGCAAACCCAAGTTTCAATGTTGTGTTAAACATATATCTTTAGATGGGAGTGCAGAATCTTCTTAAGTAATTTGCCTAAAGTTTATATAAATCATTTCAAATTACATTGAGAAAAAGGACACAATTCAGAAAATTGTAAAATTTAACTTCAACATAGTTTTGAGAATTTATTTACCCCTAGCAGATTTTAAAATTCTAAAAATTGCAAAATTTAAATATTTTGATTTTTGAATTTATTGTTAATGTTGTTTGATTTAATTGGAGAGAAAAATATAATATTTGAATATGTTAATTGAGCAAAAAAACAAGTAATGGACTCATTTTCATAAAAGACAATTTAGTGGATGAATATTATAAATAACAATTTCAAGTTTCAAGGTTGTGTGAAACATATATCCCTATATAAGAGTGGGGAACCACCTTATTAGAGTCCATTGCTTGTCCTTTTTCTTAAAAAAATTTGTCTAAAGACAAGAATTTCATAAATCATTTCAAATTGTAGTGAGGTAAAGGAGACAATTAAGAAAATTGCAATATTTAAATTCAATAAAGTATTGACAATTCATTTATCCCTAATAAATTTTAAAATTCTAAAAATTGCAAAAATGTAATATTTTGATTTTTAAATTTATTGAAAATTGCAATATTTAAATTCAATAAATTATTGACAATTCATTTATCCCTAGTAGATTTTAAAATTCTAAAAATTGCAAAAATGCAATATTTTGATTTTTAAATTTAATGTTAATGTCATTTGATTTGATTGGTGAGAAAAATACAATATGTGAAAAATATAATATTTGAATATGTTAATTGAACAAAAATACAAGTAATGGACTTAATTGCATAGAAGACACTTTAGTGAATGAATATTATAAATAGCAATCTCATATTTCAAGGTTGTGTGAAGCATATATCCCTAGATAGGAGTGGGGAACCATCTTATTAGAATCCATTCCTTTTCCTTTTTCTTAACTAATTTGTCCGAAGACAAGAATTCTATAAATCATTTCAAATTGCATTGAGGCAAAGGAGACAATTAAGAAATTTTCAAAATTTAAATTCAAGAGATTATTGACAATTTATTTATCCCTATCAGATTTTAAAATTCTAAAAATTGCAAAAGTGCAATATTTTGATTTTTAAATTTGTTTCTAATGTTGTTTAATTTGATTGGTAAGAAAAATACAATATTTGAATAAGTTAATTGAACATAATTACAAGTAATGGACTCAATGACATAAAAAACATTTTAGTGGATGAATATTATAAATAGCCATCCTAAGTTTCAATGTTTTGTGAAGCATATATCCTTAGATGGGAGTGCATAAGTTTCTTATTACAGTCCATTGCTTTTGTTTTTTCTTAAGTAATTTTTCTGAAGATTATAAAAAGTTTTTCAAATTGCATTGAGGCAAAGGACACAATTCAGAAAATTGTAAAATTTAACTTCAACAAAGTATTGACAATTCATTTATCCCTAACAGATTTTAAAATTCTAAAAATTGAAAAATTGAAATGTTTTGATTTTTAAATTTATTATTAATGTCGTTCGATTTAAGTGGTGAGAAAAATATAATATGTGAAGAAAATAATATTTGAATATGTTAATTGAACAAAAATACAAGTAATGGACTGAATCGCATAAAAGACATTTTAGTGGATGAATATTATAAATGGCAATTCGAAGTTTTAAGATTGTTTGAAGCATATATCCCTATATGGGAGTGTAGAACCTTTTTATTACAGTCCATTGCACGTGTTTTTTCTTAAGTAATTTGCCTAAAAATTATATAAATTATTTCAAATTGCGTTGAAGCAAATGAGGCAATTCAGAAAATTGCAAAATTTAAATTGAACAGAGTATTGACAATTCACTTATACCTAGTAGATTTTAAAATTCTAAAAATTACAAAATTGAATTATTTTGATTTTTGAAATTATTGTTAATGTCGTTTAATTTAATTGATGAGAAAAATATAATATGTGAAAAATATAATATTTGAATATGTTAATTGAGCAAAAATAAAAGTAATGGATTGAATTGCATAAAAGACACTTTAGTGGATGAATATTATAAATAGCAATCTCAAGTTTCATGGGTGTGTGAAGCATATATCCTTGGATAGGAGTGGGGAACCACCTTATTAGAGTCCATTGTTTTTCTTTTTTCTTAAGCAATTTGTATGAAGACAAGAATTCTATAAATCATTTCAAATTGCATTAAGGCAAAAGAGACAATTAAAAAATTTTCAAAATTTAAATTCAACAGATTATTGAGAATTTATTTATCCCTAGCAGATTTTAAAATTCTAAAAATTGCAAGAATGCAATATTTTGATTTTTAAATTTGTTGTTAATGTCGTTTGATTTGATTGGTGAGAAAAATATAGTATGTGAAAAATATAATATTTGAATATGTTAATTGAACAAAACTACAAGTAATGGACTCAATTGCATAAAAGACACTTTAGTGGATGAATATTATAAATAGTAATCTCAAATTTCAAGGTTGTATGAAGCCTATATCCTTAGATGGGAGTGGGAAATCATCTTATTAGAGTTCATTCCTTTTCCTTTTCCTTAACCAACTTGTCTGAAGACAAGAATTCTATAAATCATTTCAAATTGCATTAAGGTAAAGGAGACAATTAAGAAATTTTCAAAATTGAAATTTAACAAATTATTGACAATTTATTTATCTCTAGCCGATTTTAAAATTCTAAATATTGCAAAAGTGCAATATTTTGATTTTTAA
>JAHLGP010016198.1:0-18810 GCA_020141445.1 Bruguiera sexangula | reverse complement strand
TAAGTTAATTGAACAAAACTACAAGTAATGGACTCAATTGCATAAAAAACTCTTTAGTGGATGAATATTATAAATAGCAATCCCAAATTTCAATGTTGTGTTAAGCATATATCGCTAGATGAGAGTGTAAAACCTTAGAACCTTCTAATTATAGTCCATTGCCCTTGTTTTTTCTTAAGTAATTTGCTTGAAGATTATACAAATTATTTCAAATTGCGTTGAGGCAAAGGAGACAATTTAGAAAATTGCAAAATTTCAATTCAATAGAGTATTGACAATTCATTTATCCCTAATAGAATTTAAAATTCTAAAAATTACAAAATTGAAATATTTTCATTTTTAAATTTATTACTAATGTCATTTGATATAATTGGTGAGAAAAATATAATACGTGAAAAAGATCATATTTGAATGTGTTAATTGAACAAAAATACAAGTAATGAACTGAATTGCATAAAAGACACTTTAGTGGATGAATATTATAAATATCAATCCCAAGTTTCAAAGTTGTGTGAAGCATCTATCCCTAGATGGGAGTGTGGAACCATCTTATTAGAGTTCATTCCTTTTCCTTTTTCTTAACTAATTTGTCTAAAGACAAGAATTTTATAAATTATTTCAAATTGTATTGAGGCAAAGGGGACAATTAAGAAATTTTCAAAATTTAAATTCAACAGATTATTGACAATTTATTTATCCCTAGTAGATTTTAAAATTCTAAAAATTGTAAAATTCTATAAATTGCAAAAGTGCAATATTTTGATTTTTAAATTTGTTGTTAATGTCGTTTGATTTGATTGGTGAGAAAAATATAATATTTGAGTAAGTTAATTGAACAAAAATACAAGTAATGGACTCAATTGCATAAAATACACTTTAGTGGATGAATATTATAAATAACAATCTCAAGTTTTAAGGTTTTGTAAAGCATATATCCCTAGATGAGAGTGGGGGAACCATCTTATTTGAGTCCGTTGCTTTTCTTTTTTCCTAAGTAATTTGTTAAAAAACAAGAATTCCATAAATCATTTTAAATTGCACTGAGACAGAGGAGACAATTAAGAAAATTGCAAAATTTAAATTCTAATGATTATTGACGATTTATTTATCCCTAACTGATTTTAAAGTTTTAAAAATTGCAAAAATGCAATATTTTGATTTTTAAATTTGTTATTAATGTCATTTGATTTGATTGGTGAGAAAAATACAATATTTGAGTAAGTTAATTGAACAAAATTACAAGTAATAGACTCAATTGCATAAAATACACTTTAGTGGATGAATATTATAAATAGCAATATAAAGTTTTAAGGTTGTGTAAAGCATATATCCCTATATGGGAGTGGGGAACCATCTTATTCGAGTCCATTGCTCTTCTTTTTTCCTAAGTAATATGTTTGAAGACAATAATTTTATAAATCGTTTTAAATTGCACTTAGGCAGAGGAGACAATTAAGAAAATTGCAAAATTTAAAATATAATGATTATTGACAATTTATTTATCCCTAGCTGATTTTAAAGTTCTAAAAATTTCAAAAATACAATATTTTGATTTTTAAATGTGTTGTTAACGTCATTTGATTTGATTGGTGTGAAAAATACAATATTTGAATAAGTTAATTGAACAAAAATACAAGTAATGGACTCAATTGCATAAAATACACTTTAGTGGATGAATATTATAAATAACAATCTCAAGTTTCAAGGTTGTGTAAAGCATATATCCCTAGATGGGAGTGGAGAACCATCTTATTTGAATCTGTTGCTTTTCCTTTTTCCTAAGTAATTTGTTAGAAGACAAGAATTTTATAAATCGTTTTAAATTGCACTGAGGTAGAGGAGACAATTAAGAAAATTGCAAAATTTAAATTCTAATGATGATTGATGATTTATTTATCTCTAACTGATTTTAAAGTTCTAAAAATTGCAAAAATACATTTGATTTTTAAATTTGTTGTTAATGTCATTTGATTTGATTGGTGAGAAAAATACAATATTTGAATATGTTAATTGAACAAAAATACAAGTAATGGACTCAATTGCATAAAATATACTTTAGTGGATGAATATTATAAATAACAATCTCAAGTTTCAAGGTTGTATGAAGCATATATCCCCAGATGGGAGTGGGGAACCATCTTATTAGAGTCCATTCCTTTTCCTTTTCTTAACTAATTTGTCTGAAGACAAGAATTCTATAAATCATTTCAAATTGCATTGAGGCAAAGGGGACAATTAAGAAATTTTAAAAATTTAAATTCAACAAATTATTGATAATTTATTTATCCCTAACAGATTTTAAAATTCTAAAAATTAAAAAAGTGCAATATTTTGATTTTTAAATTTGTTGTTGATGTCGTTTGATTTGATTGGTGAGAGAAATATAATATTTGAGTAAGTTAATTAAACAAAATTACAAGTAATGGACTCAATTGCATAAAATACACTTTAGTGGATGAATATTATAAATAATAATCTCAAGTTTCAAGGTTGTGTAAAGTATATATCCCTAGATGCGAGTGGGAAACCATCTTATTCGAGTCCATTGCTTTTCCTTTTTCCTAAGTAATATGTTCAAAAACAAGAATTCCATAAATTATTTTAAATTGCACTGAGGCAGAGGAGACAATTAAGAAAATTGCAAAATTTAAATTCTAATGATTATTGACAATTTATTTATTCCTAGCTGATTTTAAGGTTTTAATTGCAAAAATGCAATATTTTGATTTTTAAATTTGTTATTAATGTCGTTTGATTTGATTGGTGAGAAAAATACAATATTTGAGTAAGTTAATTGAACAAAATTACAAGTAATGGACTCAATTGCATAAAATACACTTTAGTGGATGAATATTATAAATAGCAATTTCAAGTTTCAATGTTGTCTTAAGTATATATCCATATATGGGAGTGCAGAACCTTCTTATTACAGTCCATTGCTTTTCTTTTTTCTTAAGTAATTTGCTTGGAGATTATATAAATCATTTCAAATAACGTTGAGGCAAAGGAGACAATTTAGAAAGTTGCAAAATTTAAATTCAATAAAGTATTGACAATTCATTTATCTCTAAAAGATTTTAAAATTCTAAAAATTGCAAAATTGAAATATTTTGAATTTTAAATTTATTGTTAATGTCGTTTGATTAAATTGGTGAGAAAAATATAATATGTGAAAAATATAATATTTGAATATCTTAATTGAACAAAAATACAAGTAATGAACTCAATTGCATAAAAGACACTTTAGTGGATGAATATTATAAATACCAATCTCAAGATTTAAGGTTATGTGAAGCATATATCCCTAGATGGTAGTGGAGAACCATCTTTTTAGAGTCCATTACTTTTCTTTTTTCTTAAGTAATTTGTCTGAAGACAAGAATACTATAAATCATTTCAAATCGCTTTAAGGCAAAGGAGACAATTAAGAAAATTGCAAAATTTAAATTCAACAGAGTATTGAAAATTCATTTATCCTCAACAGATTTTAAAATTCTAAAAATTGCAAAAATGAAAATTTTTGATTTTCAAATTTATTGTTAATGTCGTTTGATTTGATTGGTGTGCAAAATACAATATTTGAATATCTTAATTGAACAAAAATACAAGTAATGGACTTAATTGCATAAAATACAATTTAGTGGATGAATATTACAAATAGAAATCCTAAGTTTCATTGTTGTGTTAAACATATATCTCTAAATGGGAGTACAAAACTTTCTTTTTATAGTCAATTGCTTTTGCTTTTTTTTTAAATAATTTGCCTGAATATTATATCAATCATTTCAAATTGTGTTTAGGTAAAGGAGACAATTTAGAAAATTGCAAAATGTAAATTCAACAGAGTACAGACAATTCACTTATCCCTAGCAGAATTTGAAATTCGAAAAATTGCAAAATTGAAATATTTTGATTTTTAAATTTAATGTTAAAGTCGTTTGATTTAATTGGTGAGAAAAATATAATATTTAAATATGTTAATTGAACAAAAATACAAGTAATGGACTCAATTGCATAAAATATACTTTAGTGGATGAATATCATAAATAGCAAACCCAAGTTTCAATGTTTTCTTAAGCATATATCCCTAAATGAGAGTGCAGAACCTTCTTATTACTATCCATTGCTTTTGCTTTTTCTTAAGTAATTTGCCTAAAATTTATATAAATCATTTCAAATTGCGTGGAGGCAAAGGAGACAATTTTGATAATTACAAAATTTAAATTCAACAGAGTACTGACAATTCATTTATCCCTAGCAGATTTTAAAATTCTAAAAATTGCAAAATTGAAATATTTTGATTTTTAAATTTATTATTAATGTCATTTGATTTCATTGGTGAGAAAAATATAACACGTGAGAAATGTAATATTTGAATATGTCAATTGAACAAAAATACAAGTAATGGACTCAATTCCATAAAATACACTTTAGTGGATGAGTATTATAAATAGCAATCTCAAGTTTTAAGGTTGTGTAAAGCATATATCCCAAGATGGGAGTGGGGAACCAACATTTTAGTGTCCATCGGTTTTCCTTTTTTCTAAGTAATTTGTTTGAGGACAGCAATTTTATAAATCATTTCAAATTACATTGAGGTAAAGGAGACAGTTAAGAAAATTGAAAAATTTAAATTCTACAGATTATTAACAATTTGTTTATCCCAAGCAAATTGTAAAATACTAAAAATTGCAAAAATCGAATATTTTGATTTTTAAATTTATTGTTAATGTCATTTGATTTGATTGGTGATAAAAACTTAATATGTGAAAAATAAAATATTTGAATATGTTAATTGAACAAAAAGACACGTAATGGACTCAATTCAATAAAATACACTTTAGTGGATAAATATTATAAATAGCAAACCCAAGTTTTAATGTTGTGTCAAGCATATATCCTTAGATAAGAGTGCAGAACTTTCTTATTATAGTCCATTGCTTTTTCTTTTTCTTAAATAATTTGTCTGAAGATTAAATAAATCATTTCAAATTGTGTTGAGGCGAAGGAGTCAATTCCAAAAATTGCAAAAGTTAAATTCAATAAAGTATTCACAATCCATTTATCCCTTGCAGATTTTAAAATTCTAAAAATTACAAAAATGCAATATTTTGATTTTTAAATTTTTTGTTAATGTCGTTTGATTTAATTGGTGAGAAAAATATAATATGTCAAAAATATAATATTTGAATATGTCAATTACACAAAAATACAAATAATGAACTCAATTCCATAAAATAGTCTTTAGTAGATGAATATTATAAATAGCAATCTCAAGTTTCAAGGTTGTGTAAAGCATATATCCCTAGATGGGAGTGGGGAACCAACTTTTTAGAGTCCATTGGTTTTCCTTTTTTCTAAGTAATTTGACTGAAGACAGAAATTCTACAAATCGTTTCAAATTACATTGAGACAAAGGAGACAATTAAGAAAATTGTAAAATTTAAATTCTACTGATTATTAACAATTTCTTTATCTAGTGCAGATTTTAAAATTCTAAAAATTGCAAAAATGGAATATTTTGATTTTTAAATTTATTATTAATGTCATTTGATTTGATTGGTGAGAAAAATATATTATGTGAAAAATACAATATTTGAATATGTTAATTGAACAAAAATACACATAATGGACTCAATAACATAAAATACACCTTAGTGGATGAATATTATAAATAGCAAACCCAAATTTTAATGTTGTGTTAAGCATATATCCCTAAGTGGAAGTGCATAACCTTCTTATTACAGTCCATTACTTTTACTTTTTGTTAAGTAATTTGGCTAAAGATTATATAAATCATTTCAAATTGCATTGAAGCAAAGGAGACAATTTGGAAAATTTCTAAAGTTAAATTCAGCAGCGTATTGACAATTCACTTATCCCTAGCAGATTTTGAAATTCGAAAACTTGCAAAATTGAAATATTTTGATTTTTAAATTTATTATTAATGTTGTTTGATTTAATTGCTGAGAAAAATATAACATTTGAATATGTTAATTAAACAAAAATACAAGTAATGGACTCAATTGTATAAAATACACTTTAGTTGATCAATATTATAAATAGCAGTCTCAAGTTGCAATGTTTTGTTAAACATATATCCCTATATGGGAGTGTAGAATCTTCTTATTACAGTCCATGACTTTTGCTTTTTCTTAAATAATTTGCCTGAAAATTTTATAAATCATTTCAAATTGCATTGAGGCAAAGGAGACAATTCCAACAATTGCAAAATTTAAATTCAACAGAATATTGAGAATTCATTTATCCTTAGTAGATTTTAAAATTTGAAAAATTGCATAATTGAAATATTTTGATTTTTAAATTTAATATTAATATCATTTGATTTAATTGGTGAGAAAAATATAATATTTGAATATGTTAATTGAACAAAAATACAAGTAATGGACTCAATTGCATAAAATACACTTTAGTAGATGAATATTATAAATAGCAAACCCAAGTTTCAATGTTGTCTTAAATATATATTCCTAGATGGGAGTGCAGAGCCTTCTTCTTACAGTCCAGTTTTTGCTTTTTCTTAAATAATTTGCTTGAAATTTATATAAATCATTTCAAATTGCGTGGAGGCAAAGGAGACAATTTTGATAATTACAAAATTTCAATTCAACAGAGTACTGACAATTCATTTATCCCTAACAGATTTCAAAATTCAAAAAATTGCAAAATTGAAATATTTTGATTTTTAAATTTATTGTTAATGTCGTTTGATTTCATTGGTGAGAAAAATATAATACATGAGAAATATAATATTCGAATATGTCAATTGAACAAAAATACAAGTAATGGACTCAATTCCATAAAATACACTTTAGTGGATGAGTATTATAAATAGCAATCTCAAGTTTCAAGGTTGTGTAAAACATATATCCCTAGATGGGAGTGGGGAACCAACTTTTTAGTGTCCATCAGTTTTCCTTTTTTCTAAATAATTTGTTTGAAAATAAGAATTTTATAAATCGTTTCAAATTACTTTGAGGAAAAGGAGACAATTAAGAAAATTGCATAATTTAAATTCTTTAGATTATTAACAATTTCTTTATCCCGAGCAGATTCTAAAATACTAAAAATTACAAAAATGGAATATTTTGATTTTTAAATTTATTGTTTATGTCATTTGATTTGATTGGTGATAAAAATATAATACGTGAAAAATACAATATTTGAATATGTTAATTGAACAAAAATACACGTAATGGACTCAATTCAATAAAATACACTTTAGTGGATAAATATTATAAATAGCAAATCCAAGTTTCAATGTTGTGTTAAGCATATATCCCTAAATGGAAGTGCAAAACCTTTTTATTACAATCCATTGCTTTTGCTTTTTCTTAAGTAATTTGGCTGAAAATTATATAAATCATTTCAAATTGCGTTGAGGCAAAGGAGACAATTCAAAAAATTGCAAAAGTTAAATTCAACAGCATATTAACAATTCATTTATCCCTAGTAGATTTTAAAATTCTAAAAATTGCAACAATGGAAAATTTTGATTTTCAAATTTATTGTTAACGTTGTTTGATTTGATTGGTGTGAAAAATACAATATTTGAATATCTTAATTAAACAAAAATACAAGTAATGGACTTAACTGCAAAAAAAAAAACAATTTAGTGGATGAATATTATAAATTGAAATTCTAAGTTTCATTGTTGTGTTAAGCATATATTCCGAGATGGGAGTGCAAAACTTTCTTATTACAGTCTATTGCTTTTGCTTTTTCTTAAGTAATTTTCCTGAAGATTATATCAATCATTTCAAATTGCGTTTAGGCAAAGGAGACAATTTAGAAAATTGCAAAATGTAAATTCAACAGAGTACTGACAATTCACTTATCCCTAACAGATTTTGAAATTTGAAAAATTGCAAAATTGAAATATTTTGATTTTTAAATTTATTGTTAGTGTAATTTGATTTAATTGCTGAGAAAAATATAATATGTGAAAAATATAATATTTGAATATGTTAATTGAACAAAAATACAAATAATGGACTCAATTGTATAAAATATACTTTAGTGGATCAATATTATAAATAGCAGTCCCAAGTTTCAATTGCATTAAATACACTTTAGTGGATGAATATTATAAGTATCAATCCCAAGTTTCAATGTTGCCTTAAGCATATATCCCTAGATGGGAGTGCAGAACCTTCTTATTACAGTCCATTGCTTTTGCTTTTTGTTAAATCATTTGCTTGAAAATTATATAAATCATTTCAAATTGCGTTGAGGCAAAGGAGACAATTACAAAAATTGAAAAATTTAAATTCAACAGAGTATTGAGAATTCATTTATCTCTAAGTAATTTGTCTGAAAACAGGAATTTTATAAATCGTATCAAATTACATTGAGGCAAAGGAGACAATTAAGAAAATTGCAAAATTTAAATTATATAGATTATTAACAAATTCTTTATCTCGGGCAGATTTTAAAATTCTAAAAATTGCAAAAATGGAATATTTTGATTTTTAAATTTATTGTTAATGTCGTTTGATTTGATTGGAGAGAAAAATATATTATGTGAAAAATACAATATTTGAATATGTTAATTGAACAAAAATACAAATAATGGACTCAATTGTATAAAATACACCTTAGTGGATGAATATTATAAATAGCAAACCCAAGTTTCAATATTGTGTTAAGCATATATCCTTAGATGGACGTGCAGAATCTTCTTATTACAGTCCATTGCTTTTGCTTTTTCTTAAGTAATTTGGTTGAAGATTATATAAATCATTTCAAATTGCTTTGAGAGAAATGAGACAATTCAGAAAATTGTTAAAGTTAAATTCAACAGCGTATTGACAATTCATTTATCCTTAAGAAATTTTAAAATTTTAAAAATTGCACAAATGCGATATTTTGATTTTTAAATTTATTGTTAATGTCGTTTGATTTGATTGGTGAGAAAAATACAATATTTGAATATCTTAATTGAACAAAAATACAAATAATGGACTCAATTGCATAAAATACAATTTAGTGGATGAATATTATAAATAGAAATCTCAAGTTTTATGGTTGTGTTAAGCATATATCCCTAGATGAGAGTGCAGAACCTTTTTATTACAGTCCATTGCTTTTGCTTTTTCTTAAATAATTTGCCCGAAGATTATATCAATCATTTCAAATTGCGTTTAGGTAAAGGAAACAATTTAGCAAATTGCAAAATTTAAATTCAAAAAACTACTGACAATTCACTTATCCTTAGCAGATTTTGAAATTCGAAAAATTGCAAAATTGAAATATTTTGATTTTTAAATTTATTGTTAATGTCGTTTGATTTTATTGCTGAGAAAAATATAATATGTGAAAAATATAGCATTTGAATATGTTAATTGAACAAAAATACAAGTAATGCACTCAATTGCATAAAATACACTTAAGTAGATGAATATTATAAATAGCAAACCCAAGTTTCCATGATGTCTTAAGTATATATCCCTAGATTGGAATGCAAAACCTTCTTATCATAGTCCATTGCTTTTGCTTTTTCTTAAGTAATTTGCCTGAAATTTATATAAATCATTTCAAATTGCGTGGAGGCAAAGAAGACAATTCCGATAATTACAAAATTTAAATTCAATAGAGTACTGACAATTCATTTATCCTTACTAGATTTTAAAATTTGAAAAATTGCAAATTTGAAATATTTTGATTTTTAAATTTATTGTTAATGTCGTTTGATTTCATTGGTGAGAAAATTACAATATTTGAATAAGTATAGCATTTGAATATCTTAATTGAACAAAAATACAAGTAATGGACTCAATTGCATAAAATACAATTTAGTAGATGAATATTATAAATGACACTTCCAAGTTTTAATGTTGTGTTAAGCATATATTCCTAGATGAGAGTGTAGAACCTTCTTATCAGAATTCATTGCTTTTGCTTTTTCTTAAGTAATTTGCTTGAAGATTATATAAATCATTTCAAATTGCGTTGAGGCAAAGGAGACAATTCAGAAAATTACGAAAGTTAAATTCAATAGCGTATTGACAATTCATTTATTCCTAGTAGATTTTAACATTCTAAAAATTACAAAAATTCAATATTTTGATTTTTAAATTTATTGTTAATGTCGTTTGATTTGATTGGTGAGAAAAATACAGTATTTGAATATCTTAATTAAACAAAAATACAATTAATGGACTCAATTGCTTAAAATACAATTTAGTGGATAAATATTATAAATAGCAATCTGAAGTTTCCTTGTTGTGTTAAATATATATCCTTAGATAGGAGTGCAGAACCTTCTTATTAGAGTCCATTGCTTTTGCTTTTTCTTAATTAAATTGCTTGAAGATTATATAAATTGTTTCAAATTACGTTGAGGCAAAGGAGACAATTCTGATAATTACAAAATTTAAATTCAACAGAATACTGACAATTCATTTATCTCTAGCAGATTTTAAAATTTGAAAAATTGCAAAATTGAAATATTTCGATTTTTAAATTTATTGTTAATGTCGTTTTATTTCATTGGTGAGAAAAATATAATACATGAAAAATATAATATTTGAATATATTAATTGAACAAAAATACAAATAATGGGTTGTGTGAAGCATATATCCCTAGATGAGAGTGCATAACTTTCTGATTACAGTGGATTGTTTTTGCTTTTTCTGAAGTAATTTGCTTGAAAATTATATAAATCATTTCAAATTACGTTGAAACATAGGAGACAATTTAGAAAATTGAAAAAGTTAAATTCAACAAAGTATTGACAATCCATTTATCCCTAGTAGATTTTAAAATTTTAAAAATTGCAAAAATGCAATATTTTGTTTTTTAAATTTATTGTTAATGTCGATTGATTTAATTGGTGAGAAAAATATAATATTTGAATATGTCAATTGAACAAAAATACAACTAATAGACACAATTCCATAAAAGATACTTTAATGGATAAATATTATAAATAGCAAATCCAAGTTTCAATGTTGTGCTAAGCATATATCCCTAGATGGAAGTGCATAACCTTCTTATTACAGTCCATTGCTTTTGCTTTTTCCTAAATAAATGGCCTGAAGATTATATAAATCATTTCAAATTGTGTTAAGGCGAAGGAGACAATTCCAAAAATTGCAAAATTTAAATTCAATAGAGTATTGACAATTCATTTATCCCTAGCAGATTTTAAAATTCGAAAAATTGCAAAATTGAAATATTTTGATTTTTAAATTTAATGTTAATGTCGTTTGATTTAAATGGTGAGAAAAATATAACATGTCAAAAATATAATATTTGAATATGTTAATTGAACAAAAATACAAGTAATGAACTTAATTGTATAAAATACACTTTAATGGATGAATATTATAAATAACAGTCTCTAGTTTCAATGTTGTGTTAAACATATATCCCTAGATGAGAGTGCAATTATTTTTGCTTTTTCTTAAGTAATTTGCCTGAAGATTATATAAATCATTTCAAATTGCATTGAGGCAAAGGAGACAATTCAGAAAATTGCAAAAGTTAAATTCAACAGAGTAGTAACAATTCATTTATCTCTAGTAGATTTTAAAATTCTTAAAATTGCAAAAATGCAATATTTTGATTTTTAAATTTATTGTTAATGTCGTTTGTTTTAATTGGTGAGAAAAATATAATATGTGAAAAATATAATATTTGAATATGTCAATTGAACAAAAATATAAGTAATGGACACAATTCTATAAAAGCCATTTTAGTGGATGAATATTATAAATAGCAATCTCAGGTTTTAAGGTTGTGTAAAGCATATATCCCAAATGGGAGTGGGGAACCATCTTTTTAGAGTTTATTGGTTTTCCTTTTTCCTAAGTAATTTGTCTGAAAACATGAATTCTATAAATCGTTTTAAAATACATTAAGGCAATGAAGACAATTACGAAAATTGAAAAATATAGATTCTATAGATTATTAACAATTTCTTTATCCCTAGTAGATTTTAAAATTCTAAAAATTGAAAAATTGAAATATTTTGATTTTTAAATTTATTATTAATGTCATTTGATTTAATTGGTGAGAAAAATATAATATGTGAAAAGTATAATATTTGAATCTGTTAATTAAGCAAAATTACAAGTAATGGACTCAATTTTATAAAAGACACTTTAGTGGATTGAATATCATAAATAGCAATCTCAAGTTTCAAAGTTGTGTAAAGCGTATATCCCTAAATAGGAGTGGAGAAACATCTTGTTCGAGTCCTTTCCTTTTCCTTTTTCTTAACTAATTTGTCTGAAGACAAGAATTCTATAAATTATTTCAAATTGCATTGAGGCAAAGGAGACAATTAGGAAATTTTCAAAATTTAAATTCAACTGATTTTTGACAATTTATTTATCCCTAATAGATTTTAAAATTCTAAAAATTGAGAAAGTGCAATATTTTGATTTGTAAATTTATTGTTAATGTCATTTGATTTGATTGGTGAGAAAAATACAATATTTGAATATCTTAATTGAACAAAAATACAAGTAATAAACTCAATTGCATAAAATACAATTTAGTGGATGAATATTATAAATAGCAATCTCAAGTTTTATTGTTGTGTTAAGCATATACCCTAAATGGGAGTGCAGGACCTTATTATTATAATCCATTACTTTTGCTTTTTCTTAAGTAATTTGCTGAAAATTATATAAGTCATTTCAAATTGCATTTAGGCAAAAGAGACAATTTAGAAAATTGCAAAATTTAAATTCAACAGTATATTGACAATTCACTTATTCCAAGCAGATTTTAAAATTCAAAAAATTGCAAAATTGAAATATTTTGATTTTTAAATTTATTGTTAATGTCGTTTGATTTAATTGGTGAGAAAAATATAATATGTGAAAAATATAATATTTGAATATGTTAATTGAACAATAATACAAGTAATGGACCCAATTGTATAAAATACACTTTAGTGGATGAATATTATAAATAACAGTCTCTAGTTTCAATGTTGTGTTAAGTATATATCCCTAGATTGGAGTGCAGAACCTTCTTATTACAGTCAATTGTTTTTGATTTTTCTTAAGTAATTTGCCTGAAAATTATATAAATCATTTCAAATTACATTGAGGCAAATGAGACAATTCTGAATATTGAAAAATTTAAATTCAACAGAGTATTGACAATTTATTTATCCCTAGTATATTTTAAAATTCGAAGAATTTCAAAAATGAAATATTTTGATTTTTAAATTTAATATTAATGTCGTTTGATTTTGATTTGTGGGAAAAATACAATATTTGAATATGTTAATTGAACAAAAATACAAGTAATGGACTCAATTCCATAGAAGACACTTTAGTGGATGAATATTATAAATAGCAATCTCAAGTTTCAAGGTTGTGTAAAGCATATATCCCTAGATAGGAGTGAGGAACCATCTTTTTAGAGTCTATTGGATTTCCTTTTTCCTAAGTTTGTCTTAAGACAGGAATTCTATAAATCATTTCAAATTACATTGAGGCAAAGGAGATAATTAAGAAAATTGCAAAATTTAAATTTTACAAATTATTAACAATTTCATTATTCCTGGTATATTTTAAAATTCTAAAGATTGCAAAAATGCAATATTTTGATTTTCAAATTTGTTGTTAATGTCGTTTGATTTAATTGGTGAGAAAAATATAATATGTGAAAAATATAGTATTTGAATATGTCAATTGAAAAAATATAAATTTAAAAATCAAAATATTGCATTTTTGTAATTTGTTGGAATTTTAATATCTACTAGGAATAAATAAATTGTCAATACTTCGTTGAATTTAACTTTTGCAAATTTTTTGAGTTGTCATATTTGCCTCAATGCAATTTGCAATGATTTATATAATTTTCGGACAAATTACTTAAGAAAAAGCAAAAGCAATGGATTGTAATAAGAAGGTTCTGCACTCTTATCTAGGGGTATATGTTTAACACAATATGAAAACAAGAGACTACTATTTATAATATTCATCCATTAAAGTGTATTTTTTGCAATTGAGTCAATTACTTGTATTTTTGTTCAATTAACATATTCAAATATTATATTTTTCACATATTATATTTTTCTCACCAATTAAATCAAACGACATTAACAAAAAATTTAAAAATCAAAATATTTCAATTTTGCAATTTTTTGAATTTTAAAATCTGCTTGAGATAACTGTATTATCAATATTCTATTGAATTTAAATTTTGTAATTTTTTAAATTGTCTCCTTTGCCTCAACGCAATTTTAAATGATTTATATAATTTTCAAGCAAATTATTTAAGAAGAAGCAAAAGCAATGGACTGTAAAAAGAAGGTTCTACACTCCCATTCAGGGATATATGCTTAACACAACAATAAAACTTGGGATTGCTATTTATAATATTCATCCATGAAAGTGTATTTTATGCAATTAAGTGCATTACTTGTATTTTTATTCAACTAACTTATTCAAATATTGTATTTTTCTCACCAATCAAATTAAAGGACATTAACAACAAATTTAAAAATCAAAATATTGCATTTTTTCAATTTTTAGAAGTTTAAAATCTACTAGGGATAAGGGATAAAGAAATTGTCAATAATCTGTAGAATTTAAATTTACAATTTTCTTAATTGTCTCCTTTCCCTCAATGTAATTTGAAATGATTTATAAAATTCCTGTGTTCAGACAAATTACTTAGGAAAAAGGAAAACCAATGGACTATAAATAGCAAACACACTCATTTGTTTTCTTTCATCTTCACTCTTGTGAACCTGACCACTCTTGTACTTAGTACTCTCACATGCGTTTACCTTATTTTTCTCTCCTTTACTTTCTTTTCTCTCGACTCTCTTTCTTTTCGCTCCTCCTTTTTTGCTCACTTTCATAAAGTCTCATTTGGTCTTCATACACCTGTTTTGGAGTAAATGGAACAAGTGTAAATGATTTTCCATCCATGGTGAAAGAATAACGGTTCTTGTAATCATCATGCAAAAATTTTCTATCAAATTGTCAAAGACGACTCAATAACAAATGCTTGGCTTACATAGGTACAACATCACAAAACAACTTGTCCTTATATCTGCCAATGGAAAATGGAACCACAACTTGTTTAGTCACTTTCACCACTTCACTGTCATTCAACCATTGTAAATTATATGGTCTAGGATGTTTTGTTGTAGGCAAATTCAATTTTTCCACCAACTCTATACTGGCTACATTAGTGCAACTACCTCTATCAATGATCAACCAACAGAGTCTATCTTGAACTAAATATTGAGTATGGAAAATATTTTTCCGCTACATCTCAACATCATCCTCCTTCTTAACCTGCACACTAAGGGCTCTCCTTACTACTAAAAGCCTTCCACCATGCTTTGGATACTCTATTCCTTCATCAACATCACTAGTATCCTTCAGTGGCAGCATTTGGTCTTCATCACTAGCATCACTACCAGACAAATAGTCACCATTCTCCTTAAGGTATATGGTTCTCTTTTTAAGACATTATGAAGTCACATGACCCCTACCCAGACATCTAAAACATTTGATGTCTCTAGTTTTTCTTTGAGTGTCCTCAAGTTTTTCTTCAAATTTGCCCCTTTCCAGGCTACCCCCACTAGTTTGGGGTCTACGTGAATTGGTTTTAATCTTAGAAGTCATCTTCTCTTCCTTCTTCCCCCAATTTAACTTCCAAAAAAATGAATCTAAGTTCTGATTATATCTAGAAGTGCTCCTTCCTTTAAGTTGCCTCTCAACTTTCATGTCAATGTATACCATGTCTTCAAACTCTACATAGTGTTGCAGTTCTACCACATCAATTATGCTTCTATTCAACCCTTGGAGAAACCTAGTCATGGTTGCCTCCCTATCCTTTATTACATTTGCTCTAACTATAGCAACTTCCATTTCCTTATGGTACTCTTCCATATTCTTGGAACCTTATGTAAGATTCTGCAACTTGTTATACAAATCCTCATAATAAGAGTTGGGAACAAATCTCCTTCTCGTCACAGTTTTCAACTTATTCAAAGTTTCTACAATTCTCTCAAAATTTCTTCTCCTGGTGTTACAATTCTCTCAAAATTTCTTCTCCTGGTGTTAACTTGCTAGTCTCACCATAAGACAACATAATTAGTAAACTCTGTCACAGCTAACTTCACTTTCTTCTCTTCAAAAAAGTTGTGGCACTCATATATTAATTCTACCCTTCATTCCCAATCCAAATAGACATTAGAGAAGGTATTTTCATTTTAATACTACTGAGATTTTTATCTACTCCTTCCTCCATTCTATTTTTGTTATCCCAACCTCCATTGTACCTATCATAAACATTTTCATTGCCTCTTACTCCCCTACCATTCCGATTAGTGCGTCCTCCTCTAAATCCACCTTTGAAGTTTTTACTAGCATTATTACCGTTATCATAATAATCATCACTATCTTCACTAAAGTAATGTTCAAATTGTTCTTTTATGACCCTCCCAGCTGGCCTCTTAGGATTGACACTCGATTCCCTGTTTATTTTCTCCATCCTGTCTCAAATTTCCCAAAACATTTGGTCAATCCTATCAAACTTCTACTCTAAGGATTTCATGGAATAACTTCTTCCTCCTCTTTATGTGGGAAACTGCCTTTTTTAATATTAGATATTGTATATGCAAGATTGTTAGTAAATAAAGAATATACCTCACAAAACTCACTCCCTTACGTGTTTGCTCTCTACTCAACTATAATAGTCCTCAACTCTCGTGTTTCACACGTTGAATTGTAAGACTTTAAGAGCTCTTTCAATAGTTCCAAACAAATTAAATTTAGAACAAACAAAACTTGAATATATTAATCCTATACTTACCTTTTCAGAGAAGTGATACAATCAAGAAGATGGGCAATAAAGCAAACAGAATGAGAAGGAATTCAATGATATGAGTAGTACAATCATATAACAATTAATTATCAAATATAATTGAGTAAATGACCAATTGAGCAATGAAGCCATTTTTTTTTTTTGAGTTAACTAATGGGTATTTTTATAGAAGGAACGAATAGAAGAAAGACAACTTAAGAAATACACGATTTTGTTTTTTCTTTTTGATTATTCAACCAACAATTAAGAATACAAGAAAGAGATGATAATAAAAGTATAACTAACCTGAGTAAAAAATATGGCTCTGATATCAAATGATACAAACTCTGATTATTTGTAAATGGAACCCAACACCAATGTTGGTATAGGATCGTTCTAACAAAGGTTAAGGGATTTGGAGTTCTGACCCAATGATTATAAACAATCACAAACCAAAGCTATAAGATTCAAATGTCACTCCTAACAACAACAATGTTGAAGATAAGTCTATTGAACCAACACATTCAAGTATAAAAGTTCAAAATTAGTTCTCAAAGAACTAGAAAAAATAGCTCATACATTCATCATTTGTTGTCCTCTTCTCTAGCCACCCTTTTTATATGCTAACCCCAAAAAACCCTAACTAATAAGATGAGTTTATTAAGGAAATTCCTCTAATCTACCGCCCTCCCCTCCAGCCACCCTTTTTATATGCTAACCCCAAAACCCTAGCTAATAAGATGAACTTATTAAGGAAATTCGTCCAACTCACTAAATAATAATAAAAACTCATGAAAATAACCCATTTAAATGTCCAAACATGGGCTCCCAAAATCAACTTCCTTCCCAATGTCATGGTTTTCAAATTCCTCCACAGATTATACATTTGTAAGCCCTAGTAAAGCCTCTGTCATCCTTAACTTGTACCTAATAACTTTTTGATAGTAAATGTCGCACAACAAGTTGTTGAGAGTTTCCTTTATTTTCTTTGACCTTACCTTTGTCATTAGTCCTCTATGGTTTTGCAAAATATCAATTCTCTTATTAATTTGAGTTAGTATAATATGGCTTCCATCACCAAGTGAGTCAAATTCATTGAGACATTTCCCTACATCATCAAATATAAACAAAGTAAGGAAAATGTGGTATTTAATGTATTATCTTCTAGGTATATCTTTATCTCTACACTTATTGCAAAATTATTAGAATTTGAATATATTAAAGATTTGCATGTGAAAGATCCTAACTTTGTTAATGTGTATAGAGCATATGAGAAGTCAGCTTTTGAAAAATTTTATAGGCATAAGTGTTTCTTATTTAGGAAAAATCATTTATAAGTGTCTATAAGTTCTTCGAGAGAGTTGGTTGTGAGAGAAGTTCATGAGGGTGGTCTAATAGGTCATTTCAGAGTTAAAAAAAACCCTAAATGTCTTAGCTAAATATTTCTTTTGGCCACACATGAAACAAGTTGTTAAAAGGGTATGTGAGAAATGCATAACATGCAAACATACTAAATTTAAGGTTTTACTGCATGATTTGTACACCCCTTTACCTATACTTAGTCATCCTTGAGTTAATTTATCTATAAATTTTATACTAGGGCTATCGTAGTAAAAAAAAAGGATACGAATTCTGTATTTATTGTTGACAAATTTTTAAAGATGACACGCTTCATCCCATGCCATAAAGTTGACAATACAAACAATGTGGCTGAATTATTCTTTAGAGAAGTAGTACATTTGTATGACATGCCTCAAAGTATTATTTTAGATTAGGATATAAAATTCTTAAACTATTTCTGGAAGACTTTGTGTGATGAGAACCTTAGAGATGATGGGTGGAAAACTTTAAAGGATGCAAGAGGTCCATTGCATATTCCAAAAAATTCAATTACACGAGTTAAAGCCAAAAGATGAAAGAGCTACTAAATGGGCTGATTAAGGATATTCAGGCCAACCAAACTTTAAATGGTGCAAGTTCAAGTTTGAAAGAGAGTC
>JAHLGP010016178.1:6498-22537 GCA_020141445.1 Bruguiera sexangula | reverse complement strand
CTTGATGAATGAAATTCAATGCATTCCAATTACCAAGGGAGAGTAGGTGTGGTTGTTTCAGGGAATCTAGCTCCTTTTGTGGGCAAATAAGCTATTTTTAAGATCATTAAGTGTGAATAAGTTGTTGCAAGAAAACCTTGAACCTTGTTATGAATAAATGGGGAGACGGACCCGTTTTACAATAATTATACCGAAAATACTTGTATGAAATGCTAGTCATCATCAAAAAGTCCTTCATAAATGAAATTCAATGCATTCCGAGTACCAAAGGAGAGTAGGTGTGGTTGTTTCAATGAATCCTGCTCCTTTTGTTGGCAAATAAGCTATTTTCAAGATCATTAACTGTGAATGAGTTGTTGTAAGAAAATGTTGAGCCTTGTTACGAATAAATGGGGAGACGGTCCCATTATACAGCAATTATACCAAAAATACTTGTATGAAATGCTAGTCATCATTGTAAAGTCCTTGTTGAATGAAATTCAATCCATTCCTAGCTCCAAGGGAGATTAGATGTGGTTATTTCAGTTAATCTAGTTCCCTTTGAGGGCAAACAAGCTATTTCCAAGGTCATTAAGAGTGAATAAGTTGTTGCAACAAAATGTTGAGCCTTATTATGAATAAATGGGGAGATTGTCCCATTATACAGTAATTATATAGAAAATACTTGTATGAAATGCTAGTCCTCATTAAAGAGTCATTGTTGAATGAAATTCAATGCATTCCTAGCTCTAAGGGAGGCTAGATGTGGTTATTTCAGTGAATCTAGTTCCTTTTGTGGGCAAACATGCTATTTTCAAGGTCATTAAGAGTGAATCAATTGTTGCAGCAAAAGGCTAAGCCTTGTTTTGAATAAATGGGGAGACAGTCCCATTATACAGTAATTATACCGAAAATACCTTTAGAAATGCTAGACATCATCATAGAGTCCCTGTTGAATGAAATTCAATTCATTCCTACTTCCAAGGGAGAGTAGATGTGGTTGTTTTATTGAATCTAGTTCCTTTTGTGGGCCAAAAAGCAATTTTTAAGATCATTAAGAGTGAATGAGTTGTTGCAACAAAAGGTTAAGTCTTGTTACGAATAAATAGGGAGATGGTCTCATTATACAGTAACTATACCAAAAATACATGTAAGAAATGTTGGTCATCATCAAAGAGTCCTTATTGAATGAAATTCAATGCATTACTAGTTCTAAGGGGGATTAGATGTGGTTATTTCAATTAATTTAGTTCCCTTGGTGTGCAAACAAGCTCTTTCCAAGGTCATTAAGAGTGAATGAGTTGTTGTAACAAAATGTTGAGCATTGTTACGAATAAATGGGGAGATCCTCACATTATACAGTAATTATACCGAAAATACTTGTATAAAATGCTAGTCATCATCAAAAAGTCCTTATTGAATGAAATTCAATGCATTCCTAGCTCCAAGGGAGACAAGATGTGGTTATTTTAGTGAATCTAGTTCTTTTTGTGGCTAAACATGCTATTTTCAAGGTCGTTAAGAGTGAATTAGTTGTTGCAACAAAAGGTCGAGCATTGTTACTAATAAATGGTGAGACGGTCCCATTATATAGTAATTGTACCAAAAATACTAGTAAGAAATGCTAGTCATCATCAAAGAGTCCTTACTGAATGAAATTCAATGCATTCGTAGCTCCAAGGGAGACTAGATGTGGTTATTTCAGTGAATCTAGTTACTTTTGTGGGCAAATAAGCTATTTTCAAGGTCATTAAGCATGATTAAGTTGTTGCAACAAAAGGTTGAGCCTTGTTACGAATAAATGGGGAGACAGTCCCATTTTACAGTAATTATACCAAAAATACCTATAGGAAATGCTAGTCATCATCATAGAGTCCTTGTTGAATGCAATTCAATGCATTCCTAGTTCCAAGGGAGAGTAGATGTGGTTGTTTCATTGAATCTAGTTCCTTTTGTGGGCGAACAAGTTATTTTTAAGATCATTAAGAGTGAATGAGTTGTTGCAACAAAAGGTTGAGCCTTGTTATGAATAAATGGGGAGACGGTCCCATTATATAGTAATTATACCAAAAATACTTGTATGAAATGCTAGTCATCATCAAAAAGTCCTTGTCGAATGAAATTCAATGCATTCCTAGTTCCAAGGGAGAGTAAATGTGTTTGTTTTAGGGAATCTAGTTCCTTTTGTGGGCAAAGTAGTTATTTTCAAGATCTTGAAGTGTGAATGAGTTATTGCAACGAAAGGTTGTGCCTTGTTAGGAATAAATGGGTGACGGACCCACTATAGAGTAATTATACTGAAAATACTTGTATGAAATGCTAGTCATCACCAAAGTGACCTTGTTGAATAAAATTCAATGCATTCCTAGCTTCAAGGGAGAGTAGATGTGGTTCTTTCAATGACTCTAGTTCCTTTTGTCGGCAAACAAGCGATTTTCAAGCTCACTAAGAGTGAATGAGTTCTTGCAACAAAAGGTTGAGCCTTGTTACGAATAAATGGGGAGACGGTCCCATTATACCATAATTATACCGAGAATACTTATAAGAAATGCTAGTCATCATCAAAGAGTCCTTGTTGAATGAAATTCAATACATTCCTAGTTCCAAGGGATAGTAGGTGTGGTAGTTTCAGCGAATCTAGTTCCTTTTCTGGACCAACAAGCTATTTTCAAGATCATTAAGAGTGAATGAGTTATTGCAACAAAAGGTTCAGCCTTGTTACAAATAAATAGGAAAACGGTCCCCTTATACTGTAATTATACTGAAAATACTTGAATGAAATGCTAGTCATCATCAAAGAGTTCTTGTTGAATGAAATTCAATGCATTCCTAGTTCCAAAGGAGAGTAGATGTGGTTGTTTTAGTGAATCTAGTTCCTTTTGTGGGCAAAGTAGCTATTTTCAAGATCATGAAGTGTGAATGAGTTGTTGTAACGAAAGGTCGAGCCTTGTTACGAATAAATGGGGAGACGGTACCATTATACAATAATTATACTGAAAATACTTGTATGAAATGCTACTCATCGCCAAAGATACCTTGTTGAATGAAATTCAATTCATTCCTAGCTCCAAGGGAGACTAGATGTGGTTATTTCAATGACTCTAGTTCCTTTTGTGGGCAAACAAGCAATTTTGAAGGTCATTAAGAGTGAATGAGTTGTTGCAACAAAAGGTTGAGCCTTGTTATGAATAAATGGGCAGAGGGTCCCATTATGCCGTAATTATACCAAAAATACTTGTATGAAATGCTACTCATCATCAAAGAGTCCTTGTTGAATGAAATTCAATGCATTCCTAGCTCTAAGGGAGACTAGATGTGGTTATTTAAGTGAATCTAGTTCTTTTAATGGGCAAACAAGCTATTTTCAAAATCATTAAGAGTGAATGAGTTGTTGCAACAAAAGGTTGAGCTTTGCTACGAATAAATGGGGAGACCGACCCGTTATACAGTAATTATACCTAAAATAATTGTATGAAATGCTAGTCATCATAAAAAATTCCTTGTTGAATGAAATTCAATGCATTGCTAGCTCCAAGGGAGACTAAATGTGGTTATTTCATCGAATCTAGTTTCTTTTGTGGCCAAACAAGTTATTTTCAAGGTCATTAAGAGTGAATAATTTGTTGCAACAAAAGGTTGAGCCTTGTTCCAAATAAATGGGGAGACGATCCCATTATATAGTAATTTTACCGAAAATACTTGTAAGAAATGCTAGTCATCATCAAAGAGCCCTTGTTGAATGAAATTCAATGCATTCCTAGTTCCTAGGGACAATAGGTGTGGTTGTTTCAGTGAATCCAATTCCTTTTGTGGGCCAACAAGCTAGTTTCAAGATCATTAAGACTTAATGATTTGTTGCAACAAAAGGTTGATCCTTGTTACGAATAAATTGGGAGACGGTCCCATTATACAATAATTATACCGAAAATACTTGTATGAAATGCTAGTCATCATGAAAGAGTCCTTGTTGAATGAAATTCGATGCATTCCTAGCTCCAAGGGAGACTAGATGTGGTTATTTCAGTGACTTTAGTTCCTTTTGTGGGCAAACAAGCGATTTTCAAGGTCATTAGGAGTGAATGAGTTGTTGCAGCAAATGGTTGAGCCTTATTACGAATAAATGGGGAGAGGTTTCCATTATACTGTAATTATACCGAAAATACTTGTAGGAAATGCTAGTGATCATCGAAGTGTCTTTGTTCAATGAAATACAATGCATTCCTAGCTCCAAGGGAGACTAGATGTGATTATTTTAGTGACTCTAGTTCCTTTTGTGGGCAAACAAGCTATTTTCAAGGTCATTAAGAGTGAATAAGCTATTGCAACAAAAGGTTGAGCCTTGTTATGAATAAAAGGGGAGACAATCCCATTACACTGTAATGTTACCGAAAATACTTGTATCAAACGCTAGTCATCATCAAAGTGTCTTTGTTGAATGAAATTCAATGCATTCCTAGCTCTAAGGGAGACTAGATGTGGTTATTTCATCGAATCTAGTTGCTTTTGTGGGCAAACAAGTTATTTTTAAGGTCATTAAGAGTGAATGAGTCATTGCAACGAAAGGTTAAGCCTTGTTACGAATAAATGGGGATATGGTCCCATTATACAGCAATTATACCGAAAATACTTGTATGAAATGCTAGTCATCATCAAAAAGTCCTTGTTGAATGAAATTCAATGCATTCCTAGCTTCAAGGGAGACTAGATGTGATTATCCTAGTGAATTTAGTCCCTTTTGTGGGAAAACAAGCTATTTTCAAGATCATTAAAACTGAATGAGTTGTTGCAACAAAAGGTTGAGCCTTGTTACGAATAAATGGGGAGACGGTGCCATTATACGGCAATTATATTGAAAATAGTTGTAAGAAATGCTAGTCATCATCAAAGAGTCCTTGTTGAATGAAATTCAATGCATTGCTAATTCTAAGGGAGAGTAGGTGTAGTTGTTTCAGTGAATCTAATTCCTGTTGTGGGCAAATAAGCTATTTTCAAAGTCATTAAGAGTGAGTGAGTTGTTGCAACCAAAGGTTGAGCCTTCTTACGGATAAATAGGGAACTGGTCCCATTATAAAGTAATTATACCAAAAATACTTGTAAGAAATGCTAGCCACCATCAAAGAGTCCTTGTTGAATGAAATTCAATGCATAGCTAATTCCAAGGGAGAGTAAGTGTGGTTGTTTCAGCGAATCCAGTTCCTGTTGTGGGCAAATAAGTCATTTTTGAGGTCACTAAGAGTGAATGAGTTATTGCAACAAAAGCTTGAGCCTTCTTACAGATAAATGGGGAGACAGTCCCATTATACAGTAATTATACCGAAAATACTTGTAAGAAATGCTAGTCATCATCAAAGACTCCTTGTTGAATGAAATTCAATGCATTGCTAATTCCAAGGGAGAGTAGGTGTGGTTGTTTCAGTGAATCCAGCACCTTTTGTGGCAAACAAGCAATTTTAAAGGTCAAGATAGTGAATGAGTTATTGTAACAAATGGTTGAGCCTTGTTACGAATAAATAGGGAGACGGTCCCATACAACAATTATACTGAAAAGAGTTGTAAGAAATGCTAGTCATCATCAAGAAGTCCTTGTTGAATGAAATTCAATGCATTGCTAGTTCTAAGGGAGAGTAGGTGTGGTTGTTTTAGTGAATCCAATTCCTGTTGTGGGCAAATAAGCTATTTTCAAGGTCATTAAGAGTGAATGACTTGTTGCAAGAAAAGGTTGAGCCTTCTTACAGATAAATGGGAAGACGGTCCCATTATATAGTAATTATACCGAAAATACTTGTAAGAAATGCTAGTCATCATCAAAGAGTCCTTGTTGAATGAAATTCAATGCATTGCTAATTCCAAGGGAGAGTAGGTGTGGTTGTTTCTGTGAATCTAGCACCTTTTGTGGTAAACAAGCTATTTTAAATATCATTAACAGTGAATGAGTTGTTGCAACAAAAGGTTGAGTCGTGTTACAAATAAGTGGGGAGACGGACCCATTATATAGTAATTATACCAAAAATAGTTGTAAGAAATGCTAGTGATCATCCAAGAGTCCTTGTTCAATGAAATTCAGTGCTTTGCTAATTCCAAGGGAGAGTAGGTGGGGTTGTTTCAGTGAATCCATATTGTTTTGTGGGCCAACAAGCTATTTTAAAGATCATTAAGAGTGAGTGAGTTGTTGATATAAGAGGTTGAGCCGTCTTACAAATAAATGAGGAGACGGTTCCATTATACAGCAATTATACCAAAAGTAGTTGTAAGAAATGCTAATGATCATCAAAGAGTCCTTGTTAAATGAAATTCAATGCTTTGCTGATTCCAAGGGAGAGTAGGTGGGTTTGTTTTAGCGAATCCATATAGTTTTCTAGGCTAACAATCTATTTTAAAGATCATTAGGTGTGAATGAGTTGTTGCAACAAAAGGTTAAGCCTTGTTACGGATAAATGGGGAGACGGTCCCATTATACAGTAATTATACCGAAAATAATTGTAAGAAATGCTAGTCATCTCCAAAGAGTCATTATTGAATGAAATTCAATGCATTTCTAGTTCCAAGGGAGAGTAGGTGGAGTTGTTTCAGTAAATATAGTTTCTTTTGTGGGAAAACAAGCTACTTCCAAGATCGTTAAGTGTGAGTGAGTTGTTACAACAAAAGTTGGAGCCTTGTTAGGAATAAATGGGGAGACGGTCTGATTATACGGTAATAATAACAAAAATACTTGGAAGAAATGCTAGTCATCATCGAAAAGTCCTTGATCAATGAAATTCAATGCATTCCTATTTCCAAGGGAGAACAGATGTGGTTGTTTTAGTGATTCTTGTCCCTTTTGTGGGCAAACAAACTATTTTAAAGATCATTAAGAGTGAATGAGTTGTTGCAACAAAAGGTTGAGCCTTGTTATCGATAAATGGGGAGACGGTCTCATTATACAGTAATTATACCGAAAATACTTGTAAGAAATGCTAAGCATCATCAAAGAGTCCTTGTGGAATGAAATTCAATGCATTGCTAATTCCAAGGGAGAGTAGGTGTGGCTATTTCAATGGATCCAATTCCTTTTGTGGGCAAATAAGTATTTTAAACATCATTAAGTGTGAATTACTTCTTTCAACAAATTGTTAAGGCTTGTTATGAATAAATGGGGAGACGGTCCATTGTATAGTAGTTATACCAAAAATACTTGTAAGAAATGCTAGTCATCGTCAAAGAGTCCTTGTTGAATGAAATTCAATGCATTCCTAGTTCCAAGGGAGGGTAGATATAGTTGTCTTAATGAATCTAGTCCCTTTTACGGGCAAATGTGCGATTTTCAAGATCATTAAGTGTGACTGAGTTGTTGCAACAAAAGGTCAATCCTTGTTACAAATAAATGGGGAGACGGTCCCATTATACAGTAATTATAATGAAAATACTTGTAAAAATGCTAGTCATCATCAAAGTATCCTTGTTGAATTCCTAGTTCTGAAGGAGAGTAGATTTGGTTGTTTCAGTGAATATAGTTCCTTTTGTCAGCAAACAAGCAATTTCCAAGATCATTAAGTGTGAATGAGTTGTTGCAACAAAAGGTGGAGCCTTCTTACGAATAAATGGGGGAACGATCCCATTATACCGCAATTATACAGAAAATTTTTGAAAAAAATACTAGTCATCATCAAAGAGTCCTTGTTGAATGAAATGCATGCATTCCTTGTTCCAAGGGAGTGTAGACGTGCTTGTTTCAGTGAATATAGTTCCTTTTGTCGGCAAACAAGCTATTTCTAAGATCATTAAGTGTGAATGAGTTGTTGCAAGGAAAGGTAGAGCCTTGTTACGAAAAAATGGGGGAACAGTTTCATTATACAGCAATTATACAGAAAATACTTGTAAAAAATGCTTGTCATCATCAAAGACTCCTTTTTGAAGGAAATGCAATGCATTCCTAGTTCCAAGGGAGTGTATATGTACTTGTTTCAGTGAATATAGTACCTTTTGTGGTTAAACAAGATATTTCCAAGCTTATTAAGTGCGAAAGAGTTGTTGCAACAAAAGATGGAGTCTTATTAGGAATAAATGGGGAGACGGTCCAATTATACAGTAATTATACCGAAAATACTTGTAACAAAATCTAGTCATCATCAAAGAGTCCTTATTGAATGAAATTCAATGCATTCCTAGTTCCAAGTGAGAGTAGATGTGGTTGTTTCACTGAATATAGTTCCTTTTGTTGGCAAACAAGCAATTTCCATGATCATTAAGTGTGAATGAGTTGTTGTAACAAAAGGTAGAGCCTTCTTACGAATAAATGGGGAAACAGTCCCATTATATAGTAATTATACAGAAAATACATGTAAGAAATGCTAGTCATCATCAAAGAGTCCTTGTTGAATGAAATTCAATGCATTCCTAGTTCCGAGGGAGTGTAGATGTGCTTGTTTCAATGAATCTACTTCCTTTTGTGGGCAAAGAAGCTATTTCCAAGATCATTATGTGTGAATGAGTTGTTGCAAGAACAAGTGGAGCCTTGTCACTAATAAATGGGGGAACGGTCCCATTAAACAGCAATTATACGGAAAATACTTGAAAAAAATGCTAGTCATCATCAAAGAGTCCTTGTTGAATGAAATGCAATGCATTCCTTGTTCCGAGGGAGTGTAGACGTGCTTGTTTTAGTGAATATAGTTCCTTTTGTGGGAAAACAAGTTATTTCCAAGATCATTAAGTGTGAGTGAGTTGTTGCAACAAAAGGTGGAGCCGTGCTACAAATAAATGGAGAGACGGTCCCATTATACAGTTATTATACCGAAAATAACTTTAAGAAATGCTAGTCACCTTTAAAGAGTCCTTGTTGAATGAAATTCAATACATTCCCAGTTGCAGGGGAGAGTAGATGTGGTTGTTTTAGTGAATCTAGTTCATGTTGTGGGCAAACAAGCTACTCCCAAGATCATTAAGTGTGAATAAGTTGTTGCAACAAAAGGTGGAGCCTTGATACGAATAAATGAGAGAACAGTCCCATTATACAGCAATTATATAGAAAATACTTGTGAAAAATGGTAGTCATCATCAAAGACTCCTTGAATGAAATGCAATGCTCTCATACTTCCAAGGGAGTGTAAATGTGCTTGTTTCAGTGAATCTAGTTCGTTTTGTGGGCAAACAAGCTATTTTCAAGATCATTGAGAGTGAATGAGTTGTTGCAATAAAAGCTGGAGCCTTGTTACGAATAAATGGTGGAATGGTCCCATTATATAGCAATTATACAGAAAATACTTGTGAAAAATGCTAGTCATCATCATAGACTCCTTGTTGAATGAAATGCAATGCATTCTTAGTTCCAAAGGAGTGTAGATCTGCTTGTTTCTATGAATATAGTTTCTTTTGTGGGAAAACAAGCTATTTCAAAGATCATTAAGTCTGAGTGAGTTGTTGCAACAAAAGTTGGAGCCTTGTTATGAATAAATGTGGAGATGGTCTGATTATACGGTAATTATAACCAAAATACTTGGAAGAAATGCTAGTCATCATCAAAGAGTCCTTGTTGAATGAAATTCAATGCATTCCTGGTTCCGAGGGAGTGTAGATCTGCTTGTTTCAGTAAATATAGTTTCTTTTGTGGGAAAACAAGCTACTTCCAAGATCATTAAGTGTGAGTGAGTTGTTGCAACAAAAGTTGGAGCCTTGTTACGAATAAATGGGGAGAAAGTCCGATTATATGGTAATTATAACAAAAATACTTGGAAGAAATGCTAGTCATCATCAAAGAGTCCTTGTTGAATGAAATTTAATGCATTCTTGGTTCCAAGGGAGAGTAGATGTGCTTGTTTTGGTGAATCTACTTCCTTTTGAGGGCAAAGAAGCTATTTCTAAGATCATTCAGTGTGAATGAGTTGTTGCAACAAAAGGTGGAGCCTTGTTACGACTAAATGAGGGAACGGTCCCACTATACAGCAATTATGTAGAAAATACTTGTGAAAAATGCTAGTCATCATTAAAGACTCTAGGTTGCTTTATTTGAACAAGTGGATTAAGAGTCCTCCCAATCTTAGGCCATACACTTTGATGGTAGCTAATAGTCACATGAGTTTTCAACAGTTGGAAAGCAACAAAATGAGGAAGAGGATTAATTACCAAAGGTTACTTGTGCACATAATTTTGAAAGAAGTAGCTTGATTTTCGCATACATAAAGTCCACGGGCATTTTAACCATATAATATAAAATAGAATCTATTCCTTAAAATTTAATTTGCTGTATAATATTTTTCGATGTATGAAAGGAACAGGAGTGCACGAAGTGATAAAATGTTTATTTTAGTACCTACTCCTAAAATCTATTTGCTTTAAACTTTGTTTTCTTCTTATTGACTATTTCTTATAGGCTCTGTTTTCTTCTTTCTATATGCAGCTCTGTTTTGTACAAGCTTATCTAGGTTTTACTTTTTTCTTATCATTTAATTGCTATAGACACTTGTCAAGAAGAAATCATGAGATGGTCTTGTCAGTCAATAATTAAGTACAAAATATTTATAAGAAATGCTAGTCATTATCAAAAACTCCTTTTTTAATAAAATTCAATGGATTCCCAGATCCAAGGGAGTATAGATGTGCTTATTGCCATGAATATAGTTCCTGTTGTTAGTACACAAGCTATTTTCAACATCATTAAGTGAAAATGAGTAATTACAACAAAATTTGGAGCCTTGTCAGGAAGAAATGAAGAGAAGGTCTCATTAGTCAGTAATTAAGCTGAAAATACTTGTAAGAAATGCCAGTCATCTCAAAGACTCCTTGTTTAATGAAATTCAATGGATTCCGAGATCCATGGGACTATAGATGTGCTTGTTGCCATGAATATAGGTCTTGTTGTTTATACATAAGCTATTTTTAAAATCATTAAGTGGAAATGAGTAATTAGAACAGAAATTAGAGCCTTCATAGGTGGAAATCAAGAGAAGGTATCATTTGTTAGTAATTAAGCAGAAAATACTTGTAGGAAATGCTAGTCATCATCAAAGACTCCTTGTTTAATGAAATTCAATGGATTTCATGCTCCAAGGGAGTATAGATGTGCTTGTCGCAATAAATATAGTTCTAGTTGTTAGTACACAAGCTTTTTTCAAAATCATTAAGTGTAAATGAGTAATTACAACAAAAATTGGAGCCTTATTATGAAGAAATGAAGAGAAAGTCTCTTTATTCAGTAATTTAGCTGAAAATACTTGTAAGAAATGCTAATCATCATCAAAGACTCCTTGTTTAAAGAAATTCAATGGATTCCATGTTCTAAGGGAGCTATTTTCAACATTGTTGTTCCCACAGCCTTGTATGGGTTGTAATTGTTGTCAACTAGGGTTAAGTGTGCAAGAAAGTAAAGCCACATGGAAGGGCAAGAAAGTAAATCTGCTATGTAAGGGCAAGAACGTAAATCTGCCACGTAAACCCTATTAGGGTTTCATGGAACAAAACAAAAAAGGAGGGCTAACAAAATTGAATAAATGGCAACCCTACAACAACCGGCCAAAAAGAAGAGAAAATAATATCCCAAAAGGGAACTCCACCGTCGGCAAAAAAAAAAAGGAGAAAAAGAGGAGATGACCGAAGTGGGGCTGAACGAAGAACTGAGGTCGAGAGGAGACGGCCGAAAAGAGAGCAGAACGGCAAGAAATCAGAAACAACACCACCGGGAAAGCAAACCAGAAATGTCACCACCGGGAGAGCAAACCAGAACGTGCAACCTCCTGCAAGGAAACCAGTAACACGTCCTGCAAGCAAACCAGAAACGCACAACCAGTAAGAGGAGAAATAAGAAACAGACCACTCGGAAGAGAAGACAGCAGACCTGGTATCCGTGAGATCACCCGGAAGAGAAGACAGCAGACCTGGTATCCGTGAGACCAACCGGAAGAGAAGACAGCAAACCAGAAGCATGAGGCAGGCCGAAAGACGTGAACCAGAAAAACCAGTGGTGTGAGGCAGGCCAAGAGATGTGAAATGGCAGACCAGAAGCGTGGGTGTATGTCAGGAGACGGCGTGAGACCAGAACGTGCAACAGCATGACAGACCAGAAGCATGAGGATAGGCCGTGAAACAGTAAGACCGTGAAATAGGAGATGGGTGAGACCATGAGACGGTGAAAGCAGGAGCTGTGTGAGACAACCTAGAGAAGGAATTTGGCGAAGCATCGGAAAGAACTCAACGTATTTCCAGATTTCTTCAAGAGAGGTTAGAGAGCATTGCGGTGAACTTCTAAGCGGCAGTGGAGCAGCCTTTCAATTCAACAGAGGCAAGACAAGCTAGAAGAAGGGTAAACACAGTAAGTGACACTCTTTGTATTGTACTTGCTTAGTAATTGCAATAGTGAAAGGAGCAGAAGATTAAGACATCCATTGTAACTGGAATTCTCAAGTATAGTGGATAGTCTCGGTAAGGGAGAGTCCCTACCATCGTGGATGTACATCACATTGATGGAATCACGTAAATCTCGTGTGTCCTTAATTTGCTTTACATTATGTGTTTTGAATTGAGTTGTGAACACAACTAAAGTATTAGCTAACTCATAACCTAACGAAGAACTAAACAAGAACATCCAAATTGTCTATTAGGCAAGGTGTCTGAAAGGTGACTTTGGGGACTATTGTGATTAGTAGGTAGCAATAGATCTACCTTAGTCAAATCTGAGAAAGAGTTCACTTTTAAGAAGAGATTGAAGTTGTTCACTTACCTACAAATTGGAAATTGTGGTGATACTGATTCACCCCCCCTCTCAGTATCACAAACTAGTAGATCCTAGGGTGAAGTTGGGAACTTCAAATATACTTGACCCAACATTAAAACTTGGGATTACAATTTATAATATTCATTCACTAAAATGTATTTTATACAATTAAGTCCATTACTTGTATTTTTGTTCAATTAACATATTCAAAAATTATGTTTTTCTCACCATTCAAAATGCAATGACATTAACAATAAATTTAAAAATCAAAACATTACATTTTTTCACCTTTTAGAATTTTCGACTCTTATAGGGGTAAATACATTGTTAATAATGTGTTGAATTTAAATTTTGTAATTTTCTTAATTGTCTCCTTTGCGACAATGCTATATGAAATGATTTATATAATTTTAGTCTTCAAACATATTACTTAAGAAAAAACAAATGCAATGGACTCTAATAAGAAGTGTCCCCACTCCCCTCAAGAGTAATATGCTTGACCCAACATTGATGCTTGAGATTGCTATTTATAATATTCATCCACTAATGTTATTTCTTCAATTAACATATTCAAATATTATGTTTTTCTCACCATTCAAAATGCAATGACATCAATAATAAATATAAAAATCAAAACATTGCATTTTTCCAACTTTTAGAATTTTAATGTCTTAAACGGATAAATGCATTGTTAACAATCAGTTGAATTTAAATTTTGTCGTTTTCTTAATTGTTTACTTTATGACAATGCTATATGAAATGATTTCTAAAATTTTAGTTTACAAACATATTACTTAAGAAAAAGCAAATGCAATGGACTCTAATAAGAAGTTTCCCCACTCCCCTCATGAGCAATAAGCATAACCCAACATTGAAGGTTGGGATTGTTATTTATAATATTCATTCATTAAAATGTATTTTATGCAATTGAGACCATTACTTGTATTTTTGTTCAATTAACATATTCAAATATTATGATTTTCTCACCGTTCAAATGAAATGACATTAAAAATAAAGTTAAAAGTCAAAACATTGCATTTTTCCAACTTTTAGAATTTTAATGTCTTGAAAGGATAAATGCATTGTTCATAATTAGTTGAATTTAAATTTTTTAATTTTCTAAATTTTCTTTTTTGTTACAATGCTATATGAAATGATTTATATAATTTTACTTTACAAACATATTACTTAAGAAAAAGCTAATGCAATGGACTCTAATAAGATGTTTCCCCACTCTCCTCAAGAGCAATATGCTTCACCCAACATTAAAGTTCAAGATTGCAATTTATAATATTCATCCACTAATGTGTATTTTATACAATTAAGTACATTACTCGTATTTTTGTTTAATTAATATATTCAAATATTATGTTTTCCTCACCATTCAAATGAGATGACTTGAAAAATATTTTTTAAAATCAAAATATTGTATATTTTCAATTTTCAGAATTTTAAACAGTTATAAGGATAAGTGCATTATTAATAGTCATTTGAACTTAAAATTTGTAAGTTTTTTAGTTGTCTCCTTTGTGACAATGCTATTTGAAATAATTTATATAATTTTAGTCTAAAAACATATCACTTAAGAAAAAGGTAATGCAATAGACTCTAATAGTTTGTTTCCCCATTTCCCTAAAGAGTAATATGCTTAACCAAACATTAAAGTTTGGAATTGTTATTTATAATATTTATCCACTAAAGTGTATTTTATACAATTGAGTCCATTACTTGTATTTTTGTTCAAATAACATATTCAAATATTACATTTTTCTCACCATTCAAATTGCAATGACATTAATAATAAATTTAAAAATAAAAACATCGCATTTTTTCAACTTTTAGAAATTTAAAGTCTTGCAAGGGTAAATGCATTGTTAACAATTAGTTGAATTGAAATTTTGTACTTTCTTTAATTCTCTCCTTTGCCACAATGCAATTTAAAATAATTTATATAATTTTAGTCAGCAAATATATTATTGAAGAAAAAGCAAATGCAATGAATTCTAATAAGAAGGTTTTCCACTCTCCTCAAGAGCAATATACTTGACCCAACATTAAAGCTGTCGATTGCAATTTATAATATTCATCCACTAAAGTGTGCTTTATACAACTGTGTCCATTACTTGAATTTTCATTCAATTAACATATTCAAATATTATTTTTTTTCTCTCCATTCAAAATGCAATGACATTAACAATAAATTTAAAAATCAAAACATTGCAATTTTTCAACTTTTAGAATTTTCAAGTCTTATAAGGGTAAATACATTGTTAATAATGTGTTGAATTTAAATTTTGCAATTTTCTTAATTGTCTCCTTTACGACAATGTTATATGAAATGATTTATATAATTTTAGTCTACAAACATATTACTTAAGAAAAAACAAATGCAATGGACTCTAATAAGATATTTCCCCACTCCCCTCAAGAGCAATACATTTGACCTAACATTGAAACTTGAGATTGCTATTTATAATATTCATATCCTAATTGTATTTCATACAATTGAGTCCATTACTTGTATTTTTGTTGAATTAACATATTCAGATATTATATTTTTCTCACAATTCATATAAAATGGCATTAACAACAAAATTAAAAATCAAAACATTGCATTTTTCCAACTTTTAGAATTTTAATGTCTTAAACGGATAAATGCATTGTTAATAATCAATTGAATTTAAATTTTGTAATTTTCTAATTGTCTCCTTTATGACAATGCTATATGAAATAATTTCTAAAATTTTAGTCTACAAACATATTACTTAAGAAAAAGCAAATGCAATGGACTCTAATAAGAAGTTTTCCCACTCCCCTCAAGAGTAATATGCTTAACCCAGCATTAAAGCTTAGGATTGCTATTTATAATATTCATCCATTAAAATGTATTTTATGCAATTAAGACCATTACTTGTATTTTTGTTCAATTAACATATTCAAATATTATGATTTTCTCACCGTTCAAATGAAATAGCATTAAAAATAAAGTTAAAAGTCAAAACATTGCATTTTTCCAACTTTTAGAATTTTAATGTCTTGAAGGGATAAATGCATTGTTCATAATCAATTGAATTTAAATTTTATAATTTTCTAAATTTTCCTTTTTGCTACAATGATATATGAAATGATTTATATAATTTTATTCGACAAACATATTACTTAAGAAAAAGAGAATGTAATGGACTCTAATAAGATGTTTCCCCACTCCCCTCAAGAGCGATATGCTTGACCAAACATTGAAACTTGGGATTGCTATTTATAATATTCATCTACTAAGGTGTATTTTACGCAATTAACTCCATTACTTGTATGTTTCTTTAATTAACATATTCAAATATTATGTTTTTCTCACCATTCAAAATGCACTAGCATTAAGAA
>JAHLGP010016176.1:4952-17996 GCA_020141445.1 Bruguiera sexangula | reverse complement strand
GGAAGTTGTTTCAGGATTGCAAATCCAGGAAGTTTGGAGATGACTGTCCAAGGCAATTCGACAATGACTCTAATTGGCCTAGAACATAGCAATGCCTCGACGAGGCGCACCGGACCTATGTCCAACTTGGAAATTAGCTTCCAAATCAGACTGCAAAGATCTCTGACATAGCTTGGAACCCCACAATATCCTTCTTTTCCTGAATTAGTGTCGTCGGTTTGATCCTCTGCGGCCTCGGCAAGCTCCAATGGAGCTTCCACCTTAGGCACAATTGTGTCGTACAAATAGTCGAGCAGGTGAGCACATTCAGAAATCTGGGTCTGTGGGGTGTCCTGCGCCCTCTTGAAAGGGGAGATCTCTTTGCTTAGCCCCACCAACATTGAGTTCAGCATATGATCTGCCGTATCCAACGACGAAAATTGAAGTTCTAGCATCTTTCTCAAGACAAACAATGGAATTTGATTCTCAAGCATCACAATGTCTCTCAAGATAGCGTTGTGGGCTGATTTCCTCCCTGCACAGTCAACCAAATGTGACATTCTTGAGGAAAGTTTTGCTATTGCCACGCCTTCTTTCCTGGCATAGACTTGCAAGAACGCTAGCAAGAACGACCCATCAATTGCCATCATCCAAGCCAAAGTTTCGTTACCTAAATCAAGCAACTTATGGTAGCATGATCGGATCTTCGGGTCAAGATTGATCAATCCATCGACAATGTCTTGGAATTTAAGCCCTCGGTGGATTTGCCTTTGTGTCCTTTTGGCCGCCGCAATCTTGTAACTCTCCATCTCGTACAGCTCCGGACGCCAATGGTGGTACGGACCTATTGCAACAAGTTGTGGAGTGTAGCAGTCCGGATCACTAGTCATCAAGGCCTTGGGAACACTGAAAATGCAGACGGGGATTTCAGTATCGTCTTCGAGCTCCTCCTCGAGTGACCGGCGGATGTTGATAATCCAACGGTGCTCGTCGAAGTTCGGAAATGAATTCGAAGGCATTGAATATTGGAAGGCGTACATGGATGACAGATTTTTGTGCATTAATAGATGAGAAGATCGCCGAGTAATTAGGCTTTGATATTGAAACTGAAGTTGTTGTAAGAGAATGCATGCCGTGCTCTTCTATATATACACTTGCAACATAAGAGACTGGTATCATTTTCTGTGCACCTGCAGGGAAGGCTCGGAGCACTTTCCCCGTCGCACACATCCAATAACTGGGAAAATTGAAATTGCTCATTTCTTGAAAATTTTGAAAAACACCACTTGAAAATATCTAAATAATTTTCTCATCATCAATATTTTAATTTTGTGAGTAGAAGAGAGTTATATCTATTATTTTTATTTTTTTAAATTAGTCTAACATTTTTCAAATTAAAAATAATTTTTTCAACAATTAAATCAAATATTTATAATTTAAATTTTTACTATTAATTATGTGATATATTAAATGAATTTGTAGTTTGATAAAATTAAGATTAGGCATCTCATTATAATGAAATTTACAAAAAAAAAAAAAAAAAAAACCATTTGTTTTTAAAAATTAAAGTCTAATTCAATAATATAAAGAAGATACTAATTTATTAAATAAACCAATCCTCCAAACGTGGGAATAATATATGTCTTGGATCATTTTCAACAAGTCAATCACGCTAGCTTCACTGGCCACCCGAAGGCCTCAAGAAAGACCCCCAAGGATTGAGGAGATTGTGAGTCTGCATGCTCGATTCACAGGCTCCCATCGTTTACTAACAAACAACACTCCCTTTTACTGCTAACGATCGCCTATATGTTGCGTACAAGACCTTCAAAAAAAAAAAAAAAAAGGAAAAAACAGAGAGAAAAACTCACAATTGGCAACAACACGAGAAATAAAAGATGGATATTTCGATGGTCCCTCCCCCTCCTCAGCCGATAATTAATGTGGGGGAAAATGACGAAATGGTGGAAAATGAAATTTATTGATTGGTGTCACAATAAAAACGAAGAAACGTTGGTCTTCCGACGCAGACGGCATACAGGACCACATCATCATCTTGCGGTCTAAAATGATCCCGCGAGGAGTCGCGCCAGATCAAGTCGTCCAATTTTCGAACGGCTGAGGTTTTGTCTTCGTTGAGTAAGCAAAGCTCAGTAGATAAGAGTTCGTTCAAATCTTTGCATTTATATAAATACCAGTTTCATTCAAATGCAATTTTAAATCTTATTTAATAAATAAGATCATACTTAATTTATTTTGACTTGCAAATGATTTATGTAAAACATATTTTAAAACCCATTTTATAAAAATTATTTTAAAAATTCTTTTACTGTATTATTTGAATAAAATTTGTAAATATATGGACATATCACTATTTTATTAATTTTTTATTTCATACACATACATCTATATATGCACATGTTATACGTAATATAAGCATGTATAATACGTTATAAACATATAGTTAGCGTTGTAAAAGTTAGATAATTTTCATATAAGTTAATATATAAAAAGAATTAAATTAATATTAAAAATAATATCACATATACACAATAAACAGTAATAATAAGAATACAAATCTCCCTGCACCACAAATGTCAATCCCTAGATAAGATGAGGTGTGTTCATGTGATGAGCGGAGTTCATTCACGAGGAAAAGATGTTGCGGGGACAATTGGCTAAACAAGGAATTGTAGGACGATGAAACAATGACGTATTTGCAAGTTTTGCTATTGATGGGAGAAAGGAGGCGCAACGGAGTATAAATAGCTCCAAAAAAAACTTATTTCACTTGCTTGAACCTGTGAGGAGATGATTAACTTTTTTTCTTGTTTTGGTTAGGCCGCTACGATGGACTTGAGACTTTACCCCATTCGTTATAATAACATCAAATAAAAGGTAAGCAAACTTAGCTTATACTTAATATAAACATATATAATACATTTATAAACATTTAGTTAGTCTTGTGCAACTTATATACTTTCCATATATGTTATTATATAAAAAGAATTAAATTAATTTTAAAAATAATAATCTAATTTAGAAAAAACAATAATACATCTTTTTATATAATCTAATGTTTAATAGAAAAGGAACAAAAAGTAATTTTTTTTTTTTAAAAAAAAAAGACTATTGGGCACTTCACTTTTTCTCTGAGTTGCTTCCTAGACACCGCGTGCTTGGGGCTAAGGTGTCAAGATCAGAACTCATATGTATTTAGTTGTGCCCCGCATCTAATATTTAGTCATCTAATATATAATCCGAATTAATAATAAAATTATAAATATTTAGGCATGTTCAGCATCAAGTGCAGGCATGTCTGCACGTGGACTTTGCACTTGTTTCCACGAAATACAAGTAGGGTGGGGAAAATTGACGAAATGGTGGAAAATGAAATTTATGGATTGGTGTGACAACAAAAACGAAGAAATGCTGTGCACGCTGGTCTTCTGGCGGAGACGGCATACAGGACCACATCATCATCTTGCGGTCTAAACTGATTCTGTGAGGAATCGCGCCACATCAAGAACGGCTGATGTTCTGTCAAACTGTTCTTCAATTGCGGCTGTGGAACCCAAATTCTTCTGTTTTTATGCTCTACGTCTTTATTATTTCAATGAATTGTATGCATGAGATAGATAAATGTGTTGACTCAGAATCTATTATTACTTGTCACTTCAGGTAGAAATTTCGTCAGTAATCTAATGTCTTTCTTTCTTTTTTTTTTGTATTAGTCTATATTTACCTCCCAACTATAATTCATCTTGGTGAAAACAAATTTAAATATCTTATTACATAATAATAAAATTTTAAATTTATTAATATTAAAATAAAATATTAACATAATGAATTTCCACTAATATATTTACAAATTTAAGAAATATATTATACATGTCATTTTGACACTAAAGTCTTGTATCCATGTAGTTGAACTCGACGGGAAGAATGTTCACTGTCCAAAATATACATTAATGATTTGAGAATCATATTGTCTACAATTCAAACTAGCGATGACAACGAAAATGTATACTTGCCTTTACTCACTTGAACTCGGTCGATGAGTTTGGGTCAAACCCGGTTTGCCAACGGGTTTTGAAAAAGGAGCCCAATTCGATGAAATTAATACTAGTCATCTACATATTTTAAATTAATACATTTTTTTTTTGTATTAACTAATGTACTTAAAATATTTATTTCATTGTGAGAGAAGATTCAGCTTAATATCTCCTAAAAACCAAGAGACTCTATAAATGCTTAATTAAAAAAGAATTTACATCCCCCCTCCTTAGATATTGCATTTATGTTATTTATTAGCATTAACTATTTTTTACTAAATAGCTAACATGCCTGCATTGATCTTATTAACTTATTTTGCTATGGTCACTTATCACAATGAGATTCCACTCTTAAATTGAGGCAGACAATAAATATAACAGGGAAATGTAAATTGGTCGGTGACAAGGGGAATGAAGAGGGAGGAGTACTTCCGGATTAAAAAATATATGGTCAGCTGCAGGTGCAGTGCGGCATTCCTGAGCTACCCTACATTTCAAAGCATCGATGCCCGTCTCACTGGAAGACAAGTCAACAAAAAAAAATAAAAAAGTTGCCAGTCTACCCTGTTGAGGAGCAGTATATAAGAGCCACTTCTATGCTTCAAAACCTGCATAAAAACGGAAGCGTTGCAACTTCACTAACGACACATTGTTCCAAAATCCAAATCTCACGTCGCCTCTCATCGTGGAGGACCATCTCTCCTTCTTAACGACCCTTGTTTCCTTTCTTCTATGTGCATTTATGTTTGTGAGAACATGGAACAGATCAAAAGCCCACTGTTCGTGTCCAAACCTACCTCCAGGCCCAAGGAAACTACCCATAATAGGAAACTTGCACCAGTTTAGAGGCTCTCTACCCCACCATCGCCTGAGGGACTCGGCAAAGAAATATGGCCCAGTGATGCACCTTCAGCTCGGCGAACTTTCCACTATAGTCATATCATCAGCTGAAGCTGTCAAGGAAATTATGAAAACCCATGATCTCACCTTTAGTGATAAACCATATCTCCTTGCTGCAGAAATTATGAGCGGCAACTCAAGTATGGCGATGTCTCCATATGGAGATTTTTGGAGACAGATGAGAAAGACGTGCACATTAGAGCTGCTGAGTGCGAAAAGGGTGCAGTCATTCCAATCAGTCAGGGAACAAGGGGTCTCAGACCTTGTTAAATCAGTTTCTTCCAGGGCAGGATCAGTCGTCAATCTTAGCCAGATGATATTTGCCTTAATATTTAGCATCATTTCCGGGACAGCCTTTGGCAAGATACAGGTTAAGCTACTTGCTCAGGAAAACATCCAGCTGGCAGCAGGTTTTAATATCTCTGATATCTTTCCTTCCATTAAGTTTCTGCAAGTCATCAGCGGGATAAGGCATAAATTCGAAAGACTGAAAAAGAGACAGGTGGGGAAGCAGCAATTGGATAGCATATTTGAAAACCTCATCGTGGAACACAAAACTACCAACAGAGTAAAAGAGACAGTTGGGGAAGTTGAAGAAGATCTTGTGGATGCCCTTTTGAATGTGCAAGATCGTGGCGGTCTCCAATTCTCCCTGGACACTCCAAGCATCAAAGCAGTTATCCAGGTAAGTGTTGGGACTTTGTCAATTTTCTCATGTATGGTCTTCCAAAACAACACATTGAACATTTTCTTTATTTCAAACTCTCCCTGATGATCCTATTTCAGGACATTTTCCTGGCCGGAACTGAGACATCATCTACAACTACAGAATGGGCGATGTCTGAATTGTTGAAGAACCCAAGGATGATGAAAAAGGCCCAAGCAGAAGTTAGGCAGGTTTTTGACCAGAAAGGAAGTGATCACGAAACAAACGCTCGGGAGCTAAGTTAGCTAAAGTTGGTCATCAAGGAAACTCTTAGGCTGCATCCCCCCTTCCATTGCTGCTCCCAAGAGAATGCCGGGAGAGATGTGAGATCAATGGATATGGGATACCTGCCAAATCCAAAGTCATTGTGAACGCGCGGGCAATTGGAATGGATCCCAAATATTGGACAGAACCTGAGAAATTCTATCCAGAGGGGTTCCTTGATAGCCCAGTTGACTACAAAGGTGCCAATTTTGAGCTGATCCCATTTGGTTGGGGACGAAGGATATGTCCTGGCATAACATTTGGTATAGCCAACATTGAGTTCTCACTTGCAAAGTTGCTGTACCATTTTGATTGGAAACTCCCCTCTGGTCTGAAGGAAGAAGATCTAGACATGACTGAGGCTTTTGGTGCTGCAGTTACGAGGAAAATGGATCTGCAAGGAATCCCTATTCCAAATCGTCCTCTGTCGAGTTGAATAGAAAACACCAAAAAGGTGATATCAAATGTATCACTTTGATTTGAACGACTTACTTCCAGCAATAAAAGAGCCATACAAGCGCAGTGTTAGAAAAATGGAGGAGCAAAAAAAAAAAACAGAATGTGAACGTAATTTAATTAAACTGAATGAAAGGACATAGTAGCATAAAGTTGTATAAGACCTGTTATATCAAGTTTAAGTTTTTAACTATTTACTTATGTGAAATTTTTATTTTTGAGTATTTTTATTTTATATAATATAAAATAAATATTATTTTACAAATAAGTATAATAATTTTTTTTATTTTAATATAAAATACAAATTTTTTTAACATATACTTATTTCTGACAAACAGAACTTTGTTAGTGTACAGGTAAACTAATATTCATGACTTCAAAAAGATGCACCCATTATAAGCCAATGGACTGGCAGTAGTCGCATCGAGTCCGAAGAAAAATACTAACTTGTTTAGCCAACAGCAACTTCAAACATCAATGCCCAAAAAAAAAAACAAGAAAAACGATCAACATTGAAATAAACTATTACTTTCTTATCAATGAATTGTAGTTTATTAATACTTAAATTATTTTTAAAACTAAAAATTTTAAATTCGTATATGAAGAGAAATCAATTAATAAACGAAAAAACCGTCACTTTCATGGAATTCCCGGTGAACTCTAGTTTGACCCGCCAGTTCTACTAAATACTGCTACGGCAGGATGTGCTCTCCATTGGACAAGAGAACGGCAAAATTACCCATGCAGATAAGCGACAAACTAATTAATCATCTAAAATAGTGTTGATGTCCTCACGCTGGGCAAAAGATGAGGCTCTTAGCACAACAGTTCGTTCGTTAATGTCCATCCCAACAACCCCACCAACTCTGTCCGTGATTTGTGTCAACTGGAAGCGGGCTGCGGCGAGTTTTCAGCACGTCGGCGGCAAGAAGCGGCGTGGAAGGACAGATAGGTGCCGGCGCTTCTTTCTGGACTGGTTTCAGTGCAGGGCAGGGAAGGCTCTGCATGCTCCGAAAATAAGAAATGGGTTAGTGCCCCGAGTGTTACTAGAAGGACATGCATGGAGACTAGTGGTCACAAGAGATGCTCCAGTCTATCAGTTTTGAACTTTGAGCAGCAATTACTAGGTAGGTTGTGATTTGCATGCGTCTCTTAACGTGCGAAGCACGAGTGTTGGTTTAATAATTAGGTATTATATTTATTAGAACTTGAAGGTCACCTTTTGTAGTTATAAAAATAATTTTTTATGAAACCAATAAGAATTTTTTTAAAATTATACCATGTGTAGAAATTTGGTGTATTAGATATGTGCTTTATTTATTTGAAGTTAAAAATTAGGATTATAAATAGGTCAAAGACAAAAATATTTAAGTAATAAAAAATATAGTTATTAAATTTAATTTGACTTAATTTTAAAAAATGACCAAAATATGAGTATAATATGCATGTGATTCATTAAAAAAAAATCTTATATAAAAATTCTCTATAATAATTTTAAAATCAGTTGCATTATCTTTTTTATTTTATTAATTAAATTACCATTAAAAACGACTTTTTAATTTTAAATTAATTTTTTTTAGTTAAAAAAAGAAAGTAATATAATACACTAATAATAAGAAAAAGTATACTGGACCAAAAAGTAAAAAGATAAATTGAAGTATAAGTAAAGAAAAATAAAACATTAATTTGTTTCTATTAAAAGAAAATTAGTTATAAAATGAAAAGGGAAAAGATAAGAGCCCAAAAGTCAAAACCCTCGAACCCCAAGTAGAATCCAACCAAAACCCCCGAGCAAATGCAGAGACCAAAGACAGAGGGAGATACGAGGGTGATGCTAGCAGCAGATGAAGCCTCATACGTTCCATCACACCCTCCAATTCTGGCTACCCCACCAGGTTCTGAGATGGGTTCAGGCAATGACCCCCATTGTCCTCATAACCACCTCAGTGCCCATGTCTAGAATAATGATGGGTAGGTAAAATGTTACCGACTTGACATCAAAAGCAATGGTTGAGATGTTACCGTTAGTGGGCGCGAAATGCACCCCTGATTTGGAGAGCTCAGTGACAGAAGGAATGGCGATTTCCTCTATCAACGGTGGCTTCCAACAAGCTTCGCTGTTCCCGTTATCCGATTCGATTTCTTCATTGTTCTGTGAGGAGTTGAGGTATAGAAGTTGTTCAAGGATTACAAATCCGGGAAGTTTGGAGATGATTGTCCAAGGCAATTGGACAATGACTCTAATTGGACCAACGTCCAAGTTGGACATTAGCTTCCAAATCAGACTGCGAAGATCCCTGACATAGCTTGGATCCCCACAATATCCTTCTTTTCCTGAATTGGTGTCATCGGTTTGATCCTCTGCGGCCTTGACGATCTCCGAGAGAGCTTCCACCTTAGGCACAATTGTGTCGTACAAATAGTTTAGCAGGGGAGCACATTGAGAAACCTGGATCTGTGGGTAGTCATGCACCATCTTGAAAGGGGAGAGCTCTTTGCTTAGCCCCACCAACATTGAGTTCAGCGTATGATCTGCCATATCCAAAGGTGAAAATTGAAGTTCTAGCATTTTTCTCAACACAAACAATGGAATTTGATTCTCAAGCATAACAATGTCTTTCAATATAGCGTTATGGCTGATTTCCTCCCTCCGTAATCAACCAAATGTGACATTCTTGAGGGAAGTCTCGCTATTGTGACGCCTTTTTTCGTGGCATAGACTTGCAAGAACGAGCCATCGATTAACATCATCCAAGCCAAAGTTTCGTTACTTAAATCAAGCAACTTATGGTAGCAAGATCGGACTTTCGGATCAAGATTGATCAATTCATCGACAATGTCTTGGAATTTAAGCCCTCGGTGGATTTGCTTTTGTGTCTTTTTGGCCGCCGCAATCTTGTAACTCTCCATCTCGTACAACTCCAGACGCCAATGGTGGTACAGACCTATTGCAACAAGTTGTGGAGTGTAGGAGTCCGGATCACTAGTCATCAAGGCCTTGGGAACACTGAAAATGCAGACGGCGATTTCGGTATCGTCTTCGAGCTCCTCCTCGAGTGACCGGCGGATGTTGATAATCCAACGGTGCTCATCAAACCAGTCAACTTGTTAGGCAAGGATAGACCCTGCAATGTACCCCACACAAACCCCTAATCCAGTCTGTCGTAGGCTTTCTTCAGGTTTAATTTTAGGATCATAAAGACCTTTTTACTTTTCAAGCCTCGCATTATGTGTAGTGTTTCTTGAAGGGTGGCAATATTGTCAATAATTTGCCACCTCGCCAAAAAGCTAGTCTGATTAGGGGCAACCCACTTTGGAAAGACACCTTCCAACCTAATAACAATAGCCTTTGTCACCATTTTGTAAGTGATATTACAGAGACTTATGGGTCGAAATTCACTAATTCTTTCAGGTTGTTCTTTCTTTGGGATGAGGACCAGAAGTGTCTTATTAATTTTGGGGGGAACTCAAGCACCCTTAAGAATAGACCACACAAACAAGGAAACCAACGCTCCTACCATCTGCCAAGTTTTCTGATAAAACAAAGCCTAGAATCCATCAACCCCAAGTGATTTGAAAGGGTTCATCTCAAAGAGGGCTTTCTTGATTTCCTCATTAGAGAAAGGCCTAGCTAGATTCCACGATTCTCATGATTCCAGATGGGCAAAACAACTTGGCAGGCTTGTTAGGGAACCTTGGCCATTATCTTTCAAGTACAATTTTTGGAAATAGTCAAAGGCCAGATTCTTCAAAACTTGCTCAATCCAACCCATCTAGCGAGCTCTCAATTTTTGGAACCACAACATTTCTTCTAATTTTTGCTCAAGGCCCTTGGAGAAGTTGTGCAGTATTGCTGTTTGACACCCTTGTATGTGATTTAGGAGTCTTGGCTTTCTTAAGAAAATACTTCCAAAAACCTCTTTATTCCAAATGGCCAGAACATTTGTGAATTCCTTCAAGGCTTGCAGTAGAGAGGATTTGACACTCCACTTCTCCTGCACCAGTTCTTGAAAATTTTCATGAAGCAACCCCAAGTCCCTCGAAATCAAAAGCGTCTTTTGTTATTACCAGCTGTCTGCATTCCTTTCATGGTTACTAACAATGGACAATGATCTAAATTTACTCTCGGAGGGAAGGTGGCGTACAATTACATCTAGCCAATTTCTTTTGTTTTGCATTAAATGTTCTTGACATCCATTGTATTTTCCATGTGACGAGGGAATTACTTTAAATATTCACATTCCCTGAAACTACCATATTTATAACATTTTTTTTTATATATAGAAGTAAAATATAGACATAATAAATATAATTATATAGAATTAATAAAATAATATAAATATTATTGTAATAATATGAAAATTAAATTAACAAGTAGAGAGAAAAAATAAAATTATAATATAAAAAGTGAATTAATGAAGAGAAAGAGAAATAAAAAATTATATTATTTTATTAATTGTAGCTAGCCTTGATCATTATTTCTACATCCAAAGTGTTTCTCTTTATATTAATAAATTTTGAACCAATAATATTAAAATAATTTTTTTATTTCAATAGTAATTGAAGTCAATTGAAAAAATAATAATTTTTTATTTTTATATAATTTTTATAATAATTTTCTTATTAAAGGTACTTAAAAAAATAGAATTATAAAAATTAGAATATTTCTATTATAATAACTATTTTAAAAGATGTAGTAATAAATTTATATAATATATATATATATATATATATATATTTTTTTTTTCAGTTTGAGTCAGCTCTAACAAAATTTTGAAATTTTTAATAGATGCAAAGTTATGCCAGTGTTATACATCTACTCAAGGTAAACTTGAAATCCAACTACTCAAAGAAAATAACTATATAAGATTTTAATATATAAATATATAATATATTTTAATATTCTAACAAATATTATTTTCTTTTTTAGACTATTTGTATTTTTATTTTTAAACATAGTATAATTTCTAGTAAAAATAAGAATTAGTTGAGTATACATAATTACCAACGAATTTTGGTACGAGGGCCTAATTCTCAAGCCCGAACATGTTTGGGTCAAGTTAGTACAAATTTTGAACCTCAAGTTGGAAGAATCCAAAATGACCAAACCCAACCAATTATCATTGCTAATCCAAAAATAGATATTTGTTTGATTTGAAATTTCATTAAATTACTTTTCTTTTGTGACAAATTAATTGTTTAGTTTTTTAAATAAATAAGTTTATGTATTAAATGGCTAATTGGTAAAAGAGTTTTCTCATCAATTCCTAAAGTCAACAAAAAGGCGGTTTGCTGACTTGATTCTTGTCAAAATCCCTATTGCACAACCATTATGAATCGTCACCTTATAAGAAAAGAGAAAGTAATGAAAAATTAACCATAATAGTGCATTTATGATACTCATTTGTTTCAATACTTGTGCATATTAAGTCTCTGTTGTAGCTAATACCAATAGAATGCCAATTTACCAAAAATTCACCCAAATGTAAGAACAACAAATACTTTGTCTCCAATTACTACCAAAATTTTATAATAGTCAATATATACTATTAGTCACCTCCTTCACTGTGCTTAGATGGCTTAACATTTTGACATTTCTCATTCTGTACCACTTAACTAATTATATGAAAAGCCATCAGATGACAAAGTCCACTTACCTTATTATCTTAGTTTGAATTATGATTGTAGCGGTAACATTGGGAAGGAGGCCTCATGAACATTACACAATTGTTATGACTGTTGCAAATACCTATCCACTTTTCTTATCTGTCTAATGCATTTGATGCATAGATTAGCATGATTTGACTAACAATGCTGAAAGAATCATCTTCAAAAGCAATTGCAAAACAAAAGAAATAAGAAATTAGGGCAAAGGTACCTCTGTATTACGAGGTCATTACTTTTTCCCCAAAAAACAATTTGTTAGGGTGTGTAGTACTCACATTTATATAACCCAATATCTCCCTTTTCCTATTCGATGTGGGAGTCGGGTTGTACCTAACCCGTTTGTGACCTAACCCGTCTGTGACATAACCCATCACCGTCCATAACATTTGGCTGTTAATGTTGTTGGTGTTGTAACGGATGTTTACTGGGAAGGGCATAAATGTTAAAGTTACCTTTTGTGGTGTTACCTTCTTTATTTTGTTCACCTATACATGTTCATTTATGGTATCTATTTCATGTTCATTTATGGTATTCACCTAATACAACTCATTTTTGTGGGTTGTTGGTGCTATCGCAATGCATAATTTGTTGGATTACTCCATTGAGGGCGCTATTATATGGTGTTAAAAAAAAGGGTAAAATATTGCATGAGTAACATTAATAAGGTGTAAATATTTTCTAGTTTGTTGATTTCTTTCTATGTGATTCCCATCCATGCCTATATGATGTGCACATCTTTGTGCTTTTCTAGCAACTTTTTTTACGGCTACATGCCCCATTGACACACAAATTTTTAAGCTCGTAAGCATCCACCAATGTTTAAGCTTTATGAAATTGAATTACATATAGTATATAGTTAGAAAATACAAATATTTTACAACTTCAAAAGCATCCATCTTTTGTGATACCCAAACCATTTATCAAAACATTGCTACTAGGTTACAATGGTAGATGAATTTGTACAACTTAAGAGTTTAAATAATTAATTTATATAGTTGCATCCTTAGGTTTTTTTTT
>JAHLGP010016174.1:0-48548 GCA_020141445.1 Bruguiera sexangula | reverse complement strand
TCCATTAAAGTGTATTTTATGCAATTGAGTCCATTACTTGTATTTTTGTTCAATTAACTTATTCAAATATTGTATTTTTCTCACCAATCAAATCAAATGACATTAACAACAAATTTAAAAATCAAAATATTGCATTTTTGCAATTTTTAGAATATTAAAATATGCTAGGGATAAATAAATTGTCAACAATCTGTTGAATTTAAATTTAGCAATTTTCTTAATTCACTCCTTTGCCTCAATGCAATTTGAAATGATTTATAAAAATCCTGTTTTCAGACAAATTACTTAAGAAAAAGGAAAAGCAATGTACTCTAAAAAGATGGTTCTGCACTCCCATCTAGAGATATATGCTTCACATAACCTTGAAAGTTGAGATTGCTATTTATAATATTCATCTGCTAAAGTATCTTTTATGCAATTGAGTCCCTTACTTGTATTCTTGTTCAATGAACATATTCAAATATTATATTTTTCACATATTATATTTTTCTCACCAATTAAATCAAACGACATTAACAATAAATATAAAAATCAAAATATTTTGATTTTGTAATTTTTAAAATTTTAAAATCTGTTAGGGATAACTGAATTGTCAATACTCTATTGAATTTAAATTTTGCAATTTTCTGAATTGTCTCCTTTACTTCAACGCAATTTGAAATGATTTATATAATCTTGTAGCAACTTACTTAAGAAAAAGCAAAAGGAATCGACTGTAATAAGAAGGTTCTACACTCCCATCTTGGGATATATGCTTAACACAATATTGAAATTTAGGATTGCTATTTATAATATTCATCCACTAAAGTGTATTTTATGCAATTGAGTCCATTACTTCTATTTTTGTTCAACTAAATTATTCAAATATTATATTTTTTTCACCAATTAAATGGAACGACATTAACAACAAATTTAAAAATCAAAATATTGTATTTTTGCAATTTTTAGATTATTAAAATCTGCTAGGGATAAATAAATTGTCAATAATATGTTGAAAATTTAGCAATTTTCTTAATTCTCTCCTTTGACTCTATGCAAGTTGAAATGATTTATAGAATTCCTGTTTTCAGAAAAATTACTGAAGAAAAATTAAAAGCAATGGACTCTAATAAGATGGTTCCGCACTCCCATCTAGGGATATATACTTCACACAACCTTGAAACTTGAGTTTGCTATTTATAATATTCATCTACTAAAGTGTATTTTATGCAATTGAGTTCATTACTTGTATTTTTGTTCAATTAGCATATTCAAATATTATATTTTTCACATAGTATATTTTTCTCACCAATTAAATCAAACAACATTAACATTAAATTTAAAAATCAAAATATTTCAATTTTTCACTTTTTTGAATTTTAAAATCTATTACGGATAATTGAATTGTCACTACTCTGTTGAATTTAAATTTTGCAATTTTTTGAATTGTCTCCTTTGCCTCTACGTAATTTGAAATAATTTATATAATTTTCAGGCAAATTACTTAAGAAATAGCAAAAGCAATGGACTGTAATAAGAAGGTTATGCACTCCCATCAAGGGATATATACTTAACACAACATTGAAACTTGGGATTGCTATTGATAATTTTCATCCACTAAAGTGTATTTTATGCAATTAAGTCCATTACTTGTATTTTTGTTCAATTCACTTATTCAAATATTGTATTTTTCTCACTAATCAAATCAAACAACCTTGAAAACAAATTTTAAAATCAAAATATTGCAATTTTGCTATTTTGAGAATTTTAAAATCTGCAAGGATTAAATAAATTGTCAATAATCTATCAAATTTAAATATTGCAATTTTTTGAATTGTCTTCTTTGCCTTAATGCAATTTGAAATGATTTATATAATTTTCAGCCAAATTACTTAAGAAAAAGCAGAAGCAATGGATTGTAAGAAGGAGGTTCTACACTCAGATCTAGGGATATATGCTTCACACAACATTGAAACGTGAGATTACTATTTATAATATTCATCCACTAAAGTGTATTTTATGCAATGGAGTCCATTACTTGTATTTTTGTTCAAATAACGTATTCACATATTATATTTTTCTTACCAATCAAATCAAACTACATTAACAATAAATTTAAAAATCAAAATATTGCATTTTTGCAATTTTTATAATTTTAAAATCTACTGGGGATAAATGAATTGTCCATACTCTGTTGAATTTAAATTTTTCAATTTTTTGAATTGTCTCCTTTGCCTCAACGCAATTTGAAATGATTTATATAATCTTTAGGAAAATTACTTAAGAAAAAGCAAAATCAATGAACTGTAATAAGAAGGTTCTACATTCCCATTTAGGGATATATACTTAACACAACATTGAAACTTGGGATTGTTATTTATAATATTCATCCCCTAAAGTGTATTTTATGCAATTAAGTCCATTGTTTGTATTTTTGTTCAAATAACATATTCACATATTATATTTTTCTCACCAATCAAATCAAATTACATTAACAATAAATTTGAAAATCAAAATATTGCATTTTTGCAATTTTTAGATTTTTAAAATCTGTTAGGGATAAATAAATTGTCAATAATCTGCACAATTATAATTGTGCAATTTTCTTAATTATCTCCTTTGCCTCAAAGCAATTGGAAATGATTTATATAATTTTCAGGCAAATTACTTAAGAAAAAGAAAAAACAATGGACTATAATAAGGAGGTTATGCAGTCCCATCTAGGGATATATGCTTCACACAACATTAAAACGTGGGATTGCTATTTATAGTATTCATCCACTAAAGTGTATTTTATGCAATTGAGTCCATTACTTGTATTTTTGTTCAAATAACGTATTCACATATTATATTTTTCTTACCAATCAAATCAAACGATATTAACAATAAATTTAAAAATCAAAATATTGCATTTTTGCAATTTTTTGAATTTTAAAATCTACTAGGGATAAATGAATTGTCCATACTCTGTTGAATTTAAATTTTGCAATTTTTTGAATTGTCTCCTTTGCCTCAACACAATTTGAAATGATTTATATAATTTTTAGGCAAATTACTTAAGAGAAAGCAAAAACAATGGACAGTAATAAGAAAGTTCTGCACTCCCATCTAGGGATATATGCTTAACACAACATTGAAACTTGGGATTGCTATTTATAATATTCATCCAATAAAGTATATTTTATGCAATTGAGTCCATTACTGGTATTTTTGTTCAATTAACTTATTCAAATATTGTATTTTTCACATATTATATTTTTCTCACCAACTAAATCAAACGACATTAACATTAAATTGTCAATATTCTGTTGAATTAAAATTTTGCAATTTTTTGAATTGCCTCCTTTGCCTCAATGCAATTTGAAATGATTTATATAATCTTCAGGCAAATTACTTAAGAAAAAGCAAAAGCAATGGACTCTAATTAGAAGGTTTTGCACTCCCATCTAGGGAAATATGCTTAACCTAACATTAAAACTTAGGGTTGTTATTTATAATATTCATCGACTTAAGTGTATTTTATGCAATTGAGTCCATTACTTGTATTTTTGTTCAATTAACTTATTCAAATATTGTATTTTTCTCACCAATCAAATCAAATGACATTAATAACAAATTTAAAAATCAAAATATTGCAATTTTGCAATTTTAAGAATTTTAAAATCTACTAGGGATAAATAAATTGTCAATAATATGTTGAATTTAAATTTTGCAATTTTCTTAATTCTCTCCTTTGCCTCAATGCAATTTGAAAAGATTCATAGAATTCCTATTTTCAGACAAATTACTTAAGAAGAAGGAAAAGTAATGGACTCTAATAAGATGCTTTCGCACTCCTGTCTAGGGATATATGCTTCACACAACCTTGAAACTTGAGTTTGTTATTTATAATATTCATCAACTAAAGTGTATTTTATGCAATTAAGTCCATTACTTGTATTTTTCTTCAATTAATATATTCAAATATTATATTTTTCACACCGATTAAATCAAACGACATTAACAATAAGTTTAAAAATCAAAATATTTCAATTTTGCAATTTTTTGAATTTTAAAATCTGGTAGGGATAAATGAATTGTCAAACCTCTATTTAGTTTAAATTTGTCAAAAGTAATGTAAATTGAGTCCATCTTGGGATTGTTATTTATATTATTCATCCACTAAAGTGTATTTTATGCAATTGAGTCCATTACTTCTATTTTTGTTCAATTAACATATTTCAATATTATAATTTTCACACATTATATTTTTCACCCTAATTAATTCGAACGACATTAATAATAAATTTAAAAATTAAAATATTTCAATTTTGCAATTTTTTGAACTTTCAAATCTGCTAGGGATAATTGAATTGTCAATACTCTATCGAATTTAAATTTTGCAATTTTCAAAAATGTCTCCTTTGCCTCAATGCAATTTGAAATGATTTATATAATCTTCACACAAATTGCTTAAGAAAAAGCAAAAGCAATGGGCTGTAATAAGAAGTTTCTGCACTCCCATCTAGAGTTATATGCCTAACACAACATTGAAACTTGGAAATGTTATTTATAATATTCATCCGCTAAAGTGTATTTTATGCAACTGGGTCCATTATTTGTATTTTTGTTTAATTAACTTATTCAAATATTGTATTTTTCTCACCAATCAAATCAAACGACATTAATAATATATTTAAAAATCAAAATATTGCACTTTTGCAATATTTGGAATTTTAAAATCTGCTAGGGATAAATGATTTGTCAATACTCTGTTGAATTTAAATTATGCAATTTTCTGAATTGTCTCTTTTGCCTCAATACAATTTGAAATGATTTATATAATCTTCACACAAATTGTTTAAGAAAAAGAAACAGCAATGGGCTGTAAGAAGAAGGTTCTGCACTCCCATCAAGGGATATATGCTTAACACAACATTAAAACTTGGGATTGCTATTTATAATATTCATCCATTAAAGTGTATTTTATGCAATTGAGTCCATTACTTGTATTTTTGTTCAATTAAGATATTCAAATAATGTATTTTTCTTACCAATCAAATCAAACGACATTAATAATATATTTAAAAATCAAAATATTGCACTATTGCAATTTTTGGAATTTTAAAATTTGATACGGATAAATAATTTTTCAATAATCCGTCAAATTTAAATTTTGCATTTTTTTGAATTGTCTCCTTTGTCTTTACACAATTTGAAATGATTTATATAATTTTTAGGCAAATTACTTAAGAAAAAGCAAAAGCAATGGACTGTAATAAAAAGGTTATGCACTCCCATACAGGGATATATGCTTAACAAAACATTGAAACTTGGAATTGTTATTTGTAATATTCATCCACTAAAGTGTATTTTCTACTATTGAGTCCATTACTTGTATTTTTGTTCAAATAACTTATTCAAAAGTTGTATTTTTCTCACCAATCAAATCAAATGACACTAACAACAAATTTCAAAATCAAAATATTGCATTTTTGCAATTTTTAGAATTTTAAAATCTGCTAAGGACAAATAAATTGTCCATAATCTGTTGAATTTATATTTTGCAATTTTCTGAATCGTCTCCTTTGCCTCAATGCAATTTGAAATGATTTATAGAATTCCTGTTTTCAGACAAATTACTTAAGAAAAAGGAAAAGCAATGGACTCTAGTAAGATAGTTCTGCACTCCCATCTAGCGATATATGCTTCACACACCCTTGAAACTTGAGTTTGCTATTTATAATATTCTTCCACTAAAGTGTCTTTTATGTAATTGAGTCTATTACTTGTATTTTTGTTCAATTAACATATTCAAATATTATATTTTTCACATATTATATTTTTCTCACCAATTAAATCAAACGACATTAACAATAAATATAAAAATAAAAATATTTCAATTTTGCAATTTTTAGAATTTTCAAATTTGCTAGGGATAATTGGATTGTCAATACTCTGTGGAATTTAAATTTTGCTATTTTTTGAATTGTCTCCTTTGCTTCAACGCAATTCGAAATGATTTATATAATCACCATGCAAATTACTTAAGAAAAAGCAAAAACAATCGATTGTAATAAAAAAGTTCTGCACTCCCATCTAGGGATATATGCTTAACACAACATTCAAACTTGGGATTGCTATTTATAATATTCATCCACTAAGGTGTATTTTATGCAATTGAGTCCATTACATGTATTTTTGTTCAATTAACTTATTCAAAAATTGTATTTTTCTCACCAATCAAATCAAAATATTGCATTTTTGCAATTTTTAGAATTTTAAAATCTGATAGGGACAAATAAATTATGCATAATCTGTTGAATTTAAATTTTGGAATTTTCTTAATCGACTCCTTTGCCTCAATGCAATTTGAAATGATTTATAGAATTCTTGTCTTCAGACAAATTACTTAAGAAAAAGGAAAAGCAATGGACTCTAATAAGATGGTTCCCCACTCCCATTAAGGGATATATGCTTCACACAACCTTGAAACTTAAGATTGCTATTTATAATATTCATCCACTAATGTGTCTTTTATGCAATTGAGTTCATTACCTGTATTTTTGTTCAATTAGCAAATTCAAATACTATATTTTTTTCACCAATTAAATCAAACGACATTAACATTAAATTTAAAAATTAAAATATTTCAATTTTGCACTTTTTCAAATTTTAAAATTTGCTAGGGATAAATGAATTGTCAATACTCAGTTGAATTTAAATTTCACAATCTTCAGAATTGTATCATTTGCCTCAACACAATTTGAAATAATTTATGTAATTTTCAGGCAATTTACTTAAGAAAAAGCAAAAGCAATCGATTGTAATAAGAAGGCTTTACACTCCCATCTAGTGATATATACTTAACACAACATTGAAACTTGGGACTGCTATTTATAAAGTGTATTTTATGCAATTGAGTCCATTACATGTATTTTTGTTCAATTAACATATTCAAATATGATATTTTTCACATGTTATATTTTTCCAACCAATTAAATCAAATGACATTAATAATAAATTTAAAAATCAAAATATTTCAATTTTTCAATTTTTTCAATTTTTGAATCTGGTAGAGATAATTGAATTGTCAATACTCTGTTGAATTTAAACTTTGCAATTTTCTGAATTGTCTCCTTTGTCTCAATGCAATGTGAAATAATTTATATAATCTTCAAGCAAATTACTTAAGGAAAAGCAAAAGTAATGGACTCTAATAAGAAGGTTCTGCACTCTCATCTAGGGATATATGCTTAACACAACATTGAAATTTGGGATTGCTATTTATAATATTCATCTACTAAAGTGTATTTTATGCAATTGAGTCCATTACTTGTATTTTTGTTCAATTAACTTATTCAAATATTATATTTTTCTCACCCATCAAATCAAACGACATCGACAACAAATGTAAAAATCAAAATATTGCATTTTTGCAATTTTTAGAATTTTAAAATCTACTAGGGACAAATAAATTGTCCATAATCTGTTGAATTTAAATTTTACAATTTTCTTAATCATCTCTTTTGCCTCAATGTAATTTGAAATGATTTATAGAATTATTGTCTTCAGACAAATTACTTAAGACAAAGGAAAAGCAATGGACTCTAATAAGATGGTTCTGCACTCCCATCAAGGGATATATGCTTCACACAACCTTGAAACTTCAGATTGCTATTTATAATATTCATCCACTCAAGTGTCTTTTATGCAATTGAGTCCATTATTTGTATTTTTGTTCAATTAAAATATTCAAATATTATATTTTCACTTATTATATTTTTCTCACCAATTAAATCAAACGACATGAACAATAAATATAAAAATCAAAATATTTCAATTTTGCAATTTTTAGAATTTTCAAATCTGTTAGGGATAACTGAATTGTCAATACTCTGTTGAATTTAAATTTTGCAATTTTCTAAATTGTCTCCTTTGCCTCAACGCAATTTAAAATGGTTTATATAATCTTCCAGCAAATTACTTAAGAAAAAGCGAAAGTAATATACTATAATAAGAAGGTTCTGTACTCCCATCTAGGGATATATACTTAACACAACATTTAAACTTGAGATTACTATTTATAATATTCATTCAATAAAGTGTATTTTATGCAATTGAGTCCATTACTTGTATTTTGTTCAATTAACTTATTCAAATATTGTATTTTTCTCACTAATCAAATCAAATGACATGAACCACAAATTTAAAAATCAAAATATTGCATTTTTGCAATTTCTAGAATATTAAAATCTGCTCGGGACAAATAAATTGTCAATAATCTGTTAAATTTAAATTTTGCAATTTTCTTAATTCTCTCCTTTGCCTCAATGCAATTTGAAATGATTTATAGAATTCCTATTTTCAGACAAATTACTTAAGAAAAAGGAAAAGCAATGGACTCTAATAAGATGGTTCTACACTCCTATCTAGACTCCCATCTAGGGATATATGCTTCACACAACCTTGAAACTTGAGTTTGTTATTTATAATATTCATCCACTAAAGTGTATTGTATGTAATTGAGTGCATTACTTGTATTTTTGTTCAATTAACTTATTCAAATATTGTATTTTTCTCACCCGTTAAATCAAACGACATTAACAACAAATTTAAACATCAAAATATTGCATTTTTGCAATTTTTAGAATTTTAAAATTTGCTAGGAATAAATAAATTGTCAATAATTTGTTGAATTTAAATTTTGCAATTTTCTTAATTCTCTCCTTTGCCTCAATGCAATTTGAAATGATTTATATAATCTTCAAGCAAATTACTTAAGAAAAAGTAAAAGGAATGGACTGTAATAAGAAGGTTTTGCACTCCTATTTAGGGATATATGCTTAGCACAAGATTGAAACTTGGGATTACTATTTATAATATTCATCTACTAAAGTGTATTTTATGCAATTGAGTCCTTTATTGGTATTTTTGCTCAATTAACTTATTCAAATATTGTATTTTTCTTACCAATCAAATCAAATGACACTAACAACAATATTCAAAATCAAAATATTGCATTTTTGCAATTTTTAAAATTTTAAAATCTCTTAGGGACAAATAAATTGTCCATAATCTATTAAAATTAAATTTTGCAATTTTCTTAATTGTCTCCTTCGCCTCAATGCAATTTTAAATGATTTATAAAATTCTTGTCTTCAGACAAATTACTTAAGAAAAACGAATTGCAATGGACTCTAATAAGATGGTTCCCCACCCCTATCTTGGGATATATGCTTCACACAACCTTGAAACTTGAGATTACTATTTATAATATTCATACACTAAAGTGTCTTTGGTGCAATTGAGTCCATTACTTGTATTTTTCTTCAATTAACATATTCAAATATTATATTTTTCACATATTATATTTTTCTCACCAATTAAATCAAATGACATTAAAAATAAATGTAAAAATCAAAATATTTCAATTTTGCAATTTTTAGAATTTTAAAATCTGCTAGGGATAACTGAATTGTCAATACTCCGTTGAATTTAAATTTTGCAATTTTCTGAATTGTCTCCTTTTCCTTAATGTAATTAAATCAAACCATATTAAAAATAAATTTAAAAATCAAAATATTTCAATTTTGCAATTTTTCGAATTTTAAAATTTGGTAGGGATACATGAATTGTCAGTACTCTGTTGAATTTAAATTTTGCAATTTTTTGAATTGTCTCCTTTGCCTCAATGCAATTTGGACTGTAATAAGAAGGTTATGCACTCCCATCTAGAGATATATGCTTAACACAACATTGAAATTTGGGATTACTATTTATAATATTCATCCACCAAAGTGTATTTTATGCAATTGAGTCCATCACTTGTATTTTTGTTCAATTAACTTATTCAAATATTGTATTTTTCTCACCAATCAACTCAAATGACATTAACAACAAATTTAAAAATAAAAATATTCCATTTTTGCAATGTTTAAAATTTTAAAATCTGATAGGGATAAATAAATTCCCAATAATCTATTGAATTTAAATTTTGCAATTTTCTTAATTCTATCCTTTGCCTCAATGCAATTTGAAATGATTTACAGAATTCTCATTTTCAGACAAATTACTTAAGAAAAAGGAAAAGCAATGGACTGTAATAAGATGGTTCTTCACTCCCATCTAGGGATATATGCTTAACACAACATTGAAACTTGGGTTTGTTATTTATAATATTCATTTAATAATGTGTATTTTATGCAATTGAGTCCATTACTCGTATTTTTGCTCAATTAACATATTCAAATATTATATTTTTTACATATTATATTTTTCTCACCAATTAAATCAAACGACATTAACATTAAATTTAAAAATCAAAATATTTCAATTTTGCACTTTTTTGAATTTTAAAATCTGCTAGGGATAAGTGAATTGTCAATACTTTGTTGAATTTAAATTTTGCAATTTTTGGAATTGTCTCCTTTGCCTCAATGCAATTTGAAATAATTTCTATAATGTTCAAGCAAATTACTTAAGAAAAAGTAAAAGCAATCGACTGTAATAAGAAGGCTCTGCACTCTCATCAAGGGATATATACTTAACACAACATTGAAACTTGAGATTGCTATTTATAATATTCATCCACTAAAGTGTCTTTTATGCAATTGTGTCCATTAATTGTATTTTTGTTCAATTAACATATTCAAATATTGTATTTTTCACACCAATCAAATCAAACGACATTAACAATAGATTTAAACATCAAAATATCGCATTTTTGCAATTTTTAGAATTTTAAATCTACTAGGGAGAAATGAATTATCAATACTCTATTTAATTTAACTTTTCCAATTTTTTGAATTGTCTCCTTTGCCTCAACGTAATTTGAAATGATTTATATAATCTTCAGGCAAATTACTTAAGAAAAAGCAAAAGTAATGGGCTCTAATAAGAAGGTTCTGTACTCCCATCTAGGGATATATGCTTAACACAACATTGAAACTTGGGATTGTTATTTATAATATTCATCTACTAAAGTCTATTTTATGCAATTGATTCCATTACATGTATTTTTGTTTAATTAACTTATTCAGATATTGTATTTTTCTCACCAATCAAATCAAACGACATTAGCAACAAATTTAAAAATCAAAATATTGCATTTTTGCAATTTGTAGAATTTTAAAATTTGCTAGGGACAAATCAATTGTAAATAATCTATTAAATTTAAATTTTGCAATTTTCTTAATTGTCTCCTTTGCCTCAATACAATTTGAAATGATTTATAGAATTCTTGTCTTCAAACAAATTACTTAAGAAAAAAGAAAAGCAATGGACCCTAATAAAATGGTTCCCCACCCCTATCTTGAGATATATGCTTCACATAACCTTGAAACTTGAGATAGCTATTTATAATATTGATCCACTAAAGTGTAATTTATGAAATTGAGTCCATTACTTGTATTTTTATTCAATTGACATATTCAAATATTATATTTTTCTCACCAATTAAATAAAATGACATTAACTATAAATTTAAAAATCAAAATATTGCATTTTTGCAATTTTTAGAATTTTAAAATCTGTTAGAGATAAATGAATTGTCAATGCTCTGTTGAATTTAAATTTTGCAATTTTCGGAATTGACTCCTTTGCCTCGAGGGAATTTGAAATAATTTATATAATCTTTAGGCAAATTACTTAAGAAAAAGCAAAAGTAATCGACTATAATAAGAAAGCTCTACACTCCCATGTAGGGATATATGCTTAACACAATATTGAAACTTGGTTTGCTATTTATAATATTCATCCACTAAATTGTATTTTATACAATTAAGTCCATTACTCGTATTTTTGTTCAATTAACATATTAAAATATTATATTTTTCACATATTATATTTTTCTCACCAATTAAATCAAACGACATTAACATTAAATTTGAAAATCAAAACATTTCAATTTTGCACTTTTTCGAATTTTAAAATCTGCTAGGGATAAGTGAATTGTCAATACTCTGATGAATTTGAATTTTGCAATTTTTAGAATTGTCTCCTTTGCCTCAAGGAAATTTGAAATAATTTATATAATCTTCAGTCAAATTACTTACGAAAAAGTAAAAGCAATCAACTGTAATAATAAGGTTTTGCACTCCCATCTAGGGATATATTCTTAACACAACATTGAAACTTGGAACTGGTATTTATAGTATTCACCCACTAAAATGTATTTTATGCAATTGAGTCCATTACCTGTATTTTTGTTCAATTAACATATTCAAATATTATATTTTTCTCATATTATATTTCTCTCACCAATTAAATCAAACGACATTAATACTAAAATTAAAAATCAAACTTTTTCAATTTCGCAATTTTTTGAATTTTAAAATCTACTAGAGATAAGTGAATTGTGAATACTCTATTAAATTTAAATTTTGCAATTTTTTGAATTGTCTCCTTTGCCTCAACATTATTTCAAATGATTTATATAATGTTCAGGCAGATTACATAAGAAAAGGTGAAAGAAATGGACTATAATAAGAAAGTTCTGCACTCCCATCTAGGGATATATGCTTAATACAACATTGAAACTTGGAACTGCTATTTATAATATTCATTCACTTAATTGTATTTTATGCAATTGAGTCCATTACTTGTATTTTTGTTCAATTAACATATTCAAATATTGTATTTTTCTCACCAATGAAATGAAACGACACTAACAATAAATTTAAAAATCAAAATATCGCATTTTTGCAATTTTTAGAATTTTAAAATCTGCTAGGGAGAAATGAATTGTCAATACTCTATTGAATTTAACTTTTCCAATTTTCTGAATTGTTTCCTTTGCCTCAACGTAATTTGAAATGATTTATATAATCTTTAGGCAAATTACTTAAGAAAAAGCAAAAGCGATGGACTCTAATAAAAAGGTTCTGCACTCCCATTTAGGGATATATGATTAACATAACATTGAAACTTGGGATTGCTATTTATAATATTCGTTCAATAAAGTGTATTTTATGCAATTGAGTCCATTACTTGTATTTTTGTTCAATTAAGATATTCAAATATTGTATTTTTCTCACCAATCAAATCAAATGACATTAACAACAAATTTAAAAATCAAAATATTGTATTTTTGCAGTTTTTAGAATTTTAAAATTTGCTAGGGACAAATAAATTGTAAATAATCTATTGAATTTAAATTTTGCAATTTTCTTAATTATTTCCATTGCCTCAATGCAATTTGAAATGATTTATAGAATTCTTGTCTTTAGACAAATTACTTAAGAAAAAGGAAAAGCAATGGACCCTCATAAGATGGTTCCCTACTCCCATCGAGTGATATATGCTTCACAAAACCTTGAAACTTGAGATTGCTATTTATAATATTCATCCACTAAAGTGTCTTTTATGCAATTGAGTCCAATACTTGTATTTTTGCTCAATTAACTTATTCGAATATTATATTTTTAACATATTATATTTTTCTCACCAATTAAATCATACGACATTAATAATAAATTTAAAAATCAAAATATTACATTTTTGCAATGTTTAGAATTTTAAAATCTACTAGGGATAAATGAATTGTCAATACTCTGTTGAATTTCAATTTTGCAATTTTCGGAATTGTCTCCTTTCCCTCAATGCAATTTGAAATAATTTATATAATCTTCAGGCAAATTACTTAAGAAAAAGCAAAAGAAATCAACTGTAATAAGAAGGTTATTCACTCCCATGTATGGATATATGCTTAACACAACATTGAAACTTGGGTTTGCTATTTATAATATTCATCCACTAAAGTGTATTTTATACAATTCAGTCCATTACTTGTAATGTTGTTCTATTAACTTATTCAAATATTGTATTTTTCTGACCAATCAAATCAAACGACATTAACAACAAATTTAAAAATCAAAATATCGCATTTTTGAAATTTTTAGAATTTTAAAATTTGCTAGGGAGAAATAAATTGTCAATATTCTGTTGAATTTAACTTTTGCAATTTCTTGAATTGTTTCCTTCACCTTAACGCAATTTGAAATAATTTATATAATCTTCGGGCAAATTACTTAAGGAAAAGCAAAAGCAATTGACTATAATAAGAAAGTTATGCACTCCCATTTAGGGATATATGCTTAAAACAACATTGAAACTTAGGATTGCTATTTACAATATTCATCAACTAAAGTGTATTTTATGGATTTGAGTCCATTACTTGTATTTTTGTTCAATTAACTTATTCAAATATTGTATTTGTCTGACTAATCAAATCAAACGACATTAACAACAAATTTAAAAATCAAAATATTGCATTTTTGCAACTTTTAGAATTTTACAATCTGCTAGGGATAAAAAAATTGTTAATAATCTGTAGATTTTAAATTTTGCAATTTTCTTAATTGTCTCCTTTGCCTCAATGTAATTTGAAATGATTTACAGAATTCCTTTCTTCAAACAAATTACTCAAGAAAAAGGAAAATTAATGGACTTTAAAAAAATGGTTCCCCACTCTCATCTAGAGATATATGCTTTACACAACCTCAAAACTTGAGATTGCTATTAATAATATTCATCCACTAAAGTGTCTTTTGTGGAATTGAGTCCATTACTTGTATATTTGTTCAATTGACATATTCAAGTATTATATTTTTCACATATTATATTTTTCTCACCAATTAAATCAAACGACATTAACAATAAATTTAAAAATCAAAATATTGCATTTTTGCAATTTTTAGAATTTTAAAATCTACTAGGAATAAATGAATTGTCAATACTCTGTTGAATTTAACTTTTGCAATTTTCTAAATTTTCTCCTTTGCCTTAATGCAGTTTGAAATGATATATATAATCTTCAGGCAAATTATTCAAGAAAAAGCAAAAGTAATGGACTTTAATAAGAAGGTTCGGCACTCCCATCTAGGGATATATGCTTAACACAATATTGAAACTAGGGATTGCTATTTATAATATTCATCCACTAAATTGTATTTTATTCAATTGAGTCCATTACTTGTATTTATGTTCAATTAACTTATTCAAATATTGTATTTTTCGGACCAATCAAATCAAACAACATTAACAACAAATTTAAAAATCAAAATATTGCATTTTTGCAATTTTTAGAATTTTACAATCTGCTAAGGATAAAGAAATTGTTATTAATCTGTAGAATTTAAATTTTGCAATTTTCTTAATTGTCTCCTTTGCCTCAATGTGATTTGAAATGATTTATAGAATTCCTGTCTTCACACAAATTACTTAGGAAAAAGGAAAACCAATGGACTCTAAAAAGATGGTTCCCCACTCTCATCTAGCGATATATGCTTTACACAACCTTGAAACTTGAGGTTGCTATTTATAATATTCATCCACTAAATTGTCTTTTATGGAATTGAGTCCATTACTTGTATATTTGTTCAATTGACTTATTCAAATATTATATTGTTCACATATGATATTTTTCTCACTAATTAAATCAAACGACATTAACATTAAATTTATAAAAATCAAAATATTTCATTTTTGCAATTCTTCGAATTTTAAAATCTGCTAGGGATAAATGAATTGTCAATACTCTGTTGAATTTAAATTTTGCAATTTTCAGAATTGTATCCTTTGCCTTAACGTAATTTGAAATGATTTATATAATTTTTAGACAAATTACTTAAGAAAAAGTAAAAGCAATGGACTGTAATAAGAAGGTTCTGCACTCCTATCTAAGGATATATGCTTAACACAACATTGAAACTAGAGACTGCTATTTATAATATTCATCCATTAAAGTGTATTTTATGCAATTGAGTCCATTACTTGTATTTTTGTTCAATTAACATATTCAAATATTATATTTTTCTCACCAATTAAAACGAACGACATTAACAATAAATTTAAAATTCAAAATATTTCAAATTTGCAATTTTTGGAAATTTAAAATCTGCTAGGGATAAGTGAATTATTAAAACTCTATTGAATTCAAATTTTGTAATTTTCTAAATTGTCTCCTTTGCCTAAACGCAATTTGAAATGATTTATATAATTTTCAGGCAAATTATTTAAGAAAAAGAAAAAGCAATGGACTGTAATAAGAAGGTTATGGACTCCTATCTGGGGATATATGCTTGACACAACAATTAAATTTGGGATTGCTATTTATAATTTTCATCCACTAAATTGTATTTTATGTTATTGAGTCCATTACTTGCATTTTTGTTCAATTTAGATGTTCACCTATTGTATTTTTCTCACCAATCAAATCAAACGACATTAACAATAAATTTAAAAATCAAAATAGTCCATTTTTGTAATTTTTAGAATTTTAAAATCTGCTATTGAATTTAAATTTTGCAATTTTCTTAATGGTCTCATTTGCCTCAATGCAATTTGAAATGATTTGAAGAATTCTCGTCTTCAGAGAAATTTCTTAAGAAAAAGTAAACGTAATGAACTATAATAAGAAGGTTCTGCACTCCTATTTAGGGGTATATGCTTAACACAACAATGAAATTTGGGATTGTTATTTATAATATTCATCCAATAAATTGTATTTTATGTAATTGAGTTTATTACTTGTATTTTTGTTCAATTAAGATATTTAAATATTTTATTTTTCTCACCAATCAAATCAAACGATATTAACAATAAATTTAAAAATCAAAATATTGCATTTTTGCAATTTTTAGAATTCTAAAATCTGCTATGGATAAATGAATTGTCAATACTCTGTTGAATTTAAATTTTGCTATTTTCTGAATTGTCTCCTTTGCCTCAAGGCAATTTGAAATGATTTATATAATCTTTATGCAAATTACTTAAGAAAAAGCAAAAGCAATGCACTATAATATGAAGGTTCTGCACTCCCATTTAGGGATATATGCTTAACACAATATTGAAACTTGAGATTGTTATTTATAATATTCATCCACTAAAATGTATTTTATGCAATTGAGTTCATTACTTGTAATTTTGTTCAGTTAACTTATTCAAATATTGTATTTTTTTAACCAATCAAATCAAACTACATTAACAACAAATTTAAAAACCAAGATATTGCACTTTTGCAATTTTTAGAATTTTAAAATCTACTAGGGATAAATGAATTGTTAATACTCTATTGAATTTAAATTTCGCAATTTTCGTAATTGTCTCCTTTGCCTCAACGTAATTTGAAATGATTTATATAATTTTCAGGCAAATTACTTAAGAAAAAGCAAAAGCAATTGACTGTAATAAGAAGGATCTGCACTCCCATCTAGGGATATATACTTAACACAACATTGAAACTATAGACAGCTATTTATAATATTCATCCACTAAAGTGTATTTTATGCAATTAAGTCCATTACTTGTATTTTTGTTCAATTAACATATTCAAATATTATATTTTTCACATATTATATTTTTCTCACCAATTAAATCAAACGACATTAACAATAAATTTAAAAATCAAAATATTTCAATTTTGCAATTTTTCAAATTTTAAAATCTACTTGGGATAAATGAATTATCAATACACTGTTGAATTTAAATTTTTCAATTTTCTAAATTGTCTCTTTTGCCCAAATGCAATTTGAAATGATTTATGTAATCTTCAGGCAAATTATTTAAGAAAAAGCAAAAGCAATAGACTATAATAAGAAGGTTTTGCACTCCTATCTAGGGGTAGATGTTTAACACAACAATGAAACTTGGGATTGCTATTTATAATATTCATCCACTAAATTGTATTTTATGCAATTGAGTTTATTACTTGTATTTTTGTTCAATTAAGATATTCAAATATTGTATTTTTCTCACCAATCTAATTGTCTTCTTTACCTCAATGCAATTTGAAATAATTTATTGAATTCTTGTTTTTAGACAAATTAGTTAAGAAGAAGGAACTCTAACAAGATTGTTCCTCACTCCCATCTAGGGATATACGCTTTACACAACCTTGAAACTTAAGCTTGCTATTTATAATATTTAATCCACTAAAGTGTCTTTTATGAAATTGAGTCCATTACTTGTAATTTTGCTCAATTAACAGATTCAAGTATTATACTTTTCACATATTATACTTTTCTCACCAATTAAATCAAACGACATTAATAATAAATTTAAAAATCAAAATATTTCAATTTTGCAATTTTTAGAATTTTAAAATTTGTTAGGGATAAATGAAATGTCAATACTCTGTTGACGTTAACGTTTGGATTTTTCTCAATTGTGTCCCTTACCTTAACGCAATTTGAAATGATTTATATAATCTTCAGGCAAATTGTTTAAGAAAAAGCAAAAGCAATGGACTGTAATAAAAAAGTTTTGCACTCCCATGTAAGGATATATGCTTAACACAACAATGAAACTTGGGATTGTTATTTATAATATTTATCCACTAAATTGTATTTTATGCAATTGAGTCCATTACTTATATTTTTATGCAATTAAGATCTTCAAATATTGTATTTTTCTCTCCAATCAAATTAAACGACATTAACAATAAATTTAAAAATCAAAATATTCCATTTTTCATATTTTTAGAATTTTAAAATCTATTAGGGATGAAGCAATTGTTATTAATTTGTAGAATTTAAATTTTGCAATTTTCTTAATTGTCTCCTTTGCCTCAATGTAATTTGAAATGATTTATAGAATTCCTGTCTTCAGACAAATTACTTAGGAAAAAGGAAAACCAATTGACTCTAAAAAGGTGGTTCCCCACTCCCATCTAGGGATATATGGTTTACATAACCTTCACACTTGAGATTGCTATTTATAATATTCATCCACTAAAGTGTCTTTTCTACAATTGAGTCTATTACTTGTATTTTTGTTCAGTTGACATATTCAAATATTATATTTTTCTCACCAATTAAATCAAATGATATTAACAATAAATTTAAAAATCAAAATATTACATTTTTGCAATTTGTTGGAATTTTAATATCTGCTAGGGATAAATGAATTGTCAATACTCTGTTGAATTTAACTTTTCCAATTTTCTAAATTGTCTTATTTGCCTCAACACAATTTCAAATGATTTATATAATTTTTAGGCAAATTACTTAAGAAAAAGCAAAAGCAATGGACTGTACTAAGAAGGTTCTGCACTCCCATCTAAGAATAGGTGCTTGACACAACCTTCAAACTTGGGTTTGCTATTTATAATATTCATCCACTAAAGTGTATTTTATACAATTGAGTCTATCATTTGTATTTTTGTTCAATTAACATATTCAAATATTATATTTTTCATATATTATATTTTTTTCACCAATTAAATCAAATGACATTAACATTAAATTTAAAAATCAAAATATTTCATTTTTGTAATTCTTTGAAATTTAAAATCTGCTAGGGATAAATGAATTGCCAATACTCTATTGAATTACAATTTTGCAATTTTCGAAATTGTTTCCTATGCCTTAACGTAATTTGAAATGATTTATATAATTTTCAAGCAAATTACTTAAGAAAAAGTAAAAACAATCAACTAAAGGTTCTGCACTCCCATCTAGGGATATATGCCTAACACAATATTAAAACTAGAGATTACTATTTATAATATTCATCCACTAAAGTGTATTTTTTGCAATTGAGTCCATTATTTATATTTTTGTTCAATTAACATATTGAAATATTATATTTTTCACATATTATATTTTTCACACCAATTAAATCAAATGGCATTAACGAAAAATTTAAAAATCAAAATATTTCAATTTTTCAATTTTTTGAATTTTAAAATTTGCTTGGGATAACTGTATTGTCAATACTCTATTTAATTTAAATTTTGTAATTTTCTAAATTGTCTCCTTTGCCTCAACTCAATTTGAAATGATTTATATAATTTTTCAGGCAAATTACTTAAGAAAAAGCAAAAGCAATGGACTGTAATAAGAAGGTTCTGCACTCCCATCCAGGGATATATGCTTAACACAACATTAAAATTTAAGATTGCTATTTATAATATTCATGCATGAAAGTGTATTTTATGCAATTGAGTGCATTACTTGTATTTTTGTTCAACTAACTTATTCAAATATTGTATTTCTCTCACCAATCAAATTAAAGGACTTTAACAACAAATTTAAAAATCAAAATATTGCATTTTTTTAATTTTTAGAATTTTAAAATCTGCTAGGGATAAGGGATAAAGAAATTGTCAATAATTTGTAGAATTTAAATTTTGCAATTTTCTTAATTGTCTCTTTTGCCTAATGTAATTTTAAATGATTTATAAAATTCCTGTGTTCAGACAAATTACTTAGGAAAAAGGAAAACCAATGGACTCTAAAAAGATGGTTCCCCACTCCTATCTAAGGATATATGCTTTACACAACCTTGAAACTTGAGATTGCTATTTATAATATTCATCCACTAAATTTTCTTTTGTGTAATTGAGTCCATTACTTGTATATTTATTCAATTGACATATTCAAATATTATATTTTTCACATATTATATTTTTCTCACCAATTAAATCAAACGACATTAACAACAAATTTGAAAATCAAAATATTACATTTTTGCAATTTTTAGAATTTTAAAATCTACTAGGGATAAAAAAATTGTTAATAATTTGTAGAATTTAAATTTTGCAATTTTCTTAAGTGTCTCCTCTGCCTCAATGTAATTTGAAATGATTTATAGAATTCTTGTCTTTAGACAAATTACTTAGAAAAAAGGAAAACCAATGGACTCTAAAAAGATGGTTCCTCACTCCTATCTAGGGATATATGTTTTACACAACCTTGAAACTTGAGATTGCTATTTATAATATTCATCCACTATAGTGTCTTTTATGGAATTAAGTCCATTACTTGTATTTTTGTTCAATTAACATATTCGAATATTGTATTTTTCCCACTAATCAAATCAAAAAATATTAACAATAAATTTAAAAATCAAAATATCACATTTTCGCAATTTTTAGAATTTTAAAATCTACTAGGGAGAAATGAATTGTCAGTACTCTATTGAATTTAACTTTTGCTATTTTCTTAATTGTCTCCTTTGCCTCAATGCAATTTGAAATGATTTATATAATCTTTAGGCAAATTACTTAAGAAAAAGCAAAAGCAGTGGTTTATAATAAGAATGTTCTGCACTTCCATTTAGGGATATATACTTAACACAACATTGAAACTAGGGATTGCTATTTATAATATTCATCAACTAAAGTGTATTTTATACAATTGAGTCCATTACTTGTATTTTTGTTCAATTAACTTATTCAAATATTGTATCTTTCTCACCAATCAAATCAAACGACATTAACAACAAATTTAAAAATCAAAATATTGCATTTTTGCAATTTTTAGAATTTTAAAATCTGCTAGGGATAAAGAAATTGTTAATAATCTGTAAAATTTAAATTTTTCAATTTTCTTAATTGTCTCCTTTGCCTCAATATAATTTGAAACGATTTATAGAATTCTTGTATTTAGACAAATTACTTAGGAAAAAGGAAAACCAATCGACTTTAAAGAGATGGTTCCCCACTCCTATTTAGGGATATATGCTTTACACAACCTTGAAACTTAAGATTGGTATTTATAATATTCATATACTAAAGTGTCTTTTATGGAATTGAGTCCATTACTTGTATTTTTGTTCAGTTGACATGTTCAAATATTATATTTTTCACATATTATATTTTTCTCACCAATTAAATCAAACGACATTAACATTAAATTTAAAAATCAAAATATTTCATTTTTGCAATTCCTCGAATTTTAAAATCTGCTAAGGATAAATGAATACACTGTTGAATTCAATTTTGCAATTTTCGGAATTATTTCCTATGCCTTAACGTAATTTGAAATGATTTATATCATTTTCAAGCAAATTACTTAAGAAAAGGCAAAAGCAATCAACTATAATAAGAAGGTTCTGCACTTCCATCTAGGGATATATGCTTAACACAACATTAAAACTAGAGACTGATATTTATAATATTCATCCACTAAAGTGTATTTTTTTCAATTGAGTCCATTACTTGTATTTTTGTTCAACTAACTTATTCAAATATTGTATTTTTCTCACCAATCAAATTAAAGGACATTAACAACAAATTTAAAAATTAAAATATTACATTTTTTCAATTTTTAGAATTTTTAAATTTGCTAGGGATAAAGAAATTGTTAATAATCTGTAGAATTTAAATTTTGCAATTTTCTTAACTGTCTCCTTTGCCTCAATGTAATTTGAAATGATTTATAGAATTCTTGTGTTTAGACAAATTACTTAGGAGAAAGGAAAACCAATGGACTCTAAAAAGATGGTTCCCCACTCCCATCTAGGGATATATGCTTTAGACAACCTTGAAACTTGAGATTGCTATTTATAATATTCATTCACTAAAGTGTCTTTTGTGGAATTGAGTCCATTACTTGTTTATTTTTTCAATTGACATATTCAAATATTAAATTTTTCATATATTATATTTTTCTCACCAATTAAATCAAACGACATTAACAACAAGTTCGAAAATCAAAATATTGCATTTTTGCAATTTTTAGAATTTTAAAATCTACTAGGGATAAAGAAATTGTTAATAATCTGTAGAATTTAAATTTTGCAATTTTCTTAAGCGTCTCCTTTTCCTTAACGTAATTTGAAATGATTTATAGAATTCCTATCTTCAGACAAATTACTTAGGAAAAAGGAAAACCAATGGACTCTAAAAAGATGATTCCTCACTTCCATCTAGGGATATATGCTTTACACAACCTTGAAAATTGAGATTGCTATTTATAATATTCATCCACTAAAGTGTCTTTTGTGGAATTGAGTCCATTACATGTATATTTTTTCAATTGACATATTCGAATAATATATTTTTCACATATTATATTTTTCTCACCAATTAAATCAAACGACATTAATAACAAGTTTGAAAATCAAAATATTGCATTTTTGCAATTTTTAGAATTTTAAAATCTGCTAGGGATAAATGAATTGTTAATATTCCGTTGAATTTAAATTTTGCTATTTTCTGAATTGTCTCCTTTGCCTCAAGGTAATTTGAAATGATTTATATAATCTTTATGCAAATTACTTAAGAAAAATCAAAAGCAATGCATTGTAATAAGAAGGTTTCGTACTCCCATCTATGGATATGTGCTTAACACAACATTGAAACTTGGGATTGCTATGTATAATATTCATCCACTAAAGTGTATTTTATGCAATTGAGTTCATTACTTGTAATTTTGTTTAATTAACTTATTCAAATATTGTATTTTTCTAACCAATCTAATCAAACTACATTAATAACAAATTTAAAAATCAAAATATTGCACTTTTGCAATTTTTAGAATTTTAAAATCTGCTAGGGATAAATAAATTGTTAATAATCTGTTGAATTTAAATATTGAAAATTTCCTAATTATCTCCTTTGCCTCAATGCAATTTGAAATAATTTATAGAATTCTTGTTTTCAGACAAATTAATTAAGAAAAAGGAAAAGGAAAGGACTCTAACAAAATGGTTCCCCACTCCCATCTAGGGATATACTTTTTACACAACTTTGAAACTTGAGATTGCTATTTATAATATTCAATCCACTAAAGTGTCTTTTATGAAATTGAGTCCATTACTTGTATTTTTGCTCAATTAACAGATTTAAATATTATATTTTTCTCACCAATCAAATCAAACGACATTAACAATAAATTTCAAAATTAAAATATTTCAATTTTTCAAGTTTTAGAATTTTAAAATCTGTTAGGGATAAATGAATTGTCAATACTCTGTTGAAGTTAAATTTTGCAATTTTATCAATTATGTCCTTTGCCTTAAAGCAATTTGAAATGATTTATATAATCTTCAGGCAAATTGTTTAAGAAAAAGCGAAAGCAATGGACTGTAATAAGAAGGTTCTGCACTCCTATTTAGGAGTATATGCTTAACACAACAATGAAACTTGGGATTGCTATTTATAATATTCATCCACTAAATTGTATTTTATGCAATTGAGTTTTTTACTGATATTTTTGTTCAATTAAGATAATTAAGTATTGTATTTTTCTCACCAATCAAATCAAACGACATTAACAATAAATTTAAAAATCAAAATATTGTATTTTTGCAATTTTTAGAATTTTAAAATCTGCTAGGGATAAATGAATTGTCAATACTCTGTTCAATACAAATTTTGCTATTTTCTGAATTTTCTCCTTTGCCTCAACGCAATTTGAAATGATTTATATAATTTTTAAGCAAATTACTTAAGAAAAGGCAAAAGCAATGAATTGTAATAAGAAGGTTCTGCACTCCAATCTAGGGACATGTGCTTAACACAACATTGAAACATGGGATTGCAATTTATAATATTTATCCACTAAAGTGTATTTTATGCAATTGAGTCCATTACTTGTAATTTTGTTCAATTAACTTATTCAAATACTGTATTTTTCTAACCAATCAAATCAAATGACATTAACAACAAATTTAAAAATCAAAATTTTGCATTTTCGCAATTTTTAGAATTTTAAAATCTGCTAGGGATAAATAAATTGTCAATAATCTGTTGAATTTAAAATTTGAAAATTTCTTAATTTTCACCCTTGCCTCAATGCAATTTGTAATGATTTATAGAATTCTTGTCTTTAGACAAATTTATTAGGAAAAAGCAAAAGGAATGGACTCTTATAAGATGGTTCCCCACTCCCATCTAGGGATATATGCTTTACACAACCTTGAAACTTGAGATTTTTATTTATAATATTCATTTAGTAAAGTGTCTTTTATGCAATTGAGACCATTACTTGTATTTTTGTTCAATTAAGATATTCAAATATCATATTTTTCACATATTATACTCTCCAATTAAATCAAACGACATTAAAAGTAAATTTAAAAATCAAAATATTTCAATTTTGCAATTTTTCGAATTTTAAAATCTGCTAGGAATAAATGAATTGTCAATACTCTGTTGAATTTAAATTTTGCAATTTTTGGAATTGTCTCGTTTGCCTCAATGCAATTTGAAATGATTTATATAATTTTTAGGCAAATTATTTAAGAAAAAGCAAAAGTAATGGACTGTATTAAGAAGGTTCTGCACTCTCATCTAGGGATATATGCTTAAGACAACATTGAGACTTGGGACTGCTATTTATAATATTCATCCACTAAAGTATATTTTTTGCAATTGAGTCACTTACTTGTATTTTTATTCAATTAACATATTCAAATATTACATTTTTCACATATTATATTTTTCTCACCAATTAAATCAAATGACATTAATAATAAATTTAAACATCAAAATATTTCAATTTTGCAATTTTTTGAGTTTTAAAATCTGCTGTGGATAAGTGAATTGTCAATACCCTGTTGAATTTAAATTTTGCAATTTTCTAAGTTGTTTCCTTTGCCTCAACGCAATTTGAAATGATTTATATAATTTTCAAGCGAATTACTTAAGAAAAAGCAAAAGCAATGGATTGTAATAAGAAGGTTTTGCACTCCCATCTAGAGATATATACTTAACACAACGTTAAAACTTGGGATTGCTATTTTTAATATTCATCCACTAAATTGTATTTTATGCAATTGAGTCCATTACTTGTATTTTTGTTCAATTAACATATAAATATTGTATTTTTCTCACCAATCAAATCAAACGACATTAATAATAAATTTAAAAATCAAAATATTGCATTTTTGCAATTTTTAGAATTTTAAAATCTTCTAGGGATAAATGAATTGTCAATACTCTGTTGAATTTAAATTTTGCAATTTTCTTAATTGTCTCCTCTGCCTCAATGCAATTTGAAATGATTTGTAGAATTCTTGTTTTTAGACAAATTACTCAAGAAAAAGGAAAAGCAATGGACTCTAATAAGATGGTTCCCCACTCCTATCTAAGAATATATGCTTCACCCAACCTTGAAACTTGAGATTGCTATTATAATATTCATCCACTAAAGTGTCTTTTATGCAATTGAGCCCATTACTTGTATTTTTGGCCAATTAACATATTCAAATATTATATTTTTCACATATTATATTTTTCTCAGCAATTAAATCAAACGACATTAATAAAAAATTAAAAAATCAAAATGTTTCAATTTTGCAATTTTTAGAATTTTAAAATCTGCTAGGGATAAGTGAATTGTCAATACTCTGTTCAATTTAAAGTTTGCAATTTTCTAATTTGTCTCCTTTGCCTAAACACAATTTGAAAAGATTTATATAATCTTCAGGCAAATTACTTAAGAAAATGCAAAAGCAATGGATTGTAATAAAAAGGTTCTGTACTCTCATCTAAAGATATATGCTTAACACAACAATGAAACTTGGGATTGCTATTTATAATATTTATCCACTAAATTGTGTTTTATTCAATTGAGTCCATTACTTGTATTTTTGTTCAATTAACATATTCAAATATTGTATTTTTCTCACCAATCAAATCAAACGACATTAATAATAAATTTAAAAATCAAAATATTGCATTTTTGCAATTTTTAGAATTTTAAAATCTTCTAGGGATAAATGAATTGTCAATACTCTGTTGAATTTAAATTTTGCAATTTTCTTAATTGTCTCCTCTGCCTTAATACAATTTGAAATGATTTATAGAATTATTGTCTTTAAATAAATTGCTCAAGAAAAAGGAAAAGGAATGAACTCTAATAAGATGTTCCCCACTCCCATCTAGTGATATATACTTTACACAACCTTGAAACTTGAGATTGATATTTATAATATTCATCCACTAAAGTTTCTTTTATGTAATTGAGTCCATTACTTGTATCAATTGACATATTCAAATATTATATTTTTCTCACCAATTAAATCAAACAATATTAACAACAAATTTGAAAATCAAAATATTGCATTTTTGCAATTTTTAGAATTTTCAAATCTGATATGGATAAGTGAATTGTCAATACTCTGTTGAATTTAAATTTTTCAATTTTTTGAATTGTCTCCTTTGCCTCAACGCAATTTGAAATGATTTATATAATTTTCAGGCAAATTACTTAAGAAAAAGCAAAAGTAATATACTATAATAAAAAGGTTCTGCACTCCCATCTAGGGATATATGCTTAACCCAACATTGAAATTTGGGTTTCCTATTTATAATATTCATCCAATAATGTGTATTTTATACAATTGAGTCCATTACTCGTATTTTTGTTAAATTAACATATTTAAATATTATATTTTTCACATATTATATTTTTCTCACCAATTAAACCAAACGACATTAACATTAAATCTAAAAATCAAAATATTTCAATTTTGCACTTTTTCGAATTTTAAAATCTGCTAGGGATAAATGAATTGTTAATACTCTCTTGAATTTAAATTTTGCAATCTTCGGAATTGTCTCCTTTACATCAACGCAATTTGAAATGATTGATAGAATTCCTATCGTCAGACAAATTACTTAAGAGAAAGGAAAACCAATGGAGTCTAAAAAGATGGTTCCCTACTCCCATCTAGGGATATATGCTTTACACAACCTTGAAATTTGAGATTGCTATTTATAATATTTATCCACTAAAGTGTATTTTCTACAATTGAGTCCATTACTTGTATTTTTGTTCAGTTGGCATATTCAAATATTATATTTTTCACATATTATATTTTTCTCACCAATTAAATCAAATGACTTTAACAATAAATTTAAAAATCAACATATTGCATTTTTGCAATTTGTTGGAATTTTAAAATTTGCTAAGGATAAATGAATTGTCAATAGTCTATTGAATTTAACTTTTGCAATTTTCTAAATTGTCTCATTTGCCTCAACGCAATTTGAAATGATTTATATAATTTTCGGGCAAATTACTTAAGAAAAAGCAAAAGCAATGGACTGTACCAAGAAGGTTCTGCACTCCCATCTAGGGATATATGCTTAACACAAGATTGAAACTTGGGTTTGTTATTTATAATATTCATCCACTAAAGTGTATTTTATGCAATTGAGTGCATTACTTGTATTTTTGTTCAATTAACATACTCAAATATTTAATTTTTGACATATTATATTTTTTGAACCAAATAAATCAAACGACATTAACATTAAATTTAAAAATCAAAATATTTCATTTTTGCAATTCTTCAAATTTTAAAATCTGCTAGGGATAAATGAATTGTCAATACTCTGTTGAATTTAAATTTTTCAATTTTCGGAATTGTCTCTTATGCCTTAACGTAATTAGAAATGATTTATATAATTTTCAGGCAAATTACTTAGGAAAAAGCAAAAGCAATCAACTGTAATAAGAAGGTTTTGCACACCCATCTACGAATATATGCTTAACAGAACATTAAAATTAGAGATTGTTATTTATAATATTCATCCACTAAAGTGAATTTTATGCAATTGAGTCCATTACTTGTATTTTTGTTCAATTAATATATTTAAATATTATATTTTTCTCACAAATTAAATCAAAAGACATTCATAATAAACTTAAAAATCAAAATATTTGCATTTTACAATTTTTTGAATTTTAAAATCTGCTTGGGATAACTGTATTGTCAATACTCTGTTGAATTTAAATTTTGCAATTTTATAAATTGTCTCCTTTGCCTTAACGCAATTTGAAATGATTTATATAATTTTTAGGCAAATTACTTAAGAAAAAGTAAAAGCAATGGACTGTGAGAAGAAGGTTCTGCACTCCCATCCAACGATATATGCTTAACATAACATTAAAAGTTGGGATTGCTTTTTATAATCTTCATCCATGAAAGTGTATTTTATGCAATTGAGTGCATTACTTTTATTTTTGTTCAACTAACTTATTCAAATATTGTATTTTTCTAACCAATCAAATCAAAGGATATTAACAACAAATTTAAAAATCAAAATATTGCATTTTTTCAATTTTTAGCATTTTAAAATCTGCTAGGGATAAGGGATAAAGAAATTGTCAATAATCTGTAGAATTTAAATTTTGCAATTTTCTTAATTGTCTCCTTTGTCTCAATGTAATTTGAAATGATTTATAGAATTCCTGTGTTCAAACAAATTACTTAGGAAAAAGGAAAACCAATAGAGTCTAAAAAGATGGTTCCCCACGCCCATTTGGGGATATATGCTTTACACAACCTTGAAATTTGATATTGCTATTTATAATATTTATCCATTAAAGTGTCTTTTGTGGAATTGAGTCCATTACTTGTATATTTTTTCAATTGACATATTCAAATATTATATTTTCCACATATTATATTTTTCTCACCAATTAAATCAAACAACATTAACATCAAATTTAAAAATCAAAATATTGCATTTTTGCAAGTTTTAGAATTTTAAAATCTGCTAGGGATAAAGAAATTCTTAATAATCTGTAGGATTTAAATTTTGCAATTTTCTTAATTGTCTCCTTTGCCTCAATGTAATTTGAAATGATTTATAGAATTCCTCTCTTTTGACAAATTACTTAGGAGAAAGGAAAACCAATGGACCCTAAAAAGATGGTTCCCCACTCCCATCTAGGGATATATGCTTTACACAACATTGAAACTTGGGTTTGCTATTTATAATATTCATCCACTAAAGTGTATTTTATGTAATTGAGTCCATTACTTGTATTTTTGTTCAATTAACATATTCAAATATTATATTTTTCACATATTATATTTTTCTCACCACTTAAATCAAACAACATTAACATTAAATTTAAAAATCAAAATATTTTAATTTTGTAATTTTTTGAATTTTAAAATCTACTTGGGATAACTGTATGGTCAATACTCTATTGAATTGAAATTTTGCAATTTTCTAAATTGCCTCCTTTGTCTCAACGCAATTTAAAATGATTTATATAATTTTCAAGCAAATTACTTAAGAAAAAGCAAAAGCAATGGACTATAATAAGAAGGTTCTGCACTTCCATCTAAGAATATATGCTTAATACAACATTAAATCTTAGGATTGCTATTTATAATATTCATCCATGAAAGTGTATTTTATGCAATTGAGTGCATTACTTGTATTTTTGTTCAATTAACTTATTCAAATATTGTATTTTTCTAACCAATCAAATCAAACGACATTAACAACAAATTGAAAAATCAAAATATTGCATTTTTGTAATTTTTAGAATTTTAAAATCTACTAGGGATAAATAAATTATCAATAATCTGTTGAATTTAAATTTTGAAAATTTCTTAATAGTCTTTTTTGCCTCAATGCAATTTGAAATGATTTATAAAATTCTTGTCTTCAAACAAATTAGTTAAGAAAAAGGAAAAGGAATGGAGTCTAACAAGATGGTTCCCCATTCCCATTTAGGGATATATGCTTGACACGACCCTAAAACTTGAGATTACTATTTATAATATTCATCCACTAAAGCGTATTTTATGTAATTGAGTCCATTGCTTGTAATTTTGTTCAATTAACTTATTCAAATATAATATTTTTGTCACCAATCAAATCAAACAACATTAACAACAAATTTAAAAACCAAAATATTGCCCTTTTGCAATTTTTAGAATTTTAAAATTTGCTAGGGATAAATAAATTGTCAAAAATCTGTTGAATTTAAATTTTGAAAATTTCTTAATTGTCTCCTTTGCCTCTATGCAATTTGAAATGATTTATAGAATTCTATATACATACAAATTAGTTAAGAAAAAGGAAAAGGAATGAACTCTAATAAAATGGTTCCCCACTCCCATCTAGGGATATATGCTTCACACAACCTTGAAACTTGATATTGTTATTTATAATACTCATCCACTAAAGCTTCTTTTATGCAATTGAGTCCATTACTTGTATTTTTACTCAATTAACATATTTAAATATTATATTTTTCTCACCAATTAAATCAAACCACACTAACAATAAATTTAAAAATCAAAATATTCCATTTTCGCAATTTTTAGAATTTTAAAATCTGCTAAGGATAAATGAATTGTCAATACTCTGTTGAATTTAAATTTTGCAATTTTCTTAGTTGTCTCCTTTCCCCCAATGCAATTTGAAATGATTTATAGAATTCTTGTCTTTAGACAAATTACTTAACAAAAAGGAAATGCAATGGACTCCCATCTATCTAGGGATATATGGTTCACACAACCTTAAAACTTGAGATTGCTATTTATAATATTCATCCACAAAAGTGTCTTTTATGCAATTGAGACAATTACTTGTATTTTGGTTCATTTAACATATTCAAATATTATATTTTTCACATATTTTATTTTTCTCACCAATTAAATCAAACGACATTAACATTAAATTTAAAAATCAAAATATTTCATTTTTGCAATTCTTCGAATTTTAAAATCTGCTAGGGATAAATGAATTGTCAATACTCTGTTGAATTTAAATTTTGCAATTTTTAGAATTGTTTCCTTTGCCTTAACATAATTTCAAATGATTTATATAATTTTCAAGCAAATTACTTAAGAAAAAGCAAAAGCAATCAACTGTAATAAGAAGGTTCTACACTCCCATCTAGGGATAATTGAATTGTCAATATTCTGTTGAATTTAAATTTTTGAATTTTTTGAATTGTCTCCTTTACCTCAATGCAATTTGAAATGATTTATATAATTTTCAGGCAAATTACTTAAGAAAAAGCAAAAACAATGGACGGTAATAACAAAGTTTTGCACTCCCATTTAGGGATATATGCTTAACACAACATTGAAACTTGGAATTGCTATTTATACTATTCATCCACTAAAGTGTATTTTATGCAATTGAGTCCATTACTTGTATTTTTGTTCAATTAACATATTTAAATATTATAATTTTCTCACCAATTAATTCGAACAACATTAATAATAAATTTAAAAGTTCAAATATTTCAATTTTCCAATTTTTAGAATTTTAAAATTTGCTAGGGATAAATGAATTGTCAATTCTCTATTAAAGTTAAGTTTTGCAATTTTCAGAATTGTCTCCTTTGCCTTAACACAATTTGAAATGAGAAGGTTCTGCACTCCCATTTAGAGATATATGCTTACCACAACATTCAAACTTGAAATTGCTATTTATAATATTCATCCACTAAAGTGTATTTTATGCAATTGAGTCCATTATTTGTATTTTTGTTCAATTAACTTATTCAAATATTGTATTTTTCTCACCAATCAAATCAAATGACATTAATAATATATTTTAAAACCAAAATATTGCACTTTTGCAATTTTTGGAATTTTAAATTTGCTAGGGATAAATGATTTGTCAATACTCTGTTGAATTTAAATTTTGCAATTTTCTAAATTGTCTCCTTTGGCTCAATATAATTTGAAACGATTTATATAATTTTCAAGCAAATTACTTAAGAAAAAGCAAAAGCAATGGATTTTAATAAGAAGGTTCTGCACTCTTATCTAGGGATATATGCTTAACACAACATTGGAACTTGGGTTTGCTATTTATAATATTTATCCAATAAAGAGTATTTTATGCAATTTAGTCAATTACTGATATTTTTGTTCAATTAACATATTCAAATATTATATTTTTCACATATTATATTTTTCTCACCAATTAAATCAAACGACATTAACATTAAATTTAAAAATCAAAATATTTCAATTTTCCACTTTTTGGAATTTTAAAATCTACTATGGATAATTGAATTGTCAATACTTTGTTGAATTTAAATTTTGCAATTTTTTGACTTGTCTCCATTGGCTCAATGCAATTTGAGATGATTTATATAATTTTTAGACAAATTACTTAAGATAAAGTAAAAGCAATGGACTGTAATAAGAAGGTTTTGCACTCTCGTCTAGGGATATATGCTTAACACAACATTGAAACTTGGGTTTACTATTTATAATATTCATCCAATAAAGTATATTTTATGCAATTGAGTCCATTACTTGTATTTTTGTTCAATTAACATATTCAAATATTATATTTTTCACATTTTATATTTTTCTCACCAATTTAATCAAACGACATTAACATTAAATTTAAAAGTTAAAATATTTCAATTTTGCACTTTTTCAAATTTTAAAATCTACTACGGATAATTGAATTGTCAATACTCTGTTGTATTTAAATTTTGCAATTTTTTGAATTGTCTCCTTTGCCTCAATTTAATTTGAAATGATTTATATAATTTTCAGGCAAATTACTTAAGAAAAAGTAAAAGCAATGAATTGTAATAACAAAGTTCCCCACTCCCATCAAGGGATATATGCTTCACGCAACCTTGAAACTTGAGATTGGTATTTATAATATTCATCCACTAAAGTATATTTTATGCAATGGAGTCCATTACTTGTATTTTTGATCAATTAACATATTCAAATATTATATTTTTCACATATTATATTTTTCTTACCAAGTAAATCAAATGACTTTAACATAAGAAAAAGCAAAAGTAAAGGACTATAATAATATGGTTTTGCACTCCCATATAGGGATATATGCTTAACACAACCTTGAAATTTTGGATTGCTGTTTATAATATTCATCCACTAAAGAGTATTCTATGCAATTTGAGTCCATTACTTGTATTGTTCTTCAATTAACTTATTCAAAAATTGTATTTTTCTCACCAATCAAATTAAACGATATTAACAACAAATTTAAAATTCAAAATATTGCATTTTTGCAATTTTTAAAATTTTAAAATCTGCTAGAGATAAATAAATTCTCAATAATCTATTGAATCTAAATTTTGCTATTTTCTTAATTCTCTCCTTTGCCTCAATGCAATTTGAAATGATTTATAGAATTCCAATTTTCAAACAAATTACTTAAGAAAAAGGAAAAACAATGGATTCTAATAAGATGGTGTCGCACTCCCATTTAGGATATATGCTTCACACAACATTGAACCTTGGGATTGTTATTTATAATATTCATCCACTAAAGTGTATTTTATGCAATTGAGTCCATTACTTGTATTTTTCTTCAATTAACTTATTCAAATATTGTATTTTACTCACCAATCAAATCAAACGACATTAACAATAAATTTAAAAATCAAAAAATTGCTTTTTTGCAATTTTTAGAAATTTAAAATCGGCTAGGGATAAAGAAATTGTTAATAATCTATTAAATTTAAATTTTTCAATTTTCTTCATTCTCTCCTTTGCCTCAATGCAATTTGAAATGATTTATAAAATTCCTGTTTTCATACTAATTACTTAAGAAAAACAAAAAGTAATGGACTCTAATAAGATGGTTTCGCACTCCCATATAGGAATATATGCTTCACACAACCTTGAAACTTAAGTTTGCTATTTATAATATTTATCCACTAAAGTGTCTTTTATGCATTTGAGTCCATTACTTGTATTTTTCTTCAATTAACATATTCATATATTATATTTTTCACAAATTATATTTTTCTTAGCAATTAAATCAAATGATTTTAACAATAAATATAAAAATCAAAATATTTAAATTTTGCAATTTTTAGAATCTTTAAATCTACTAGGGATAAATCAATTGTCAATAATCTGTTGAATTTAAATTTTGCAATTTTCTTAATTGTCTCTTTTGCCTCAATTGAATTTAAAATGATTTATAGAATTCTTATCTTCAGACAAATTACTTAAGAAAAAAGGAAAAGCAATGGACTCTAATAAGATGGTTCCCCACTCCCATCTAGGGATATATGCTTCACACAACCTTGAAACTTGAGTTTGCTATTTATAATATTTATCCACTAAAGTGTCTTTTATGCAATTGAGTCCATTACTTGTATTTTTGTTCAATTAACATATTCAAATATTATATTTTTCACAAATTATATTTTTCTCACCAATTAAATCAAACGACTTTAACAATAAAGATAAAAATCAAAATATTTCAGTTTTGCAATTTTTAGAATCTTCAAATCTACTAGGGATAAATCAATTGTCAATAATCTGTTGAATTTAAATTTTGCAATTTTCTTAATTGTCTCCTTTGCCTCAATGCAATTTAAAATGATTTATAGAATTCTTGTCTTCAGACAAATTACTTAAGAAAAAGGAAAAGCAATGGACTCTAATAAGATGGTTCCCCACTCCCATCTAGGGATATATGCTTCACACAACCTTGAAACTTGAGTTTGCTATTTATAATATTTATCCACTAAAGTGTCTTTTATGTATTTGAGTCCATTACTTGTATTTTTGTTCAATTAACATATTCAGATATTATATTTTTCACAAATTATATTTTTCTCACCAATTAAATCAAATGACTTTAACAATAAATATAAAAATCAAAATATTTCAATTTTGCAAGTTTTGGAATCTTCAAATCTATTAGGGATAAATCAATTGTCAATACTTTGTTGAATTTAAATTTTGCAATTTTCTTAATTGTCTCCTTTGCCTCAATGCAATTTGAAATTATTTATAGAATTCTTGTCTTCAGACAAATTACTTAAGAAAAAGGAAAAGCAATAGACTCTAATAAGATGGTTCCCCACTCCCATCTAGGGATATATGCTTCACACAACCTTGAAACTTGAGTTTGCTATTTATAATATTCATCTACTAAAGTGTCTTTTATGCAATGGAGTGCTTTACTTGTATTTTTGTTCAATTAACATATTCAAATATTTTATTTTTCACATATTATATTTTTCTCACCAATAAAATCAAATGACGTTAACATTAAATTGGATAAATAAATTGTCAATACTCTATTGAATTTAAATTTTGCAATTTTCTAAATTGTCTCATTTCCCTCAACGCAATTTGAAATGATTTATATAATCTTTAGGCAAATTACTTAAGAAAAAGCAAAAGCAATGGACTATAATAAGAAGGTTCTGCACTCCCATCTTTGGATATATGCTTAATACAACATTGAAACTTGGGTATGCTATTTATAATATTCATCCACTAACATGTATTTTATGCAATTGAGTCCATTTCTTGTATTTTTGTTCAATTAACTTGTTAAGATAATACATTTTTCTCACTAATCAAATCTAACGACATTAATGACAATTTTAAAAATCGAAAGATTACATTTTTGCAATTTCTAGAATTTTATAATTTGCTAAGGATAAATTAATTGTCAATAATCTGCAGAATTATAATTTTGCAATTTTCTTAATTCTCTCCTTTGCCTCAATGCAATTTGAAATGATTTATAGAATTCTTCTCTTCAGACTCAAATAAGATGGTTTCTCACTCCCATATAGGAATATATGCTTCATATAACTTTGAAACTTGAGATTGTTATTTATAATATTCATCCACTATAGTGTCTTTTATCCAATTGAGTCCATTACTTGTATTTTTGTTTAATTAACATATTGAAATATTATATTTTTCACATATTATATTTTTCTCACTAATTAAATCAAACGACATTAACAATTAATTTAGAAATCAAAATATTGCATTTTTGCAATTTTAGAATTTTAAAATCTGCTAGGGATAAATGGATTGTCCATACTTTGTTGAATTTAAATTTTCCAATTTTCTGAATTGTCTCCTTTGCCTCAACGCAATTTGAAATAAAGGAAAATTACTTAAGAAAAAGCAAAAGTAATGGATTGTAATAAGAAGGTTCTGCACTCCCATATTGGGATATATGCTTAGCACAACATTGAAACTTGGGATTGCTATTTAAAATATTCATCCACTAATATGTATTTTATGCAATTGAGTCTATTACTTGTATTTTTGTTCAATTAACTTGTTAAGATATTGCATTTTTCTCACCAATCAAATCTAATGACGTTAACAACAAATTTAAAAATCAAAATATTGCATTTTTGTTCAATTAACATATTCAAATATTATATTTTTCTCACCAATCAAATCAAATGACATTAACAATAAATTTAAAAGTCAAAATATTGCATTTTTGCAATTTTTAGATTTTTAAAATCTGCTAGGGTTAAATGAATTGTCAATACTCTATTGAATTTAAATTTTGCAATTGTCTGAATTGTCTCCTTTGCCTCAACACAATTTGAAATGATTTATATAATTTTCTAGCAAATTACTTAAGAAAAAGCCAAAGCAATGGACTGTAATAAGAAAGTTCTGCACTCTCATATAGGGTTATATGCTTAAAACAACATTGAAACTTGGAATTGTTGTTTATAATATTCATCCACTAAAGTGTATTTTATGCAATTGAGTCCATTACTTGTATTTTTGTTCAATTAATGTAGTCATATATTATATTTTTCTCACTAATCAAATCAAACGACATTAACAATAAATTTAAAAATCAAAATATTGGATTTTTGCAATTTTTGGAAATTTACAATTTGCTAGGGATAAATGAATTGTCAATACTCTGTTGAATTTAAATTTTGCAATTTTCTAAATTGTCTCATTTGCCTCAACGCAATTTGAAATGATTTATATAATCTTCAAGCAAATTATTTAAGAAAAAGCAAAAGTAATGGATTGTAATAAGAAGGTTCTGCACTCCCATCTTGGGATATATGCTTAATACAACATTGAAACTTGAGATTGTTATTTATAATATTCATCCACTAACGTGGATTTTATGCAATTGAGTCCATTACTTGTTTTTTTGTTCAATTAACTTATTAAAATATTGCATTTTTCTCACCAATCAAATCTAACGAAATTAACAACAAATTTAAAAATCAATATATTGCATTTTTGAAATTTTTAGAATTTTAAAATCTGTTAGGGATAAATAAATTGTCAAGAATATGCAGAGTTATAATTTTGCAATTTTCTTAATTGTCTCCTTTGCCTCAATGCAATTTGAAATGATTTATAGAATTCTTGTCCTTAGACAAATTGCTTCAGAAAAAGGAAAAGCAATGGACTCAAATAAAATGGTTCCTCACTCTCATCTAAAGATATATGCTTCACACAACTTTGAAACTTGACATTGCTATTTATAATATTTATCCACTAAAGTGTCTTTTATTTAATTAAATCCATTACTTGTATTTTTGTTCAATTAACATATTCAAATATTATATTTTTCACATATTATATTTTTCTCATCAATTAAATCAAACGACATTAACAATAAATTCAAAGATCAAAATATTTCAATTTTGCAATTTTTAGAATCTTAAATTCTGTTAGGGATAAATGAATTGTCAATACTTTGTTGAATTTAAATTTTGCTATATTCTGAATTGTCTCTTTTGCCTCAACGCAATTTGAGATGATTTATAAAATATTTAGGAAAAGTACTTGAGAAAAAGTAAAACCAATGAACTGTAATAAGAACGTTCTGGACTCTCATCTTGGGATATATGCTTAACACAACATTGAAACTTGGGATTGCTATTTATAATATTCATCAACTAACGTGCATTTTATGCAATTGAGTCCTTTACTTGTATTTTTGTTCAATTAACTTATTAAAATATTGCATTTTTCTCACCAATCAAATCTAATGCCATTAACAACAAATTTAAAAATCAAAATATTGCATTTTTGCAATTTTTTGAATTTTAAAATCTACTAGGGATAAATAAATTGTCAATAATCTGCAAAATTATAATTTTGCAATTTTCTTAATTGTTTACTTTGCCTCAGTGCAATTTGAAATGATTTATAGAATTCTTGTCTTTAGACAAATTGCTTAAGAAAAAGGAAAAGCAATGCACTCAAATAAGATGTATTTTATGCAATTGAGTCTATTACTTGTATTTTTGTTCAATTAACATATTTAAATATTATATTTTTCACATATTATATTTTTCTCACCAATTAAATAGAAAAACATTAACAATAAATTTAAAAGTAAAAATATTTCAATTTTTCAATTTTTCGAATTTCAAAATCTAATAGGGATAATTGAATTGTCAGTACTATGTTGAATTTAAATTTTGCGATTTTCTAAATTGTCTCCTTTGCCTAAACGCAATTTGAATTGATTTATATAATTTTCAGGCAAATTACTTAAGAAAAAGTAAAGGCAATGGACTATAATAAAAAGGTTCTACACTTCCATCTAGGGATATATGCTTAACACAACAATGAAACTTGGGATTGCTATTTATAATACTCATCCACTAAATTGTATTTTATGCAATTGAGTCCATTACTTGTATTTTTGTTCAGTTAAGATATTCAAATATTGTATTTTTCTCACCAATCAAATCAAATGACATTAAAAATAAATTTAAAAATCAAAATATTCCATTTTTGCAAGTTTTAGAATTTTAAAATTTGTCAAGGATAAATGAATTGTCAATACTCTCTTGAACTTAAATTTTGCAATTTTCTTAATTGTCTCCCTTGCCTCAATGCAATTTGAAATGATTTATAGAATTCTTGTCTTCAGAGAAATTACTTAAGAAAAAGGAAAAGCAATGGACTCGAATAAAATGGTTCCCCACTCCCATCTAGGGATATATGCTTCACACAACCTTGAAACTTGAGATTGCTATTTATAATATTCATCCACTTTAATGTCTTTCATGCAATTGAGCCCATTACTTGTATTTTAGTTCAATTAACATATTCAAATATTATATTTTTCACATATTATATATTTATCTCTAATTAAATCAAATGACATTAACAATAAATTTCAAAATCAAAATATTTCAATTTTTCAATTTTTTGAATTTTAAAATTTGCTAGGGATAAGTGAATTGTCAATACTCTGTTGAATTGAAATTTTGCAATTTTCTAAATTGTCTCCTTTGCTTAAAGGCAATTTGAAATGATTTATATAATCTTCAAAAAAATTACTTATGAAATAGCAAAAACAAGAGACTGTAATAAGAAGGTTCTACACTCCCATCTAGGGATATACTTAACACAACAATGAAACTAGGAATTTCTATTTATAATACACATCCACTAAATTGTATTTTATGCAATTGAGTCCATTACTTGTATTTTTGTTCAGTTATGATATTCAAATATTGTATTTTTCTTAGCAATCAAATCAAATGACATTAATAATAAATTTAAAAATCAAAATATTCCATTTTTGCAATTGTTAGAATTTTAAAATCTGCTAGGGATAAATGAATAGTTAATACTCCCTCGAATTTAAATTTCGCAATTTTCCTAATTGTCTCTTTTGCCTCAATGTAATTTGAAATGATTTAGAGAATTCTTGTGTTTAGAGAAATTACTTAAGAAAAAGGAAAAGCAATAGACTCTAATATGATGGTTCCCTACTCCCATCTAGGGATATATACTTCACACAACCTTAAAACATGATATTGCTATTTATGATATTCATCCACTAAAGTTTCTTTTACGCAATTGAGTCCATTACTTGTATTTTTGTTTAATTAATAAATTAAAATGTTATATTTTTCACATATTATATTCTTCTCACCAATTAAATCAAATGACATTAAGAATAAATTTAAAAATCAAAATATTTCAATTTTGCAATTTTCTGAAGTGTCCCCATTGCCTTAACACAATTTGAAATGATTTATATAATTTTCAAGCAAATTACTTAAGAAAAAGCAAAAGCAATGGATTGTAATAAGAAGCTTCTGCACTTCCATCTAGGGATATATGCTTAATACAACATTGAAACTTGGGAGTGCTATTTATAACATTCATCCACTAAATTGTATTTTATGCAATTGAGTCCATTACTTGTATTTTTGATCAATTAAGATATTCAAATATTGTATTTTTCTCTCCAATCAAATAAAACGACATTAACAATAAATTTAAAAATCAAAATATTCCATTTGTGCAATTCTTAGAATTTTAAAACCTGCTAGGGATAAATGAATTGTCGATACTCTCTTGAATTTAAATTTTGCAATTTTCTGAATTGTCTCATTTTCCTCAATGCAATTTGAAATGATTTATATAATCTTGAGGCAAATTACTTTAAAAAACAAAAGTAAAAACAATTGATTGTAATAAAAATGTTCTACACTCCTATCTAGGGATATATGCCTTACACAACCTTGAAACTTGAGATTGTTATTTATAATATTCATCCACCAAAGTGTCTCTTGAATTTCACTTTTGCAACTTTCTTAATTGTCTCCTTTGCCTCAAAGCAATTTGAAATGATTTATATAATCTTCAGGCAAATTACTTAAGAAAAACCAAAAGCAATGGACTATAATAAAAAGGTTTTGCGCTTCCATCTAAGGATATATGCTTAACACAACATTGAAACTTGGTATTGCTATTTGTAATATTCATCCACTAAAATGTATTTTATACAATTGAGTCCATTACTTGTATTTTTGTGCAAATAACTTATTCAAAAATTGTATTTTTCTCACCAATCAAATCAAATGACACTAACAACAAATTTCAAAATCAAAATATTGCATTTTTGCAATTTTTAGAATTTTAAAATCTGTTAGGGACAAATAAATTGTCCATAATCCGTTGAATTTAAATTTTGCACTTTTCTTAATCATCTCCTTTGCCTCAATGCAATTTGAAATGATTTATAGAATTCTTGTCTTTAGAGAAATTGCTTAAGAAAAAGGAAAAGCAATGGACTCTAATAAGACGGTTCCCCACTCCTATCAAGGGATATATGCTTCACACAACCTTGAAACTTGAGATTGCTATTTATAATATTCATCCACTAAAGTATCTTTTATGCAATTGAGTCCATTATTTGTATTTTTGTTCAATTAAATTATTTAAATATTATATTTTTCTCACCAATTAAATCAAACGACATTAACGATAAATTAAACAATCAAAATATTTCAATTTTGCAATTTTTAGAATTTTAAAATTTGCTACGGATAAGTGAATTGTCAATACTCTGTTGAATTTAAATTTTGCAATATTTTGAATTGTCTCTTTTGCCTCAATGCAATTTGAAATGATTTATAGAATTTTTAGGCAAATTACTTAAGAAAAAACAAAAGTAATAGACTATAATAAGAAGGTCCTACACTCATATCTAGGGATATATGCTTAACACAACATTGAAACTTGGGTTTACTATTTATAATATTCATCCAATAAAGTGTATTTTATGTAATTGAGTCCATTACTTGTATTTTTGTTCAATTAAAATATTCAAATATTATATTTTTCACATATTATATTTTACTCATAAATTAAATCAAACGACATTAATATTAAATTTAAAAATCAAAATATTTCAATTTTGCATTTTTTTGAATTTTAAAATCTGCTAGGGATAAATGAATTGTCAATACTCTGTTGAATTTAACTTTTGCAATTTTCTGAATTGTCTCCTTTGCCACAACGCAATTTGAAATGATTTATATAATTTTCAGGGAAATTACTTAAGAAAAAGCAAAAGCAAAGGACTGTAATAAGAAGGTTCTGCACTCCTATCTAGGGATATATATTTAACACAACATTGAAACTTGGGTTTGCTATTTATAATATTACTCTCCTAAAATGTATTTTATGCAATTGAGTCCATTACTTGTATTTTTGTTCAATTAACATATTCAAATATTATATTTTTCACATATCATATATTTCTCACCAATTAAATCAAACGACATTTACATTAAATTTAAAAATCAAAATATTTCAATTTTGCACTTTTTCGAATCTTAAAATTTGCTAGGGATAAGTGAATTGTCAATACTCTATTGAATTTAAATTTTGCAATTTTCAGAATTGACTCCGTTGCCTCAACGCAATTTGAAAAGATTTATATAATCTTCAGGCAAATTACTTCAGAAAAAGCAAAAACAATCGACTATAATAAGAAGGATCTGCACTCCCATCTAGGGATATATGCTTTTCACAACATTGAAATTTAGGAATGCTATTTATAAAATTGATCCACTAAAGTGTATTTTATGCAATTGAGTCCATTATTTGTATTTTTGTTCAATTAACATATTCAAATAATATATTTTTCACATATTATATTTTTCTCACCAATGAAATCAAATGATATTAACAATAAATTTAAAAATCAAAATATTCCATTTTTGCAATTTTTAGAATTTTAAAATCTGTTAGGGATAAAGAAATTGTTAATAATCTGTAAAATTTAAATTTTGCAATTATCTTAATTGTCTCCTTTGCCTTAATGTAATTTGAAACGATTTATAGAATTCCTATCTTCAGACAAATTACTTAGGAAAAAGGAAAACCAATGGACTCTAAAAAGATGGTTCCCCACTCCCATTTAGGGATATATGCTTTACACAACCTTGAAACATGAGATTGCTATTTATAATATTCATCCATTAAAGTGTTTTTTATGCAATTGAGTCCATTACTTATATTTTTCACATATTATATTTTTCTCACCAATTAAATCAAATGGCATTAAAATTAAATTTAAAAATCAAAATATTTCAATTTTGCAATTTTTCGAATTTCAAAATTTGCTAGGGATAAATGAATTGTCAATACTATGTTGAATTTAAATTTTTCAATTTTCAGAATTGTCTCCTTTGCCTCAATGCAATTTGAAATGATTTATATGATCTTCAGGCAAATTACTTAAGGAAAAAAAAAAAAAAAGCAATGGACTGTAATAACAAGATTTTGCACTCCCATCTAGGGATATGTGCCTAACACAACATTAAAACTTGGGATTGCTATTTATAATATTCATCCACTAAAGTATATTTTATGAAATTGAGTCTATTACTTGTAATTTTGTTCAATTAAGATATTGAAATATTGTATTTTTCTCACCAATCAAATCAAACGACATAAACAATAAATTTAAAATCAAAATATTGCATTTTTGCAATTTCAAAAATTTTAAAATCTGCTAAGGATAAATGAATTGTCAATTCTCTATTGAATTTAAATTTTGCTATTTTCATAATTGTCTCTTTTGCCTCAACACAATTTGAAATGATTTATATAATCTTAGGCAAATTACTTAAGAAAAAGCAGAAGGAATGAACTGTAATAAGAAGGTTTTGCACTCTCATCTAAGGATATATGCTTAACACAACATTTGAAACCTTGGATTGCTATTTATAATATTCATCCACTAAAGTGTATTTTATGCAATTGAGTCCATAACTTGTAATTTTGTTCAATTAACTTATTCAAATATTGTATTTTCCTCACCAATCGAATCAAACGACATTAACAACACATTTAAAAATCAAAATATTGCATTTTTGCAATTTTTAGAACCTTAAAATCAGCTAGGGATAAATAAATCGTCAATAATCTTCAGAATTCAAATTTTGCAATTTTCTTAATTGTCTCCTCTACCTCAATGCAATTTAAAATGATTTATAGAATTCTTGTTTTCTAACAAATTACTTAGGAAAAAGGAAAAGCAATGAACTCGAATAAGATGATTCGCCACTCCCATCTAGGGATATATGCTCTATACAACTTTGAAACTTGATATTGTTGTTTATAATATTCATCCACTAAAGTGTATTTTATGCAATTGAGTCAATTACTTGTAATTTGTTCAATTAAAATATTCGAATATTGTATTTTTCTCACCAATCAAATCAAACGACATTAACAACATTTTTAAAAATCATAATATTGCATTTTTGCAAATTTTAGAATTTTAAAATCTGTTAGGGATAAATAAATTGCCAATTATTTGTTGAATTTAAATTTTGAAATTTTCTTAATTGTCTCCTTTACCTCAATGCAATTTGAAATGATTTATAGAATTCTTGTTTTCAAACAAATTAGTTAAGAAAAAAGAAAAGGAATGGACTCTAATAAGATGGTTCCCCACTCCCATCTAGAGATATATGCCTCACACAACCTTGAAACTTGATATTGCAATTCATAATATTCAACTACTAATGTGTCTTTTATACAATAGAGTCCATTACTTGTATTTTTGGTCAATTAATATATTCAAAAATTATATTTTTCACATATTATATTTTTCTCACCAATTAAATCAAAAGACATTAACAATAAATTGAAAAATCAAAATATTTCAATTTTACAATTTTTTGAATTTTAAAATCTCCTATGGATAAGTGAATTGTCAATACTCTGTTCAATTTAAAATTTTCAATTTTCTAGATTGTCTCCTTTGCCTCAAAGTAATTTGAAATGATTTATATAATCTTCAGGCAAATTTCATAAGAAAAAGCAAAAGCAATGGATTGTAATAAGAAGGTTTTGTAATCCCATCTAAGGTTATATCCTTAACACAACATTGAAACATAGGATTACTATTTATAATATTCATTCACTAAAGGGTATTTTATGCAATTGAGTCCATTACTTAGGGATAAATAAATTGTTAATAATCTGTTGAATTTAAATTTTGAAAATTTCTTAATTGTCTCCTTTGCCTCAATGTAATTTGAAATGATTTATAGAATTCTTGTCTTTAGACAAATTAGTTGAGAAAAAGGAAAAGGAATGGACTCTAATAAGATGGTTCCCCACTCCTATCTAGGGATATATGCTTCGCACAACCTTGAAATTTGAGATTGCTATTTATAATATTTATCCACTAAAGTGTCTTTTATGCCATTGAGTCCATTACTTGTATTTTTGTTCAATTCACATATTCAAATATTATATTTTTCACATATTACTTTTTTCTGAACAATTAAATAAAATGACATTAACAATAAATTTAAAAATGAAAATATTTCAATTTTGTAATTTTTAGAATTTTAAAATCTGTTAGAGATAAATGAATGGTCAATACTCTGTTGAATTTCAATTTTGCTATTTTCTAAATTGTCTCCTTTGCCTCAACGCAATTTGAAATTATTTATAGAATTCTTGTCTTCAGACAAATTACTTAAGAAAAAGGAAAAGCAATAGACTCTAATAAGTTGGTTCCCCACTCCCATCTAGGGATATATGCTTCGCACAACCTTGAAATTTGAGATTGCTATTTATAATATTCATCCACTAAAGTGTCTTTTATGCCATTAAGTCCATTACTTGTATTTTTGTTCAATTCACATATTCAAATATTATATTTTTCACATATTATTTTTTTCTCAACAATTAAATAAAATGACATTAACAATAAATTTAAAAATGAAAATATTTCAATTTTGTAATTTTCCGAATTTTAAAATCTGTTAGAGATAAATGAATGGTCAATACTCAGTTGAATTTCAATTTTGCTATTTTCTAAATTGTCTCCTTTGCCTCAACGCAATTTGAAATGATTTATATAATCTTTAGCCAAATTACTTGATAAAATGCAAAAGCAATGGACTGTAATAAGAAGGTTCTAAACTCCTATCTAGGGATATGTGCTTCACAAAACATTGAAACTTGGAATTGCTATTTATAATAATCATCCACTAAAGTGTATTTTATGCTATTGAGTCCATTACTTGTAATTTTGTTCAATTAAGATATTCAAATATTTTATTTTTCTCACCAATCAAATCAAACGACATTAACATTAAATTGAAAAATCAAAATATTGCATTTTTGTACTTTCTAGAATTTTAAAATCTGCTAAGGATAAATGAATTGTAAATTCTCCGTTAAATTTAAATTTTGCTATTTTCTGAATTGTCTCCCTTGCCTCAACGAAATTTGAAATGATTTATATAATTTTTAGACAAATTACTTAAGAGAAAGCAAAAGTAATGGACTGTAATAAGAAGGCTCTCCACTCCCATCTAGGGATATATGCTGAAGACAACATTGAAACTTGGAATTGTTATTTATAATATTCATCCACTAAAGTCCATTTAATGCAATTGAGTCCATTACTTGTATATTTGTTCAATTAACTTTTTCAAATATTGTATTTTTCTCACCAATCAAATCTAACGACATTAACAACAAATTTAAAAGTCAAAATATTGCATTTTTGCAATTTTTGGAATTTTAACATCTACTAGGGATAAATAAATTGTCAATAATCTGTTAAATTTAAATTTTGTAATTTTCTTAATTGTCTCCTTTGCCTCAATGCAATTTGAAATGATTTATAGAATTCTTAACTTTAGACAAATTACTTAAGAAAAAGGAAAAGCAATGGAATCTAATAAGATGGTTCCGCACTCCTATCTAGGAATATATGCTTCACACAATCTTGAAACTTGGGATTGCTATTTATAATATTCATCCACTAAAGTGTCTTTTATGCAATTGAGTCCATTACATGTATTTTTGTTCAATTCACATATTCAAATATTATATTTTTCACATATTATATTTTTCTCAGCAATTATATCAAACGACATTAACAATAAATTTAAAAATGAAAATATTTCAAAATTGAAATTTTTATGAATTTAAATTTTACAAATTTATAAATTGTCTCCTTTGCCTCAACGCAATTTGAAATTATTTATATAATTTTCAAGCAAGTTACTTAAGAAAAAACAAAAGCAATGGACTGTAATAAGAAGGTTTTGCACTTCCATTTAAGAATATCTGCTTAACACAACATTGGAATTTGGGATTGCTATTTATAATCTTCATCCACTTAAGTGTATTTTATGCAATTGAGTCCATTACTTGTATTTTTCTTCAATTAAGATATTCAAATATTGCATTTTTTTCACCAATCAAACCAAACGACATTCGCAATACATTTAAAAATCAAAATAGTGCATTTTTGCAATTTTTAGAATTTTAAAATCTACTAGGGATAAATGAATTGTCAATAACCTGTTGAATTGAAATTTTGCTATTTTCTAAATTGTCCCCTTTGCCTCAATGCAATTTGAAATGATTTATATAATCTTCAGACAAATTACTTGATAAAATGCAAAAGCAATGGACTGTAATAAGAAGGTTTTGCACTCCTATCTAGGGATATGTGCTTCACAAAACATTGAAACTTGGAATTGCTATTTATAATATTCATCCACTAAAGTGTATTTTATGCAATTGAGTCCATTACTTGTAATTTTGTTCAACTAAGATATTCAAATATTTTATTTTTCTCACCAATCAAATCAAACGACATTAACATTAAATTGAAAAATCAAAATATTGCATTTTTGCACTTTCTAGAATTTTAAAATCTGCTAGGGATAAATGAATTGTAAATTCTCCGTTGAATTTAAATTTTGCTATTTTTTGAATTGTCTCCTTTGGCTCAACGCAATTTGAAATGATTTATATAATTTTTAGGCAAATTACTTGGTAAAATGCAGAAGCAACGAATTGTAATAAGAAGGTTCTGCACTCCAATCTAGGGATATGTGCTTCACACAACATTGAAACTTGGGATTCTTATTTATAATATTCATCCACTAAAGTGTATTTGATGCAACTGAGTCCATTACTTGTATTTTTGTTCAATTAACTTATTCAAATATTGTATTTTTCTCACCAATCAAATGAAACGACATTAACAACAAATTAAAAAAATCAAAATATTGCATTTTTGCAATTTTTAGAATTTTAAAATCTGCTAGGGATAAACGAATTGTCAATACTCTGTTGAATTTAAATTTTGCAATTTTCTAAATTGTCTTCTTTGCCCCAACGCAATTTGAAATCATTTATATAATTTTCAAGCAAATCACTTAAGAAAAAGTAAGTGTAATGGATTGTTATAAGATGGTTCCGCACTCCCATCTGGGGATATATGCTTCACACAATCTTGAAATTTAGGGTAGTTATTTATAATATTCATCCACTAAAGTGTCTTTTATGTAATTAAGTCCATTACTTGTATTTTTGTTCAATTCACATATTCAAATATTATATTTTTCACATATTATATTTTTCTCACCACTTAAATCAAACGACATTAACAATAAATTTAAAAATCAAAATATTTTACTTTTGCAATTTTTAGAATTTTAAAATCTGTTAGGGATAAATGAATTGTCAATACTCTGTTGAAGTTAAATTTTGCAATTTTCTGAATTGTGTCCTTTGTCTCA